>CM076682.1:167219299-167551799 GCA_038501925.1 Xenopus petersii
GTACCTGTGTCACTGAAGGAAAATATAGATATATTTGTTTGATTAGAGAATTGGAAAGGACTTTGCTGTGGTATTTTTCACATACAGTAAGAGATGTCTGATAATTGTACAAATATGAGGATATAAAGTAATAATATTAAAAGGCAATAGCAGAAGAACTGCCTGTTGGACAATAGTGAATTGTTGTGTTTGTCAGATTTAATAGACAGATAATTCCCTGTGTTTGTCCAAGGGGAACTCCCTTTGTTTGTACCAGAGAATCCCACTTATATACACTCAATGCTGCTAGTACTTAAACTGACATGTTTTCTGTAAGAAATTAGTCCCCATAGCCTGTGATATTTTTTTTTCCTTTTAATAAAATTACTATTTAATCTCATTTATACACAAACAACACACAATACCAGCTACAGGGATTTTTTTATGGTTTTGAAAAATAGGGTATTATTATATATTACATATCGGCCAAAAGCAGAATTCCCAGAGTACTGGCACACATGGCCATTTGTAGTGGTACAAGCTACTGTTTTATTACTACAGGTTTGGGACCTGTTATCCAGAATGCTTGGGACCTGTGGCTTTCTGGATAATGGATCTTTCCATAATTTGGATCTTCATACCTTAAGTCTACTAGAAAATCATATAAACATTAAATAAACCCAATAGACTGGTTTTGCTTCCAATAAGGATTAATTATATCTTAGTTGGGATCAAGTACAAGCGACTGTTTTATTATTACACAGAAAAAGGAAATCATTTTTAAAAATTTGGAATATTTAGATAAAATGGAGTCTATGGGAGATGAAGTGGAACAAGGTAAAGCTGAGAACACTCTTTCCTTCCTTCAGGTGGCCTGATGCACAATGTAAGAGGGTACGGCAACCCCAAATGGACAATGGTATAGAAATACACTGGTACTATAGGCAATTGAAATACAGGGTTACCCCTTGCTTGATAAAGGGGCTCACCCCGAAACATTGCATGTTCACACTAAATAGCAAGGGGTAACCCTGCATTTCAATTGCCTCGAGTGCCAGTGTATTTCTATACTGTTGTCAATGGGAGCTGGCCATTGCATAATTCAGAGCTTTCTGGATAACAGGTTTCCGGATAATGGATCCCAT
The DNA here is from genome assembly GCA_038501925.1 of Xenopus petersii. Classification (NCBI taxonomy): domain Eukaryota; kingdom Metazoa; phylum Chordata; class Amphibia; order Anura; family Pipidae; genus Xenopus; species Xenopus petersii. The sequence goes on from CM076682.1 coordinate 167,220,424, forward strand.
ATCTGTACAGAGAAAAAGGAAATCATTTTTAAAAATTTGGATAGAATGGAGTCTGTGAGAGACAGTCTTTCTGTGATTCAGATCTTTCTGGATAATGGGTTTCTGGATTATGCATCCCATACCTGTAGTTCATGTTTACTATGGGCAAAACATCATAGCGGTGATCCAGCTTAATATGAGGAAAAGAAGGCAAAGTTACTGGGATTCATTTGGATTGATGTATAATGGATTTTAGGCACGTGGAAGCATTTTGTCAGGATAGATTTACTACAGGCAACAAAAATCTGTGTGTTTGGACTATACTATAATATATACCAAACTAAATGTATGACTAATTAGAGAACATTCACTCCTAGGGCTCATACACAGGGGGATTATTTTGTGCATTTGATGTGCAGGTTTGAGTGTTTCATTAAGATGCCACATGCTGCATTTTCTTTCCCAAACTGACACAGACGCATGTAAGATCTGAATGCAGGTGCAACATTCTGTGTTTCGCTCTTACATGCATATGAGTGAGTGGGATTATGTATATGAGTGAGTGGGATTATGTATATGAGTGAGTGGGATTATGTATATGAGTGAGTGGGATTATGTATATGAGTGAGTGGGATTATGTATATGAGTGAGTGGGATTATGTATATGAGTGAGTGGGATTATGTATATGAGTGAGTGGGATAATGCATTTGAGTGAGTGGGATTATGTATATGAGTGAGTGGTATTATGTATATGAGTGAGTGGGGTTATGTATATGAGTGAGTGGGGTTACATGTAGGACTGAGTGGGATTACACATACTTCCTAATAAAGTTACATAACAAAACTTCTGAGCAAGGACATCAGGCTGGATATACAAATATAAATGATGATGTAGCTGATACAAAATGGCTGCCTGGTTGAAGCAGATCTTGTATTCAAGAAAACACTACAGTGCGGCTAATGAGACTCAAGTAATGCACACAAGATGGTAGCCAATGCAAGGGAGAAATAAACCAATGGCCTTTGCATTGATGTGACTGCTTACAAGTGCACAAGCAACCAATGAATTACAAGGGGAGGGCAGTATCAATGTCCAATAAGAAGCAAGTAAGGGCAAAGCCTGAGAGTGATGATGTCATCATATAGGAAGTGCAGGTGTAAAACAGGCCACTCCTACAGAGAAGGACAGATGTAAATGGTATATAAACAGGCTTTTACATTGACCTTTTTACTTTTTTTGATGGCAAATGGGTTTTCGAACACAATGAGAGCATTTTTAGTGGTTTGGACATTGAAGGTGAACAACCCTTTTAATGGGAGAGGTCTCTATCCTATTTTGGATTTTCTGTGGTCTGCGCTGGAATTAGCCTGAAATTCCAACCATTTTGGGAGAAAATCTGAAAAATGCAAGCTTTTTGGGAAAACCCCACAAAAAATCATATATCATTTTAAAAAAGAGATAAATTCAGATTTTAGTGTTTCTAGTGATGAACTGCAATCAGTCACGAAGTTAAGGAGTAAATCGCACACCCACACTTGGCCTCTCCATTAACCACAACAGGTTTAGGAGTATGGCATCTCCACCAGTCAATGAAGAGAAGTGACTCCAGCACACGTAGCTGCTCAAGGGATTTAACCCGTGTTTAATGTCAAGCCAACAAGTACAATGTTTTGAGGGCGTCACAATGTGATGAAGGGGTAATGCCCCCAAAACATTGTTAAACACGAGTTAAATCCCTTGAGCAGCTACGTGTGCTGGAGTCACTTCTCTGAATCTACTGATACTGCCAAATTATAAAGGCATCACCCTCCTCTCAATCTGTGGTAGAAACAGAGCTTCAATAAAAGAAGTTTTTATCCTTACTGGTATGTGCTGCTCTTCTCATTATTATATCTCTCTCCCTCCGAGGATTCTCCACTGCTTGAATATTATCTGATTATTTCCATTGATTCCACTGCTCACTGATGGGCTCAAGTCCTGATCCACTTCTGGGTCACTCAGCATATTGTTAGTGCCACCCTGGGAGCGGCCGCTGAAGGAAATGTTGAGAACATGACTATTAATTTTGGGTCAGAAGATCTATGTCTGCTCTGAAGGTCTCTGCTCTGCTAAGATAAGGCCATGTGTAAAATTCCTATGAGGATCATCATGTGCCTCCCTTGCTTGAGTCTGACAGTGCAGTTACTCTGGTGGGAAGTTCTTTTATAACCCTACCAAGTAATGAAGTGACAACATAATGGGACCAGTAGTCCCAACAAATATCTCTGTGAGGTACACAACATACATCTTTACCCTGTCCCCAATTCCTCTCAGACTCACCACCTCACACTTCTTTATGGTGGGCAGCCAAGTTAAAGGAGCAGAGTGGGTTGAGGAGGGGAATACGACACATCAGATCTCATGGTCCAAGTCTTCCATAGTTGTAGGCTTTGCTGTGTGATCATTGTGCCACTATACATACAAAACTCTTCTATGGCTGTTTGGTATATGCAGTAGGTGGAGTAACCTTCTTGCCCCATAAAGCAATATCTCCCTCAATTCAGGGGCTTATGGATGATATGGATTTTCCCAACAGTAAGTTTACACACATTAGCTGAACTTTTGCTAATCCATAGTAATGATTCCTTGGAGGCTCCGTCACTGTTCTCCACCCCATATTAACAGTGTATATACGAATTTGGGAATCAAGTACTGAAGGCAGAATAACTGCAATTACATTTTTATTGTGCGTCCACACGACATGTTTCGGGCACCAAGGCTCTTTTTCAAGTGTGTTAAATCAGTGTATAACAAACATATTGATAGAACCACACTAACAACTCCACCCACCAGATGCCAAGCGAGGTCATGTTTGCAGCAAACTGGAAAATGAGGTTCAATGTTGATAAATGCAGGTTATGCACTTTGGCAAAAATAATATAAATGCAAGTTCTACACTAAATGGCAGTGTGTTGGGAGTTTCCTTAAATGAGAAGGATCTTGGGGTCTTTGTAGATAACAAGTTGTCTAATTCTGGGCCAGTGTCATTCTGTGGCTACTAAAGCAAATAAAGTTCTTGTATAAAAAAGGGCATTAACTCAAGGGATGAAACATAATTGTGTCTCTTTATAGGTCCCTGGTGAGGCCTCATCTGGAGTATGGGGGCAGTTTTGGACTCCAGTCCTTAAGAGGGATATAAATGAGCTGGAGAGAGTGCAGAGACTAAGTGCAACTAAACTGGTTCGAGGGAGGGAAGAGTTAAATTATGAGGGGAGACTGACAAGGTTGGGGTTGTTTTCTCTGGGGGAAAAAAGGCGCTTGTGAGGGGACATGATTAGACTTTACAAGTACATTAGAGGACATTATAGACAAATAGCAGGGGACCTTTTTACCCATAAAGAGAATCACGTACCAGAGGCCCCTCCCCTTCAGACTAGAGGAAAAGAAGTTTCATTTAAAGGAACAGAGTAGGGGGTTCATCACAGTGAGGACAGTGAGGTTGGGGAATGCACTGCCGGGTGATGATTCAGTTAATGACTATAAGAGGGACTTGGATGATTTCTTGGACAGACATAATACAAAGGCTATTGTGATACTAAACTCTATAGTTAGTATAGATATGGGTATATATCATTTATGTGACAGTAGGGAGGGGTGTGTGTATGGGGCTGGGTTTTCATTTGGAGGGGTTGGACTTGATGGACTTTCTCTTTTTTCAGCCCAATTTAACAATGTAACTATGTAACTTTAAAAATGGCTAATAAGAACTACTTAATCTTTGCATAAATAATTGATACTTCATTAAAGGGAATGTTCCCCTTCCAATGCTTTTATCAGTTTGTTTCTGAGATAAATCACCAGAAATAAAGATTTTTTCCAATGACTTTCTATTTTCTATTTATTATGTTTTTTTAATATTAAAGTGTAAAGTTTCATATTTTTCCTTCTTATGTGTTTGTGAAGCAGCTGTGGGAAGGGGGTCAGCGACCCTGTAACTAATCCATGAGTTGGTTCATGTGTTTGTCCCTGCTGAGCAGAATCCCTGAGTGCAATTAAAGGCAGCTGTTAGAATTGATACAATAGTTACACTTATATTTCCCATAGATCCTACTGAGAAATGGACCAACTAATGGATCAGCAATTGGAACAGAATGTGCCGCACTCACACTCACACTCACACCAACACTACAATTTATACTTCCCTTTTAACAAGGTACAAAAGCTACAGAACATAAGGTGCCCCTTGCCCATGAAACACCAAAAAAATGAACCCAGTGAATTCAAATACTGTTCCTTCTCTGTAAACAAAAGAAAACTCAGAAACACACATAGTCTATTGGAGATCCAGGCTGGTTTTCCACCCAGTACATGAGTAAGAGATTAGGTTATTTACATTTGTGGAATTGAGGCACTAAAAGTTTTTATGATTCACATTTATGTCCCTTCCCACAACCCAACTCCAAGTCATTCTCTTCTCTCAGTCTGACAAATCTATTGGGAAAAGCTCAGGGCCAGTCACACTCTTTCTCTTACAGTCCCACTACCTGTATCCCAGCAGCCTCTCTGTCCAGCCCCACTACCTGTATCCCAGCAGCCTCTCTGTCCAGCCCCACTACCTGTATCCCAGCAGCCTCTCTGTCCATGTCCTGCCAATTATCTGGCCCTTGGTTCTACCCTCCCAGCCAACAACGTAACCCAGTTAATAAGTGCAGGGGAAAGAATGATTAGGACTGGTACTTACATTGTAGTTGGTTCTGTCCCAGCTGCTGGTACTGACTTGGTTCTTATCTCAGGGCAAGAGACTATCAGCTGCTCAGACTGTTACTAATGGGAGTGACACTGAGCTGCTGAGACATGGGACCCACCCAGTGAGCACAGAAGGGAGTAACTGATAGTGACGAGCAAAACAAACAGGCCCAGGAGAAGCTGAAAGTAACATCAGTTTTCTATGACTCCAGATTAGTGGCCTAGTCACATCCATGTCACCCAAAAACTTGATCCAACTCTATGGGGTTATTTTACTAAATTCGCCAGTGACGGCTTCTGAGCCATCGCAACACTTTGCCAGGCGTAAATTCAGACAACATCAATTTACTAAAATGTGAAGTTGCGTCCAGGGTGGTGAACGCTGGCGAATTTTCTCTAGTGACTTCGGCAATAAAAGTGAAGATGCTCTAGCGTTCAATTCTCTCTTTCTTCTCTCAGGTTAATTTACATACAGGGGGAAATGATAGAGTTGAATGGACGTATATGTTGCAGCAAATACATTACACAAGCTCAGGGAACCTTAATAAAGACAATAGAGTTGTTGATTATTATTGCCCTACTCATGAGCCCACTGTATAGTTACTGTTCCAGAAAAACACACACTTCTGCAGACTATCACTCTGAAAAAAGGGAAAGACGCCAGTGTTTTTTTGGGAATGTTTCCACTAAAATTATGATGTAAGTAAGAGAAGAATGAGGAAGATGAAGAAGATCTACGCACTCCAATGCACTTCTCCTGGTCTGAGGTGGCGAAGGGAAGGCTGGCGAAAGAGGTGACGTTCATCTTAGTGAATTAGTACAGTTACGTCCATTCGCCAGAGTGAAAATTCACCTGGTGTTAGAGTGCGAATGAGTGCTAGCGTCTGTCTCTTTCACTAGCAAAGTTACGCCTGCGACCATCAGTAAATCAGCGATGTGCCAAAAAAACGGTAATGCTGGCGAATTGTCTCCAGTGTTAGTCACTTCACCCTTTAGTAAATCTGCCTCATAGACTTATATTAGAGGTTTCACAGGGGAGAGCAGCTCTGTGACTTCTGTTCTGTCTTAGATTAACCCTCTCAGGGAAGATAATTGTCCATTTTTGTGCTTGTGTGGGGAGAGTATTTCCTGTACTGCAGCCCGTGTCATGACTCTACTTCCTTTCTGGGAAACAGCTGCACTCCTGTCTTGCTTTATGGCTTATATACACATCAAGTGTGGAGGAGGGCTCACAAGCAGCTTCCACAAGGGTCAGACTAACCTGAGGGTCGGACAGGTAAAATGTGCAGTGAAAAGAGGCCAGAGAGTTCAAGCTAAGTCAGGAATAGCCGGGTCAAACAACAGAAGATCGAATGATTCGAACGATTCAAAGTAAAAATCGTTCAACCATGCGATAATCGAAGTACTGTCTCTTTAAAAAATACTTTGACTTCATACTTCGCCAAGCTACCAAAGTCCAATGTTAGCCTATGGGGACCTTCCCCAGCACTTTTCTAAGTTTTTTCTGGTCGAATAAAAATCCTTCAATCTTTTGCTTAAAATCGTTCGAATCATTCGATCAAAGCTTTTGCGCTAAAATCCTTCGAATTCGATATTCGAATTCGAAGGATTTTACTTCGAGGGTCGAATTTGAGGGTTTTTTAACCCTCGTAATTCGACCCTTAATAAATCTGACCCTGGGTCTCTTTAGAAGTAACAAAACACACGGACGCACTCACGTGTACCCGCCAATGCCTGCGACCAACTACTTGCCTGCAGGAACATGTGGAATCGCGGGTCCCATCACCACAGAGGTGAGTGGATTTACACTTGCTTTATGGCAAAAGTTACTAAGATTAGAGTAAGAAATATCAGTGCAATAAACTTACTGGAATTTGGAGTAAAATGTTTATTTATGCCTGTCATCTACACAACAATCGGAAAGTCTTTTTGAATGTTAAGACTATTAACTCTATCAAGTGGTGTTATCTTGCAAAGATCTGTATGTAGATATTGGGGAATCCCTTATTCATTACAGTTGTGTTAAAGAATGACAGTTTAACCCCAAAGTGACATTCTTTTAACTCAAGTTTAACTTCAATAACATTTCTCACTCCAATTTCACTTTGCTCCATTTAAAAGTTACTCCCATACTCTGTTTTGTGAATACAATGGCTTTGTACATTTTGGGGTTAAATTGTTGTTTCTGTACAGCACAATTTGGGAGTTCCTAATTTCTCCAGACAAATCTAGAATTAAATGTTTTATTGTTTTCTAATTATTTTACTATGATCTTATTTGGATGACTTACTTTTGCTTCTGTTTTAATGTAATATTGCTTATATAGAACAGGTATGGGACCTGTTATCCAGAATGCCAGAGACCTGGGGTTTTCCGGATAATGTATCTTTCCATAATTTGGATATAATTTAGACATACCTTAATCATATAAACATGAAATAAAGCCAATAGGCTGGTTTTGCCTCCAATAAGGATTAATTATATCTTAGTTGGGATCAAGTACAAGCGACTGTTTTATTATTACACAGAAAAAGGGAAAAGTAAAAATGAGGATTATTTGGATGAACTGGAGTCTATGGAAGATGGGCATTCTGTAATTTGGAGCTTTCTGGATAATGGGTTTCCAGATAATGGATCCCATACCTGTATTCATGAACTAAATCAACCGCACACTTGTGATCCACTCTCACTGCATTGGTGGTGTTGGTCCTCCATTGACCGGGCAAAGTACAAAGAAGAATAAACGGATCTGCACACAAGATATTCTGCAGTTGGGGAAAAGTGTTGATTCTGTCGGTGACATAATAAAAGGTTTATTCTTTTTGCTGTCCCATACCTGTACAATGCTGGACTATCCCAATCCACTTGTTGTAGTGTTGGGTGCAAGCTGCTAGTCCCACTGCTAGGGATGTAGCGAACGTCGGAAAAAAAGTTCGCGAACATATTCGCGAACTTGCGCAAAAATGCGAGCGGTTCGCGAACGGTTCGCGAACCCCATAGACTTCAATGGGAAGGCGAACTTTAACATCTAAAAAAGACATTTCTGGCCAGAAAAATGATTTTAAAGTTGTTTAAAGGGTGCAACGACCTGGACAGTGGCATGCCAGAGGGGGATCAAGGGCAAAAATGTATCTGAAAAATCTGCCTGTGTGTGCTTGGAAGAGATAGTGTAGGGGGAGAGCTGTTAGTGATTTCAGGGACAGATGATAGTAAGTTTGCTGGCTAGTAATCTGCTTGATACTGCTCTGTATTGGAACAAAAAAATAAATAAAAGCAGTCCTTACAAGGACTACTGTTATTGCAGCAGTCAGCAGATGAGATCAGAAGCAGGACAGCTGCCCACTGCAGCTACATACAGAGCACTGCAGTACACCCGATGTTCGCGCGAACAAGTTCGCCGGCGAACAGTTCGCGCCATCTCTACCCACTGCCAGAGACCCGCGTATAACCCAAAAGTAAAACACTCTGAATGTGGTGAATGGGATTTATTGTGCCAGCAAACTAGGCAAGATTTCAGGTTAGTGTCCTTTATCCAGCCTGTATACTTGTCTACTAAAACTCTCTAAAATATACATGTTAAGAGGGAGCGATAGACAAGCCCCACCTCTCACAATAGGGCACAACTCCCACAATGCTCAGTGGTATTCAGTGAAATACAAAACAAAGCAAAGTCAAGTGCAATTAGTTCATCGCATATAACAGTGCCCATAATCCGATGAAGTGATCCATCCATTTCAGTTCACATGTCTGTCTTATAAAATCCTTATTTAGTCCTTGGAAATAAAGAAATAACAAAACTTATATATCTCTTAGTTTTATAGAGGCACTTTTGCCCAGGATTAAAACACATTAGCTCAATTTGATACATTTTGCTTACATATTGTTTGCTCATATCTTGGGTCTGAATATAACGTAATGACATAGTAACATAGTAATTAAGGTTGAAAAAAGACACACATCGAGTTCAACCTTTTAACTCTATTTTAATCTGTCTAACCACCAGTTGATCCAGAGGAAGGCAAAAAAAAACTCACCTGAAGCCTCTCCAATTTGCCTCAGAGGGGAAAAAAATCCTTCCTGACTCCAAAATGGCAATGGGACCAGTCCCTGCATCAACTTATACTATGAGCTATCTCCCATATCCCTGTATTCCCTCACTTACTAAACACCATCCAACCCCTTCTTATACCTATCTAATGTATCAGCCTGTACCCCTGATTCACTTCCCAGCTCTCCCTGTAACACCCCTTTCCCTCCTCTAATCTCATTGGCTCCCTCCTGTCTGCTGGGAGGAGCTACTGGTGAATAAAGCATCCGACCCTTCCTTATACCTATCTAATGTATCAGCCTGTACCACTGATTCACTTCCCAGCTCTCCCTGTAACACCCTTCCCCTCCTCTAATCTCATTGGCTCCCTCCTGTCTGCTGGGAGGAGCTACTGGTGAATAAAGCATCCGACCCTTCCTTGTACCTATCTAATGTATCAGCCTGTACCCCTGATTCACTTCCCAGCTCTCCCTGTAACACCCCTTTCCCTCCTCTAATCTCATTGGCTACCTCCTGTCTACTGGGAGGAGCTACTGGTGAATAAAGCATCCGACCCTTCCTTGTACCTATCTACTGTATCAGCCTGTACCCCTGATTCACTTCCCAGCTCTCCCTGTAACACCCCTTTCCCTCCTCTAATCTCATTGGCTCCCTCCTGTCTGCTGGGAGGAGCTACTGGTGAATAAAGCATCCGACCCTTCCTTGTACTTATCTAATTTATCAGTCTGTACCACTGATTCACTTCCCAGCTCTCCCTGTAACACCCCTTTCCCTTCTCTAATCTCATTGGCTACCTCCTGTCTACTGGGAGGAGCTACTGGTGAATAAAGCATCCGACCCTTCCTTGTACCTATCTACTGTATCAGCCTGTACCCCTGATTCACTTCCCAGCTCTCCCTGTAACACCCCTTTCCCTCCTCTAATCTCATTGGCTCCCTCCTGTCTGCTAGGAGGAGCTACTGGTGAATAAAGCATCCGACCCTTCCTTGTACTTATCTAATTTATCAGTCTGTACCACTGATTCACTTCCCAGCTCTCCCTGTAACACCCCTTTCCCTCCTTTAATCTCATTGGCTACCTCCTGTCTACTGGGAGGAGCTACTGGTGAATAAAGCATCCGACCCTTCCTTGTACCTATCTACTGTATCAGCCTGTACCCCTGATTCACTTCCCAGCTCTCCCTGTAACACCCCTTTCCCTCCTCTAATCTCATTGGCTCCCTCCTGTCTGCTGGGAGGAGCTACTGGTGAATAAAGCATCCGACCCTTCCTTGTACCTATCTAATTTATCAGTCTGTACCACTGATTCACTTCCCAGCTCTCCCTGTAACACCCCTTTCCCTCCTCTAATCTCATTGGCTCCCTCCTGTCTGCTGGGAGGAGCTACAGTTGAATAAAGCATCCGACCCTTCCTTATACCTATCTAATGTATCAGCCTGTACCACTGATTCACTTCCCAGCTCTCCCTGTAACACCCCTTTCCCGCCTCTAATCTCATTGGCTCCCTCCTGTCTGCTGGGAGGAGCTACTGCTGAATAAAGCATCCGACCCTTCCTTGTACCTATCTAATGTATCAGCCTGTACCCCTGATTCACTTCCCAGCTCTCCCTGTAACACCCCTTTCCCTCCTCTAATCTCATTGGCTCCCTCCTGTCTGCTGGGAGGAGCTACTGGTGAATAAAGCATCCGACCCTTCCTTGTACCTATCTAATGTATCAGCCTGTACCCCTGATTCTCTTCCCAGCTCTCCCTGTAACACCCCTTTCCCTCCTCTACAACAAAACACAATTAGCAAAAAACAACTTAAATAAAATCCATAAGAGTATATTCCCGGTTTAACTCTCCGGGACCCAGTGTACCTAGTGAGTGTATCCATCTCTTCTTGAGTTTTTTAAGGTGGGCAACTCTGTCACCTCCTCGTCTAACTGGTCCCACATCATCTGTCGCCTTATACTGTAACTGACTAACTGTATGTGTTTGTTTCCTTAAAACGTAGAGGTAGAAGAAGATGTGTATATAGTATTAGCAACAAATAGATTTATGTTGCTTTATCTGATCTTTTACCTTTTGTGTTGTTTCCCCCCCACAAGCCAAACCACAAACACTTTATTTAATAAACTACATACTTTTTTTAATATTTTTAATTGGAATCCTACGCCCACTGTGGGGAATATTTCATAATATTGTTGCAATTGGTACAACTTAGACAAGGGAAAATGCACATTTCTGGTTGTCCCAAAAACATTTGTCTCTTTTGTTGTAAGGGGCCAATATGAAGGAGTTCTTGTTTGGGTACATTAGCCACCTCCCGCCTTTGGGAATCTAGAACATGGGCAGGGTACCAACTTTTTGCAAACCTTGATGCATTTCACCCAATCTCTGTTCTTCTACTTGGAGATCTGTCATAATTTGTCTCACTCGCATGTACTGTGTTTTGGGTAAGCCATGACTTAATAAGGGTGGGTAGAAACTAGTGTAATATAACAGACTATTACAGTCTGTCTCTTATACAGATTGGTTATAACAAAGATGTACCCTCTTTCATTATAGTCACGTCTAACTCACTTCATCATATGTTAATAAAAACACAAGAGTGGCTACCACATCATTTAGAGCTGAGAGAAATAACATCATGTTTTTACTTGATCCATCTCAAAATAGTATGATATTGTCTATATTGTGTCTATATAGTCAAGCATGCTTTGTAAACATAGAACTTGGATATACAAAAAATCACATGCAATCCCTATAGATATTTGCTTATGTGGGAGCCACATTACTCCCCATCGTCGTCCCTTGTTTTTGTTAGAAAAAATGGTCTCCAAATATAAAATAATTCTAACCAAACCAAATAGTCCTATAAGGAACTGTTGAGCTCTGGAGAAAAAACATTGCTAGATTCAAGTGTATCATATACAGGCTTTAACCCTGCATCATGCATTATGGAAGTATACAGACTCTTTATGTCCACAATGGTCAGAATAGTGTTGTGTTGTACCTCACACTCATCTAAAATCTCCAGGATGTGTAGTGTCCTTCAAAAAAGACTCTATTTGAGGAATAAAAGGCGGCAGCACTTTGTCTAAATAGACAGACAATGGGCTCAAGACCAAGTCATTACTCTGGGACACCCCTGAGGATGGTATAGATCCTTGTGCATTTTTGGAACTGTGTAAAATACAGGGGTCACTAGATACTGTTGTTGAAGAAATTGTGATAGTTTCTCACCAATACACCATTTCATCACTAAGGGGCCCATTTACTAAGCTTGAGTGAAGGAATAGAATAAAAAAAGCTTTGAATTTAGAATGATTTTTTTGGCTACTTCGACCATCGAATTGGCTACTTCGACCTTTGAAGGCTTTGCTATCTTTTTCTGATCTAAGAAAAAACATTCAATCGATGGATTAAAATCCTTCGAATCGAACGATTTGAAGGATTTAATCGTTCGATTGAACGATTTTTCATTTGATCGTATGAATTGCGGTAAATCCTTTGACTTCGATATTCGAAGTCGAAGGATTTCAATTCGGCAGTCGAATATCGAGGGTTAATTAACCCGCGATATTCGACGAATAGTAAATTTGCCCCCACGTGTTTATCTTTGAAATAGAGTCTAAAATTTCAAAATAATTATGAGTGAGTATAAAATGAATAAAATCAAGTAGAAAATGACATTGATCAGGGGACATTAAGGATCCTTTTATACAAATATTCATTTCTTTGGGGTTAGAACAGTTCGATTTTTCCTCTGTGAGGATCCTTATCCGCCTCCTGATCATTGTCATTTTCTACTTGATTTTATCCCTTTTATACTCACTCATAATTATTTTGAAATTTTAGATATAATCTATTTACAAACATGTGGAACCGCTATGGGGACCAGGTTCACACCCAGTTACGCAAATGTATTTTTCGGTTACTGGGACCATTTATATATTTGGATTCCACATAGGTAGATAATGAACTTGGTCCTCTATATAAGGTTCATCGAAAATATACTTATCATTTGCAAAGGTTCTAGAGTTTTTTTTGTTAATACCAACTGTATGGTAATTAAATTTACATCTGTTTTAAAGAAAATATTTTTTTGGAAAGATGTGGGGATGTCCATTGAAACCCATATGAAGGATAGGTAATGTCAGACAAATTTGATTGCATTTTATTATGAGGTAAGTAAGATGCTGGACAGTGGGGGGCAGTAGATCTATTTGGATTTTGCCAAAGCGTTTGATACTGTGCCCCACAAACGACTGCTTTCTAAACTAAGGTCTGTTGGGCTTAATGAAGTCGTTTGCACATGGATAGGAAACTGGCTACAGGATCGGGTACAGAGGGTGGTTGTTAATAGACTACTACCCACAAATAAGGTGGCAGGATCCTCTAACATACACATTAACCTTGAAATGAGGCATCAAGATGAAGCCCAAAGCTTTTTCATGAATGTCTTACCAAGTACATTTATTTGATTTGTAGATAATAGTTATCATTCAATAAGTTTCTCAAAGCTGCAGATATCAGCCATTATGTGTGACATCAGCAGTAGCCTTGAAAAAGACTGGGACACAATTGGGCAGAGTCCTCAGGCTGACCTACCTGTATCTATTAATAAGCAAAAAAACTATCAGGTAAGGCACTTGGTAAGGACCAGGCTGGTGTCAAGCAGCTGATACTGATGCTGTCCAGTCTTACAGGGCCCTATTGTTGCCTGCACTCATCACTGCTCTATTAAATGCACATTTCAATAAAAAACATGTTAAGGATTGGAGTGGAAGGTGGAACAATGCAGGGGTTACAGTTTGAATCTGAGGTGGAACAATATATGGGCTCACTGACATTGTTAAATGAACAGCCCCCAATCTTATCCCAAAATTATTCTGCAATAAGGCGAATAATATATGAAAGGGGTGGTTCACCTTTAAGGTAACTTTTAGTATGTTATAGAATGCCCAATTCTAAGCAACTTTTCAGTCGGTCTTCATTATTTTTTATTTTTTATAGGTTTATAATTATTTGCCTTTTCATTCTGACTTTTGCAGCTTTCAAATGGGTGTCGCTGACCTCTTCTAAAGAGTGAATGTTCTGTAAGTCTATGCATTTACCATTATTGCTAATTGTTAGTCAGGCCCTATCCTATTTATATTCCAGTGTCTTATTCAGATTGATGCATGGTTGCTAGGGTAATTTCGACCCTAGCAACCAGATTGCTTAAAATGCAAATTGGAGAACTGAAATAATAAAAAATTAAAACCAATTGCAAATGTTCTCAGAATATTCCTCTCTACATCCTACTAACAGTTATATCAAAGGTGAACAACCCCTTTAAAACAGTGAAATTTACATGAAAATTACATAAAAATGTCTTTTTTTTAACCAGAAATGTGAACATTCACTGCAAAAATGTTTTTTTATACCTTTATTTGCACATGAACAATGCTTCATAATATCTGAAAATGGAGGAACATGGGAAATATTTTTAACCAATTCACTTACTAATATTATAGACATGTACAGAGTTATCTAGTGGGGTAGAAATGCAGAGACACAGGCAGGTTAAAGGGAACATCAACCCTAAAAATAGGGTTATAAAGAACTAATATGCAACGCAGGCAAGCAATAAGTGTACTAGCAAAAGATAAATACATTTATTAAGATTTTCATTTATCTAGGACATGTACTGATATACAGAATCTAATAGAATGGTTTCTCACCTTCCAAACACCTTTTCAGTTCAGTTGAGCGAGTGTGAGTGCATCCATTTCTCAGTAGGATCTATGGGGAATAGAAGTGCAACTATTGTATCAAGTCTAACAACTGCCTTTAATGACACTCAGGGATTCTGCTCAGCAGGGACAAACACATGGATCAACCAAATGGATCAGTTACAGGGTCACTGACCCCCCCTCCCACAGCTGCTTCACAAACACATAAGAAGGGGAAACATGATGAATCTTTACATTTTAATATCAGAAAACCCATCACAAATATAAAGTCATTGGACAAATATATTTTCAAAGTGTTGGGAGGTGAACAAAACCCTTTAAGTGTAAATCAACTGGACTTTCTGAGTTTCCTTGAAAACCTTTATCCTTTACATGTTTTCCTGTGACTTACTGGTTTTTTTTTTTCAGTCCCTTCATGTTCAAATACATTTCCGCATGTGTGATGTCACTTCCTCCCATCATCCTTTCCTGTTCCTGCCTTCCATGAGTGAGGAATTACTCAGAGGTTGGGTTGCCACCTGGCTGGTATGTTACCGGCCTGTAAAAATGAAGCTTGATGCCAATGTTATTAATAGGGAAAATGGCAAGAATATAGGAAGGCCGGTATTTTTTTCCAGAAAAGGTGTGAACCCTTAGGAAGGGAAATATTCCTTTTGGCCTCTAACATTTGTCCCTCCACCCCAAATAAAGCAGCTTTGTGGACTACAAGTCCCTGGTGAGTTCAGTGAGTATCTGGCAAAGATTGTCCTCAGTGGTTGTTACAGCTCCATACAGGCCCAGCAGGGAGGTCTCACGGGATTCAGCCATTATTACAGCAATTGGAGTCAGAATAGTCAAAAAGAATAAAATTCTATAACCTGCTGTCACACTGTATGTTCCATCAAGACTCCACTCACTGGCAAGTCATTTATATTCAATCTGCAGCCAAGTTTAATGCAGTCTAACAACTCCCTGCAAGCACCAAGTGTAATGCAGTCTAACAACTCCCTGCAAGCACCAAGTGTAATGCAGTCTAACAACTCCCTGCAAGCACCAAGCGTAATGCAGTCTAACAACTCCCTGCAAGCACAAGATTAATGCAATATAACAACTCCCTGCAAGCACAAGATTAATGCAGTCTAACAACTCCCTGCAAGCACATGGTTCTACAAGCACATGCTGTTCCCTGTGAATGTTCAGGACTGTTTTATGCAACTGGATTGTGTTATTGTGCTGCTCAAGCTGCTGTATACACTGCTCTCAGGGTCCTGCTATATTATAACACTGCTGCAGTTTGCCCTTTTCTTAAAGAGACATTAACCATTTTCAGCAAAAGTACAAAATGTCTCAGTAAGGCTCTGTACATTAATTTCCATCTGAATCTAAGCACCAGAGCTTACAGACACACAGGGAAAAAATCATTACAAAAGTCTATAGAAAATTATAGAAAACTATGAGGCTACAAGGGATGAGCAAATTATGGAATAGAACTGCACTGCATGTCTGTTCATTTGCATTGTAACAATGATGTAGCCAAATGATACACTGTATAAAACCACTATCTGCTACCTATGAGCTGTATCAGTGACTGACTGCTAAATATACTGCCTTCTTAAGGGATGCTACTATAGAGGACTCCTCAGGTGTGCCAACCAAAACTAAAGCCTTAGACCAAGATCCTTTTGGTGGAAAGTATTAAAGATAAGGCAGAGCTCAGGATTATACACTTGCAGGACACAAGGTCTCACGGATCCACATCATCACTGCTCACATCACAATCTTCTAAAACTTCTCATTCTAGGAGATCAACACTAACCTGTGACAAGCTTATAGAAGCCCATGTGAATGTGGAAGCAGCTAAGGTGCAAATTTCCTATGCTAAAATAGAGGTGAGCCTTAAAGCAGAGATGCTGAGGCTACATTAGAAATTCTTCAAATATAAAATGAAAGGGAATCAACTATTGCAAGGTTAAAGGTCCTTGAGCAAGGGCTGGGAGGAGTACATAATCAGGACTGTCTTTACCAAGCAGACACTGAAGATCCTGTTGAATATACCAGTGAATGTTTACTAAACCGGGATGCAGCTGAAGACAACCAACCAAGCTTACAAAATCATGGGACAGTCCTGCAACCCCCAATACAGGTCAGTCTGTTTTACCTGTTACCACTAACTGTACCTTACAGTGCCCAACCATCAGGGGTCATGCAGCAGAAGACACTACCTCCCACCATCTCTCAGTAATGAGTTCCAGCAATGATTCACAGTTTAAACTAGAGCCAACAAAGGCCTTAGACACCAAAACATCAAACCAATACTTACACCACTTCACTCTATCCTGGTTCAACTCACCTTTATATGCCAGAAGACTTATAGAACCCCAGGGTTCCACAAGTTAATCAGGCATCAAAGAGTGACAGATCAGACCTGTGTGACTTCACCACGTACATGATACATTGTGAGCTTATAACCATTAGTCTCGCAAAGTTTGATGACTGTCCAGAGAATTATAGACCCTGGAGATTTACCTTTAAAGCTACAATTGCTAACCTCAATCTCCCAGCCAAAGATGAACATGATTTACTTATCAAATGGCTAAGTCCAGAGTCTACATGTCGTGTTAAGAGACTAAGATATTACCCAGATGCAAGTCTTGCTGTCACTTGCTGGGAGATAGATATTAGTAAATAACTGGTAGCATGCTGGGGTCCTCTAGTGACAAAATGAGGAATAGCCTCAAAAATTCACAAAAATCCCAAAGACATGCTAATTATGATAAAAATAGTATTTATTAATCCATATTAAAAAGTATCAAAAAGTCCAGACATAGCCTATGTGGGGACTTTTTGATACTTTTTTTCTGAAAATTAGGAATACCCCTGTTCCACGATGTATAGAAAAATGGATCAGCGCCTCTGTCATCAGAGACAAATAAACATCAGGAAAAAAGAAAGAGAGAGAAAAAATAAAAAAATATAGTGTAGTATTTTTGTAAATTTATAGTTCAACACCGCGTGCTATTTTGGGGAAATAGTTATATTGTGTTACTTCCCTTTTAACTCAGGTGTTTCACGTGCTTCTATATTGTGCTTAAACCCCTCCTCCGGTGCCTTTTAAGTTTTCTCAGTGTACATGTGAATCCTTCCACCGATAACCTGTAGCAATGCCTACTTACAAGACCCTGATTATTAGTCTGCCTGTAATGGTATCCACGCTCTGTTTCTCCTCCTTCACTTCTTGTCCCCTCACATATATATATAAGAGAGACTTATATTGTGTAATATTGCTCTAATAGAACGTATAAAATCGTTTTAAAAAGATTCACTCACATTTTCATTGTCCTTTATACACATATCCAAAGTAAAAAGGCTGTTTCGCGCAGGTTGCCCAGTTGTTTCCGTAGCGGGAGTTGAAGAGCCAGCTTCCCCTTCTCCCTCGTGGCTATTCTCCTGCAAACTGCCGTTCTGTCCCCGCTGCCTGACGCGTTTCGCTGGTCCAATCAGCTTCCTCAGAGGCATGGGGGTGTGTGTCGCATATTCTACTTAAGAATTCGATCGCGGCTCGTTGCTATGGTTGCCCTTCCGTTCCACCTCTATTGCGTTTCATCTTGCGTTCCAGCCCTCTCTTCGGGCAGTCTTCCGCAGTTGGTTCCTATGGTCTGGTTCCTGGGCAACCTGGCTTCTCCTTTGTTTAAAACCAACAAGTCCCTGTTCAAAGGTACACCCTCCCTCCCGGCCCGATACAAGTGCAGATGGGATATGTCCTTTTTATACCATCATTGGCATCCTATATCTTACTTAAAAATCGGGTGCTAAGAGGTTTCTAGTTCTAACCTTCCCTATGCATCATTACTATATGTTTCTCATATGTCTCGTATGCTTTTTACTTTATAATAAGTCCCTATTTATTTACTTATTTGAATATTAAACATTCGATTGTGATGTGTTACTCCAAGTGGTTTTCTTCTATGCTTATTTCCTTAAGTGTAATGCATTTTTGCTTAATTGTATCCTTCTGTGATTTCCTCTAGTGATTATCTCCTTCCATCCTATACATTCATTTTTTATAATAATAATAATAATAATAACATTTAAAAAAAAATGTTTGTAATCTTGTGTAATCTTTCTATATTTATTATTTGTGTATTTTACTTTGTTATCCTGTGAAAGTGCTTTGTGCTATAAACTTCAGTGATTTAATGTGGTACATTAACCCCTTAGATAAATTACAAATTAGAATGATCATTAATAGTGAAAATTAATTTTCTATAAAAATGCACTTAAATTCATATCAATATTTAATCCCTTTGGTGTTAAGGTCTGCATAGCGTAAATCCATCTACTTTCCTCTTGCAATGTTTTTTTAACTCTATCTCCTCCTCTCCAATTGGCTGTCACTTCTGTTATGCCCCAAAATTTCAATCCTTTGCATTTTTATTGTGATGTATTTTAAAATGCTTTGATACACTATTATTCTCTACTCCCTTTTCTATATTTCTTACATGTTCATTTATCCTTTCTTTCAAACTTCTATTTGTTTTTCCAATATACTGTAACCCGCATGGGCACTCTAGGCAGTAGATTACATTTTTGGTAGTACATTTGATACAGCAATTTATATTGAATGTTTCATTGGTCTCGTGTGATTTAAAAGTTTTCTTTTTTTCGGCATATCTACATGCCTTACATAAAGCACATGGATAGAATCCCTTCCATTCATCTTTCTGTTTTTTCTTTTTTGTTTTATCTCTCTGTATATGATTCCTGACTAACATCTGTCCTAAATTTCTTGCTTTTCTGTATATCACCTTAGGTTTTTTTGATAATTTCCCTTTTAACAGTGGGTCACCCTCCAGAATATTCCAGTGTTTAGTTATAATCTTCTGTAATCCCTGGATTCCTGGGGTGTATGTTCTTATAATACACAAAAGCTATGAATATCTTGTAAATTATATCCTTGTCATCAGTTATAAACGGTGAGTTCTGATGTCATTTCTGTCACATGACTCACTGAAATTTGTGTATTATAATAAAGTACCCCCTCTTGTAAAATATAAGGATATTAGAAGTTACCTCGGAGTTCCATGACCTGTATAACTCTGCCTTTGGCCTCGTACTTTTATATGGTCATGAAACTCCTCGGTAACTTATAATATCCTTATATTTTACAAGAGGGGGTACTTTATTCACTATATAAACATGCATTGTTCCTCCTTCTCCTCTTTCTTCTCACATGTTTTCTCCTTTAAAAGGTCTATCCTATTTGTTTCTTTAACTCTCTCTAGTGATTGAAGCACTTTCTTCTTATATCCTCCCTGTTTGAACCTAGTTGATACATGATTCAATTGTGTTTCTAGTTCCTTACTGTCCAAACTGTTTTTCTTCAGTCTGTGGAATTGGCCATAGGGGATATTCTTTAGCTACAATGGATTATGATTACTAGTATTCAACACGTAATTGCATACGTCTACTTTTTTGAAAAAGGTTTTGAAATTTAATTGGTTATCTTTTATATCAATTTCCAGATCTAAAAAGTTGATGTTTGTTGAACTGTATGTTGATGTAAATTCTAAATTTATATTGTTTTGGTTCAATTTCCCAATAAATTCGAGAAGCACTGTTTCGCTTCCCTGCCACACGAGTATGATGTCATCGATATAGCGCCGCCATAGTATTAGATTCTCACCCAGCTGTGGCACTACGTTTCCTCCTCCCAGTGCCCCATGAATAGATTAGCATATCTGGGCGCGAACCTTGTTCCCATGGCAGTGCCCCATGTTTGCACAAAGTATTGGTCTTTGAACCAAAAATAATTATGTTTCAATATATGTGTTATTGCTTCTATAATGAATTGTTTTTGTTTTGCTAGAAGGGTCTCATCTTTCTCTAGGTAGTATGAAATGGCTTTTATTCCTAGTTCGTGTTCTATTGAGGTGTATAATGCCTTCACATCTAAAGTGCATAGAATTGTTTCTTGTTTAAGTTTAATCTCCTGAAATATTCTGATTATTTGTGTAGAATCTTTTAGATATGTTGGTAATCCTATTACATATCTTTGTATTATTTTGTCTCCATATTCTGAAAGTTTACATGAAATTGAATTTATCCCTGATATTATCGGCCTCCCTGGTGGATCTTGTATATTTTTGTGGATCTTGGGTAGGCAGTAAAAAACGGGGATATTTGGAGTTTTATTGTGTAATCACTTTCCCCTACATCTAGAATTCCTTCTTCCATAGCTGTTTGTACCAACTTTTTTATTTTTCCATTGAATACTCTAGTTGGATCCTCCCCTATTGCCCTATATGTCTTTGGATCTTTTATTAAGTCCAAACACATTTTTTCATATTTCTCTATGTCCATAACTACCAAGCCCCCCCCCCCCCCCTTATCCGCAGGTTTTATCACTATGTTCTCGTTTTGTTTTAGAGTTTTTAAAGCTTCTCTCTCGTTCTTTGTAAGGTTTTGATTGGTAGGTTTACTTGTTCGGTTTTTTTTGGAGTCCATTAATATCTCTTTTTATTAGTTCCTCATACAGTTGGATATATTGGCCCTTTTCTTCTCCTGGTATATAGTTTGATTTACTTTTTAAACCTGTGTGGTAGAAACGGGGTTGGTTGTTTATTTCTCCCTGTTTTTCTCTTGTTATAATTTCGCTGTTTGCGAAAGTTTTTTTTAGTCTTATCTTCCTTATAAATTTTTCTGCATCAATGCATAGATTAAACCCTCTGATTCTATTTGTTGGGGCAAATGTTAACCCTTTGCTTAAAACTTTTTTTTCTGTTTCTGTTAGTGGAATTGAGCTTATATTGAATATTCCCAATGTTCCTTCTCTTTCCCCCTTCTCCTTTTGTTTTTTTATGTTTATCTCCCCCTTTTCTGCCCCTCCTTTTTCTCTGTATCTTGGTGTGTACTCTTTTTGTTCATTTAGTCTTACTGTTTGGTCTTGGGGGTGTCTTGGCATTTGGTATGGGTCCCTCCATGGTTTCCTTGCATTCCAATTGTTTTGGTACAGATTCCCCTGTGGTGGTTCCCTGTCCGTTTCCTTCCCTTTCACTTTCTTGTGACAGTGCCATTGCGTGTCCCCTATTCTCCTTCCCCTGCCCAACTCTAAAAAATGTGTGCGTATGTTGTTCCTTCTTTTGCTATCCGTATTTCTTTCTTTAACTTTTCCATAGTTTCCTAATTGTGTTAGGTTCCCTCTACTGCTACTATGATAATTGTGTTGTTCTCTGTAACCCTTTGGTGACCTAATGGGGGGTATATCCAGGGAGCTCCTTTCTTTCAATTTGTTTTTATGGAACCAAGATTTTATCTGTCCAGTGTTATAGTCTATTTTGTCTCTCCTGAATTTGTGTTGTTTAGTTTCTATTATCTTATTTTCTTCATCTCATAACTTCTGTACTACTCCTTTCTCTAGTTCTTCATATTCCTGTGTTTCTTTGAATCCCTCCAAGTTTATCTGTATTTCTTTAATTTGTTGATCATATTTGATCAGCTCTGTTTGATAATCAATTTTATCAGATTGTTCGTGCATTCCTCCAGAATATTGTCCCATTCTTTCTGGAACTCTGTATCATTGATTCCAAGGGTTGCATTTTTATTTATTCGCAAACCCCTCGGTGTTATTTTATGTTCTAAGTATTTCTGTAAGGTGGTCTTATCCCACCATGCACGAAGTTCTCTTGTCATTAATTTCTCTAAGTCCTGAAGTTGATCAATTAATTCTATATCCACATATTCATTATCATTAGAATAATTTATATGCTTATCTGTGTTAAGGAATATTTCCTCTAAATCATAATTCCCGTTGTTCCTAAAAGCTAACATTTTCCTTGTGGGAGAAAGTACACATAAAAAAGTTAAAAATTTCGCAACTGGATGCAAAACCGCAAAAAGTTGCAAAATGAGTGGAAAAGTCAGTCTTTTCGTTTAATCTGCTCCTGCCGATCCTACTTCAGTCCTCTCAATTGTAGAATACTTCACAATGTATAGAAAAATGGATCAGCTGGTAACTTTGCATCAATCTCTATCAGTCAGTATAAGTGTGAGCAGCACTTTGCTAATTGATTCTGGAACAGATGGAAGAAGGAGTACCTCACTCTTTTGCAAGGGCAGAATGTGGCAAAGACTCATTCCTAATCTAGAGGTAGGAGACCTTGTCCTACTGAAAGACTAGCAAGCCCAAATGATTGATTGGACAATGGGACTTATCAAAAAGTGCTTTCTTGTGAGTGTCATTAAAGGCAACTGTTAGAATTGATACAATAGTTACACTTATATCCCCCATAGATCCTACTGAGAAATGGACCAACTAATGGATCAAATTGGAACAGAATCTGCACCAGGTTGACCGAGCTGTTGCACACTCACATCAACATTATACTTTACACTTCCATTCTGGAAGAATTCTAAAATATAGAAAATGGAAAGTAACTGAAAAAAAGCCTTTTTTTCTGGGGAACAATCTCAAAAACAAATGAACTAAAATAAGTGTTTGGAAGGTGAACAACCACTTTAATACTCAAAGCTCAATGAGAAAGCATTGCTGTTGTGAGATACAGTCAAAAATAGAGCAGAGTAATGTGACACCACTGTGGAGATGTTTGGTAGGTAACTATTGTCCTGGACAATAAGATCCTTGAGGAGCAACTGCTACTAGCTAGTGGCCCAGATCCCCTCCAGTGGAATTAGTCAGGGAGTAATGTACTTAGGGTGAACCCCATTCAGTACTGTGGTCCCTCAACTAAAGGTGGCCATAAATATAACAATTCCGAGAAAGATCATTTGTTTCAATACACAAGTGTAGAGCTAAGTTGTGAGATATACATATAGAAACAATAGAATTATACCTGTATCTGACAATTCAGCACAGTGGCAGATGTTCAGGTGCCATTTTCTGCCTGGGTCGATCAACGAGCCCACCTATATCCAAGTCTTCTGCCGATATTGGACGGCTCATCTCCCACTATACAAAGACCAAATATCATACAAAATTTTTTTTGTATGATATTATCCATGCATCTATGGCCAGCTGCCTTTTCTTTGGATATTGGGGCTGACAGATACTGAGTGACCTACTATTTATATTTTCTGCTGGACCCTAGCCAATGATCCTCACCCAGTCACCTTCCCCCCATATTCTGAATGCAGCATGAAGGGGCTCAGTGAAGGAGGCAGTGAAGGTGTGTAAGTGTCTCTTTGGCTCAGTCATGGTGTGAAAGGACAGACGTCCGGCCTCATAGTCCAATGAGATCCTGATTCTGCTACAGGAAGGGACGTGGGGTAATTCTGTCCATGTACTGTTGTGTGCCACTGCATAGTTGTTCTGCCATCTACACAAACCCCAAGACTTTTTATTATTCCCAATCCAAGACTTCTTCCTTCCTTTCCTTTTTATAGAACTATAGGCCACCCCTAGCCTCCAGCCCCCTGAGTCACTGACCTCCACTTCCCAGTAATGTCGCCCTGAGGAGAAACTCCTGCTGCTTAAAACCTGAGGCTCCCTCACAAATCTCTCTGAGGATTGTGGGTAATGTTGGTGTGTTAGTGAGTAGGAAGCAGATTTCATGTCAACAGATATAGATAACTCATCCCCAGCCGTGTTTATATCCAGTAACAGGTCTGTAGCCTCCTGCCCATAGATCAGTGTCCTTATACCCAGCACAATATGAGCCAATACAGGGGCCATTATCCCATCGGTGCCCCCCTCATTATGTGCCCCCTCAGCCCCACACAGTGCAGCTCCATGTGATTCCTGGGTCAGTAAGGAACACAATGTGTCATACATGTTACACATCTCCTCCATGTTATTGACTATCACATAGAGTTGGTCTATATTTCTTTTCAGGTTCTCAATCATTGATTTCTCTAATTGACTCCTGCCCTCGAGCTCTCCCATATTCAGCTGATCCATTGCCCCTCTCTGGTGGCAGATTCCCATGAGCATTGATTGCAGAGTGTGGAATTTTAGGTTGTTTTAGTCCATGAATGGAATTGTGTAGGTCAGTGGATTGGCTGAAACCTATTTGGAGTAATTTTTTTCATGCTTTCTACCTTTGTCCCATTCTCTTTGATGTCAGTTACTCAAGGGTCGAATTTTGAATTGAAAAAAAAGTCAAAATTCGAATTCAAGAAGATCAACCGAAATTAAGTGGAAATTTTTTTTGGTTGAGTAGATCAGTTTTTGATCAAATAAGTCCATATTCAGCCGAATTCGAATCGTAAGAATCAAAGGAATAGCACATTCATTCAAATTCGATTCAAAGTTTTTCACAAAAAAATATCAATAGACTTCAATTGAAAAACTTCAATTGACTCCAAATTGGTTCTAGGAGTTCCCCCATAGGCTAAAACAGCAATTCGGCAGGTTTTAGATGGTGAGTGGTCGAAGTCGAATGTTTAAAGAGACAGTACATGATAAATTTTGATATTCAAATTTTTGACTTTTTTGCAAATTTGAATCGAATGTGGACTATTCCCTAGTCAAAGTACACAAAAAATAGCTCAAAATTCAAATTTCTTTCATTCAAAAAATTAACCTCGACCTTTGATAAATCTGCCCCTTAGTGTGCCCCTGTGTCTCTTGGAGGATCAGTACAGAATATTTCTCCTCTTCCTCCACCTCAGGCTCCTCATAAGCAGCAGCTCCTTGTCACCTACAGGAGAAAATACAGACAACAAGAATCCTATCATTGTTACTGATATAATAGTTTGGAATCTTTTATTTTTTATATTCTCTAAAGGACATGTATGGCAAAATGTTAGGCACCCCTTTAGTGAAATAGATCACTGAGGACAAGGGCATATGCAATGGATTGTCAAGTTTTTCCTGCAGGTGTTTTGTACACAGGAAGAGGAAAGCAGATCTGCTGGGATGATCTCATTTGTTTAGCTCCATTAACAGGCTCGGTGTCAGTCTTTGTGGAGCTACACGGAGCAGATATCAAGGGGTGCCTAATTTTTTGTTAAAATTAAAATTTACTTTACATGTCTATTAAGTGAGTCCATCTTGCAGAGAATAAGGATTGTGGATATGGCAGATAAGCACTTTTATCCCTATTATTGGTATAAGCCTCACATATCAGGTATAGTGATTAGCGTTTGTTTAAGCCAGACGTGGATTCAAGGTTTAATTCTGCTTTTTGCCATCTGTGAAAAAAATCCGCATTTTTCCACAAAACTACTGTGACAAAAAAGACTTTAATGCATTAAAGTTGCCTTAAGGAAAAACGCCAATTGATTTTAATGCATTTGGAGCGAAAAAAATTGCTGTGCAAGTCATGCAGATATTTTTATTGATACCCATTGACTTCATTGCGTTTTGCGAATTTTCCACTGTTTCACAACTTTTTTTTGCAGTTTCGATAATTTTTTGGAAAAGTGAAATGGACAATTTTGCTCATCACTTATCAGGCGGAAAAAAGAGAAAATTCTGCAATAAACTGCTGTTCTTACTCTTTTTTGGTTTTATGTAACTTACCTTTTAGGCAACATGCGGCTCAGTGGGCAATACTTCAGTCCTGCAGCATCAGACTCTGTGTGGGTTTCCTCTGGGTACACTGGGTTTTCCCCAAAAAGTGTGAATAGATTGTAAGCTCCACGGGGCAGGGACTGATTTACTGTAATTGAAGTATAATTTCTGTAAAGTGCTGTAGAGTATCTATATACTGTATATATAATATATCAGTAGCAACTCTGCCCCCTCTGAGCATTTCTCTGCATGGGTGTTCTCCTTCCTCAGTGTTGTATTTTCCTCTTCCCCATCTTTCAAACAAATAGTTGACTCCCTGAAGTAATTATAATACACTTTTGTCATTTCTTATCTTTTACTGAAGGGATCATTGAGCAAATACTAGATACAATATAATAATATTGATCCTTTATAACTTTTAATCAGTGTTTCTACTGATTGCCAAATTATTTGGACATCACCCCTCAACTCTCTATCTCTACTAGAAGCAAAGCTTCCCTAAAAGAAGTGTTTTATCCTTACTCGGATGTGCCTCTCCACCAGTCTCTCGGCACTATGCCAGACCTTAATGAAGAACTAAGTATAGAATTAAGTAACAAGGTTTGGCAATCACAGAGCTAAGCTCGCTAATTACCCTGAGATGAATACCATCTGGCCCCGGACCTTTGTTAATCTTAACATGTTCTAGTCTCTTTTGAATTTCCTCATGTGTGAACCATGCATCATTAGTTGTATTACTAGAATTGGGACTGTTAAGAAGGAAACTTTCATTATGTAGTTTCTCAGTTTCTCAGATGAAAATTAACAGTTCAGTATCTCTGTTTTTTTCTCTGTTTATATCGACCAAGTGACCCCACTCTGATATTAAAGGAACAGTTCAGTGTGACCAAACTGGGTAAATATATAGGCTGTGCAAAATAAAAAATGTTTCTAATATAGTTAGTTAGGCAAAAATGTAATGTATAAAGGCTGGAGTGAGAGGATGTGTAACATAATAGCCAGAACACTACTTCCTGCTTTTCAGCTCTCTAACTCTGAGTTAGTCAGTGACTATAAGGGGGGGGCACATGGGACATAACTGTTCAGTCATTTGCTATTGATCCTCAGCATTCAGCTCAAATTCAAAAGCAATAGTTATGACCCATGTGGCCCCACCTAAAGTTAGTGATTGGTTACTGCCTGATAACCATGGTAACCAATCAGTGGAAAGCAAGAGAGCTGAAAAGCAGGAAGTAGTGTTCTGGCTATTATGTTACACATCCACTCACTCCAGCCTTTATACATTACATTTTTGCCTAACTAACTATATTAGAAACATTTTTTATTTTGCACAGCCTATATATTTACCCAGTTTTTATTTTTACACTGAACAATTCCTTTAAGGGTTCCACCCCTTCCTGCTATATTTTTTTACTATTTACATATTAAAAAACATATTTTAGATTCTTTTTACTTCACATTACTATTTTCCCTCTCAATTTTATCTTGTCTGACTAAATAACGTAAGTGTTATTTCTGAAAAAAATCAAGACTTTGCACTTGTAATGTTCTGTCTTCATTGAAACTTTTCTGTAGTTATTTATACAAATATATTTTTTTTTATTTGAAAATCAAAAATTGTGTTTGTAAGTACATTTTTACAATTAGATTTTTTGATCTTTAGAACTTTAGCATTGCATGTGGCCACAATAAACATTATTTTTACTTGTAAAAGAGACAGTATCAGAATCACAATAACAAGCTCTATTTGCTTCAAATAGCTTTTCACATATTTCTAGATAGCAGATTCCCCCAAACCCAATTTAGAACTGAATCAATGAATCACCAATTAGGTTAGGACTTATCTACAGAGCACTTTATTTAGGGCAGATTTATGAAGGGTTGAATTTTGAGTTTCTGTAAGTTTTAAAAACTCACCTCAACACCCATAAACTTGAAATTCGAAAAAAAAACCTACCAATCGAAATTTATTAAAAAAATAAAAAAATTAAAAAACAGGTGAATAGGATAAAGCTGCAAATTCAAATAAAATTTGAATCGAATTCAATTCGAAGTTTTTCGCCAAAAAAACTATTTTTTTTCCAAAAGTCTACCAAATGACTCCAAATTGATTCTAGGAGGTCCCCATAGGCTAAAACACCAATTCGGCAGGTTTTAGATGGCAAATAGTTGAATTCGAATTCTTAAAGGGACAGTACATGATAAATTTCATTATTAGAATTTTTTTTAAAATTGAATCGAATTTGGACTATTCCCTAGTCGAATTACACTTAAATAAACTCGAAATTCGAATTTAAAAATTAAAATTTTCAATTCGACTCTTGATAAATCTGCCCCTTAAATTCACCTGCTTAACTAAAATTTTCCATAGGTTAAAAGTTTTTCACAAGTTAAAGTTTGTTAGCATTACTAAAATTGGACATTTGGGGGCATATTAATCAAGGGTCGAATTTTGAATTGAAAAAACTTCGAAATTTGAATTCAAAAAGACCAACCGAAATTAAGTCAAAGTTTTTTTGGTCGAATAGGACGTATTAGAATAGTATGAATCGAAGGAATAGCACATTCCATCGAATTCGATCCAAAGTTTTTCCCCAAAAAAACTTTTATTTTGCAAAGTCCACCAATTGACGCCACATAGGTTCTAGGAGGTCCCCCATAGGCTAAAACAGCAATTTGGCAGGTTTTAGATGGTGAATGGTTGAAGTAGAAATTTTAAAGAGACAAATGATAAATTTCGATATTCAAATTTTTACATTTTTTTCAAATTCGAATCGAATTTGGACTATTCCCTAGTCGAAATACACAAAAAATAGCTCGAAATTCGATTTTTTTTTCATTCGAAAATTCACCTCGACCTTTGATAAATCTGACCCTTCGTTCACAGAATAAATTTGTTTCTTTTCATATCCATAAAATTGGATCATACACCAAAATTCCTTTTGAACATAACTAATTGTTACATAGAAAACAACTTCACTTTACTTAGATTCCAAAATAAAAAATTCTGATTATTTATGACTTTTAAAAGGGATACTGTCATGGGTAAAAATGTTTTTGTTCAAAATGCATCAGTTAATAGTGCTGCTAGAATTCTGCACTAAAACTCATTTCTCAAAAGAGCAAACAGATTTTTAAATATTTAATTGTGAAATCTGACATGGGGCTAGACATATTATCAGTTTCCCAGCTGCCCCCAGTCATGTGACTTGTGCTCTGATAAACTTTAGTCACTCTTTACTGCTGTACTGCAAGTTGGAGTGATATTGTCCCCCCCCCAGCAGCCTAACAACAGAACAATGGGAAGGTAACCAGATAGCAGCTCCCTAACACAAAATAGCTGCCTGGTAGATTTAAGAACAGCACTCAATAGTAAAATCCAGGTCCCACTGAGACACGTTCAGTTACATTGAGTAGGAGAAACAACAGCCTTCCAGAAAGCAGTTCCATCCTAAAGTGCTGGCTCTTTCTGAAAGCACATGACCAGGTAAAATTACACCAATATTACAACAAAACAAAATACACTTGCTGGTTCGGGAATTACATTTTAGATTGTAGATGGAATTATTTAAAGTGTAAACAGTGTAATGTGGAAATCATAAAAATCATGACAGAATCCCTTTAATCTCATAATTATAACTTTTAGGGGCAGATTTATCAAGGGCCGAATTTCGAGTTTTTAGGAGTTTATATAAACTCCCAACTTCCATAAACTATAAATTCAGGAAAAAAAAATCGAAAAAATGCCCAATCAAAACTTATTTTAAAAAATCGAATTTTTTAAAAAAGGGGTGAATAGGATTGAGCTGTAATTTGAATCGAATTTGATTCAAGGTTTCTCAAAAGTCCACCAAATGACTCCAAATTGATTGTAGGAGGTGCCCATTCATTTATGGTTGTCCACTCCTCAAGCTGAGGGTTCAGGGCAGTGCACCTGGGCCACTTCCTATATGTGGTGAGTAAATACTCCACTCATACAAACCCCTTTTCTGTCTTTTTAGACTAGGGAATAGTCGTTTAGAATTTGCAAAAACTTCGAAAATTCAAATATCGAAATTTATCATGTACTGTCTCTTTTTAATTTATCATTCGTACAATTTGAATTCAGCTGAATACGGACCTATTCGATCGAAAACTGACCTATTTGGCCAAAAAAAACTTTGACTTAATTTCGGTTGGTCTTTGAAGTTTTTCAAATTCGAAATTCAACCCTTGATAAATATGCCCCTAAATCTAATAATTAAAATCATGACTTCTAACATTATGGGGCAGATTCATCAAGGGTCAAATTTTGAGTTCATGGGAGTTTGTAAAAATTCCTATAAACTCCCATAAACTCAAAATTCGACCAACTGCAATTTATCCAAAAATTTGAATTTTGCAAACTCGGATGAATGGGATCGAACTGCAAACTCAAAATTTAATTAGATTCGAATTTACCAGAGTTTGCAAAAAATTTTCAGCGCTGATGTCTCGGAGAAATGTGCCGCTAATCAAGGCGCCTGGAGAAGAAGCCAGCCAAAAATGCAATTGCTATCCCAGTTCAAAGAGAAGATCTGATGCTCACTTGGAGTTGGATTGCTGGGCTCTAATGTCATCATGCACAGCCTAGAGCAACTGCAGGGAGACGACGGCTTGAGGGGCACAATCCTTGGATGCGCATTGGGTCCGGGGAGCGGGGAGTTAAACTGCAGATTGGATACGTGTGCTGAATGGACAGCGACTGGGTATCAGTAGCGCTCACAGCTGAGGAAAGGAGCGAGCTATGAGTGAGGAACGGAGCGAGCTGTGAGTGAGGAAAGGAGCGAGCTGTGAGTGAGGAAAGGAGCGAGCTGTGAGTGAGAAAAGGAGCGAGCTGTGAGTGAGGAAAGGAGCGAGCTGTGAGTGAGGAAAGGAGCGAGCTGTGAGTGAGAAAAGGAGCGAGCTGTGAGTGAGAAAAGGACGAGCTGTGAGTGAGGAAAGGAGCGAGCTGTGAGTGAGGAAAGGAGCGAACTGTGAGTGAGGAAAGGAGCGAGCTGTGAGTGAGGAAAGGAGCGAGCTGTGAGTGAGAAAAGGAGCGAGCTCTGAGTGAGAAAACGACGAGCTGTGAGTGAGGAAAGGAGCGAGCTGTGAGTGAGGAAAGGAGCGAGCTGTGAGTGAGGAAAGGAGCGAACTGTGAGTGAGGAAAGGAGCGAGCTGTGAGTGAGAAAAGGACGAGCTGTGAGTGAGGAAAGGAGCGAGCTGTGAGTGAGGAAAGGAGCAAACTGTGAGTGAGGAAAGGAGTGAGCTGTGAGTGAGGAAAGGAGCGAGCTGTGAGTGAGAAAAGGAGCGAGCTCTGAGTGAGAAAAGGACGAGCTGTGAGTGAGGAAAGGAGCGAGCTGTGAGTGAGGAAAGGAGCGAGCTGTGAGTGAGGAAAGGAGCGAGCTGTGAGTGAGGAAAGGAGCGAGCTGTGAGTGAGGCAGCTAGCACAAGCACATGGGAGAGAGGAAAAGAAAAAAGGAACCGCACAAGAAGAGTCCTCCCAACAGCACACTACACTCCATGATTGCTAACGTAATTTGGACCCTAGCAACCAGATTGTTGAAATTGTAAACTGGAGAGCTGATGAATAAAAAGCTACATACCTGAAAAAAACAAATAAAAATCAATTGCAAATTGTTTCTACATCATAATTTAAAGGTGAACAACACTGTTAAAGGGCACCAATCATGACCAAAATCATTTACTAAGTAAATACACTATGTGAAAGTTCAAGAAATCCGATTTTTAATACAGTTAGAATTGTTTGTATAATGTAAATGATCAGCTCACTATTCCTTCTGCAAGATCTCCCCTATCTCCACTGCAGTTCTAGCTGAGGCAGCCATCTTGGATTTTACTGGCTCCTCCTACCTATATCTTCCCAGCCAACTGTAGCTCTGAAATCTCGCACATGCTCAGTTCAAATTCCTTGTTGCTTATCAACCCTTCTACGCTATTTTCAAATCAACCAAACCTGTGTGTTAGCTGCTGTACAGTAGTGCTGCCCCCTGCTGGAAGTTAGTGTGTGCCCTTCATTTGCATAATGACATCACCAGCAGGGGACAAGATAGGGAAATCTCCTGCAGTTTTTTTCAAAAAACTATATATGTAGTTTGATTAAACGTGTTTGTGTTGTACTGGTCAGATTGTTAATATGTGTTTGATTTTGGCTGTGATAGGTGCCCTTTAATGCTTTTGCTTTGTCATGTAACCGATATATAGCAGGTAAATGCTCAAACTGCCAAAAATTGATGTGATATGTTCTTTAGCAATTAGAGTCCTATGTCCGAATCTGAGGCTTTAGCCACTCAGTCCCAATATTTGTGCCCCTGGCAATGAGCAGAAACAGCTCCCAAACCCTCCCCCAACTCAATCTCTTACTGCATGACCCCAAACAAATCTTAAGTACATGGCTGCTGTTGGGGAAGCAGAAGGAGGACCCCGGCACCACTTTTTGCCCCATGAACTGCTCCCACAGTGGAGTTTGATCCACTAGGAAACTAGCAGAGGTCCCCCTTCTCTGTTTACCAATCCAATCATTGGATTCCATTACATCTACATTTGCATACCTACACACATACACACTTATACACATATATACACACATACATACACACATACATACACACAAATTCACATAGTTTTACTTTTGCTTTATCTTTAGATTTATTTTTTTTGCCAAAAACCAGTTTGTGTGGCAGTGTGATTACAAAATTAGGTATTCTGACCACAAATGATACTTTATTTTATTGATTCTGTTGTATTTTCAGTTATTTTTCCTGCATTTTTGTTCTGTATTGCTGTTGGTTTCTTGTTGTATATCTGTGATTTTACTGTGGGACTAGATACTCTGCATAATAATAATCACATTTCATTGATTTCAGTGATTTTCTTTGCATTTTCACTGCTTGGGTGCTTGTTTTCTAGTTTTTTTGGTATTTTGTAACATGGTATTCTGATCACTAATCTTTTTACTGATCAGTTTCTCTCTATCCTTTTCTTGTGTTAGAGCTTTTATTTTATCTTCAGTGATTTTATTGTGTTTTTAGTTGGGAATTGCTCT
Source organism: Xenopus petersii (assembly GCA_038501925.1). Classification (NCBI taxonomy): domain Eukaryota; kingdom Metazoa; phylum Chordata; class Amphibia; order Anura; family Pipidae; genus Xenopus; species Xenopus petersii. The sequence goes on from CM076682.1 coordinate 167,253,412, forward strand.
TCAAAACTTGGTTTTTGCACTGTGATCTAAACAACTGGCTTTTTTGTCTGATCTGTTTCTCTCGTTGGTTAATTGGTTTTAGTGGTTTTATTTCATTTTTGGTTATTATTGTGTTTTCATTTGAGATGATATTCATAACTTGATTTTTGCACTGTTATTGCATTCGCTGGCGGGATGGCATTTGGATCAATTCGTTTTTTTTAAGTCGCCCGATGTTGCCTCATGAGGACACTTCGGGCTACTTTGGAAAGCCGAAGTTTTCCAAGTGCCGTCGGTGATTCACATTCTAGCTGGTAGGAAGACATTTTGGGGAGATTAGTCACCTGAAGAAGAGGTGATTTGTCGCTGGGCGACTAATCTCCCCAAGTAGCAGCGTGTGCCACCACCGTTATAGTTATGATAAGTAGCTTCTACTAGTAGCTCCATGTGCCATTGTTCAGGTACCATTGTGCTCCTACCAGGCTCTCTAGGCCTTTTTTAGGAGCTAACTATGTTATTGGACTTTATTCTTACATGGGACAGGGAGTTGGATTTCACTCCTTCAGGCCATCAAGAGCAACAAATTCTTCTTGATGTATATAGTTCAGCTTCTTCATTTCCCCCCAAAAATCCACAGCAAAGGATTACACTCTTCATAAGACTCAGACTGTCTTCACCCCATTGTCTTTCCATCAGGACATTTGGCCAGTGAACTGTTGCTTCTGTATGAGTGTAATGTTATTGGCTAACATGTTAATATTCTTTTGTAAAGTTTTCAATAAAAAACATAAAAACCCTAACAAACGTACATACAACAAACAATATAGATAGTACTATGGATGCACAGTGTAATTATTGTACACACTGACACCTACAGGTCACTTGTATAAACACCACACAGGAATAGAGTTTTATAGGCTCCTGTCAGAGTGTATGTTCCATCAGTGTCTATTTATCTGCTATATACAGTATATATATATATACAAGAGAAGTACCCCTGGTATTTCATGCCCTATAAACCTTCCAGTGACTATTTTTTTTTTTTTTTTTTAAAACTTGTTTTTATTGAAGGTTTTCACACAAAAATTACATTGTCATGTATGATTAGCATTATCTATCATTAATTCTAAAGTATTGTGTTCTGAGGTTGGTTATGGTTTGTAAATGAAAAACAGTAACAATTTAACTTTCAGCTCAGATAAGAGAATAAGTTAGTTGAATAAGTCTCTACATAGGATTTGATGAATAAGAACTTAACAATCTGTTGGTTTGGTGGCTCCTGGGGGGTGTTTGACTCGTTTGTTGTTGGTTTAATGGTTGGTTTCCAAGGTGCTGGGATGACTCCATGACCATCGGGTGTTCCGTGAGCAACGCTGTGTCATACCATGTTGTATAGCGAAATGTATGTATTGTGAGATGTCTGGTTTGTTGTGGTAGGGTTCCTATTTATGTCTCCCATGTCTTGAAAAATTTTTCAGTGTTTTGTTCCTTACTGGTTGTGGCTTCCAACCAGTCCATATAAAAAATGTGGTGTAGTTTTTGTTTCACAAAAACAATGTTGGGGGGGTCTTTACTCAGCCAATGCTGTAGTATTGTTTTTCGGGCCGCTGCCGCCAATTTCCCTATTAAGTTTTTGTCTGTTTTCGTTAATTGTGTTAGATTTGTAACATCGCTAAACAGTGCCCATTCCAATTGTGTCTGAATAGGTTTTCCAGCCACCTGAGCACCATAGTTCGTCACCTCCTGCCAGAAATTTTGTAGAGGGGGGCATGACCACATGTTATGTATTAAATCTGCTCCGGAAGATTGGCACCTAAGGCAGTCATCAGAGGGCAGAAGTCCCATCTTATATCTCCTGCTTGGAGTTAGATAACCATTATGTAATATTTGCAAGGCCATTTCCTGGTACCTACTGACTGGAAGCAGTCGCATAATTTTTGTATGTTGTTGTAAGATATCTACAGTCGTGGAATTTGGAATATCTTTTGTCCAAGCAAAGCCTGGTCTTTGTTCATCTTCCAAGTCTATTGTTGTTCTAATCAATTGATATAGGTGTGATGTTGTATGTTTTTCTCGTTTATTTTTCCAAATTTTGTTGAAATAACTGGATTTATCAATATCAGTCATCTTTTTAATCTCATGTGCTGCGAAATGGAGAAGTTGTAAAGCTAAAAATATATGTTGAGTTGTAAACGGAAATTTGTCTGATAGTTTTGCCCTAGAAAATGCAGTATTATTTATGTCCATTATGTCATGTAGGTTTTGTATTCCCTTCTCTCTCCATTGTTGTAGAATTGGGTTGCATATGCCGATTGGGAAGTTTTTGTTGTCTATCCATGACAAATACGGGGAAGAGGTAGTTGATAGTTTTTGTTTTTTCCTGACTACGTGCCATGCTTTGTAAGTGTCCATCAATATTGGGTTGTTGCGTACAGTGGATGGTAGTTTGTGGATTGGAAGGTGTAAAAGGTAGTTAAGGGAATAGTTGTGTGTTGTGTAGCTGTCAAGAGATATTGTTGTGTAAAGGTCTCTGTTTAAGATCCAGTCTCCTGCGTATCGTAGGAGTGCCGCCTCATTATACTCCTTAATATTAGGGAGGTTGGTTCCACCTAATTGTTTGGGTTGTTGTAACTTGTAAAGACTGATCCTCGGTCGTTTTTTATTCCAAATAAATAATCTAAACGCTTGATTCAGCTTTTTTAGGTCTGCTTCTTTTATATAGTAGGGTAGCATCTGTATTGGGTATAGTATTTTGGGAAAGAGGAACATTTTGATAAAATGTATTCTGCCTAAAAATGTTAAGTTCAAATGTTTCCATTGTTGAATCTCTTGTAAGATGTTATCGATTGTTTTCCGTATGTTTAATGCGTAAGCGTCATTGTGGTGTGATGGTAGTCTGATACCTAGATATTTAATACTGTGTGTGGTTTTTTTAAAGGGGAAATGTGGTAGCCAGTCTGTTGGGTTGGAGTGATGTAACTGTAATGCTTCGGTTTTATCTAGATTAATCTGGAATCCTGCAATGTTACCGAACCTGTGGATTAGTTGTAAGATTATCGGTATATCTGTTTTAGGTTGACCCAGGAACATTAGGATATCGTCAGCAAATGCTGTAACTTTTAACTTTGAGTGTCCTATTTGAATGCCTTGCAGTCCTTGGTGTTGTAATAGGTGTTTTAGCAAAGGGTCAATAGCAACGTTAAATAAAAGAGGTGATAGTGGGCAGCCTTGACGTGTGCCCCTGCAGATTTGGAATCTGTTGGAGTTGACGTTATTTACTGTTAGGAAAGTGGTGGGTGCCAAATATAGGTTCTTGAAAAGGTTCCAGTGACTATTTTGATAATTACTGTGATAGTGGCTGATTTCCCCATGAGACCTCTCCAAAGTTGCACTGAGTCGGCGGGACAACAGGAAAAAACCTGGTGGGCCCCACTAGCCCAGATCCATACCCAGTGCCTCTCCCTGTCATGGCAAAAACTCATGGCATGTATGGGGGGCATGTGCACGCTTGCACACATGTGCAGATGTGAGGTGGGGGGGCAGCTGCCCCGGGTTGGCCCTGGGGCCCCCAGTGCAACCCTGGCCTGGTCTGTGTGGAGCTGTAACAACCACTGCAATGGGTAATGTTTGCCACTTAGCTGCACTCACCAGACACTATTTTTGAGTCAGTTTTCTCCTCTGTAAATGAATAAGTACTGATGCCCCTCTCTTTTGGAAGACTTCTGGTGCAGAGCAAAGTGCTATACTCATGAGGCACCTGGTTTTTCTGTGACAATCTGAAAAGTCGTGGGTTTTCAGTGACAGTTCAAAAAAGTGACCTGATTTGAATTGAGGCATGATTTTGTTGGGACTTTTCCCGCACATGCTTTTTCTGTTCTGATTTTTAAGTAAATTGATTACCCCAAATTTGTGGTTGGGGGTCAAAAAAATAGTTTTTTAAATGAGAAGAAAATAAAGTTTTAGTAAATACACTCCATTAAAGGGACACTAAACCCTGCTATACTGCTGAAGCACACTTTTACCCAGAATAATGCAACATATAATAATGGTTAAAGTATACTGGGAGCTGTAGTCCAGCAACATCAGAGTTGTATTCTGAAAATGTTCTCCCAGCTTTCTAGGGCCCAGAGCAGCATTAAAATACAAACTAATCCTCCAATGAGATTCCCAGCTGATGTGAGTAACTCTGGCTCCATGTTGTTTGTTCTGCAACTGGAGTTGGAAACATTAAGCCCAGTTTCACTGAACAAGTCTGTCCTTTATCCCCATGTCTCATTCCAGTGTCATATAATGAAATTAATATATAATTATCTGTGTATGTAAGATAAGAGCAAGATGTCTGACATTGGTTGATTATCTTGCTACTGTAATTGGTGAATTGGTGTTCATTAGTGATGGGTGAATTCGCGAAACTCGTTTTTGACGCCGGCGCCGTTTTTTTGACGCCGGTGGCCATTTTTGACGCTGGCGCTGTTATTTCGGAAAAATTTTTTTAGACGCCGGCGAATTTTTGCCGCGAATTTTCGCGGGCGTTTAGTGAATTTATTCGCCCATCACTAGTGTTCATGAGTAATTATGTTATTTCTCAATTCCTATAGAGAACTAGGGGTGTAGTGAGACACCTTAATGCTTGGGGTTAGTGTCCCTTTAATGTCAGCTCAACAGAGTTCTTGCTTTTTTTCTGTAATTCCCTGAATCCAATCAAATTTTGTTCATCTACATCAATATCAACTTCTCCAATTCCACAATAACTGCAGTGTTGTCTTTTCTGTAACTGCCTGCATGCAATAATATAGTGTCTCTGCATATTACCTCCCCAACTGTGCCATTTTCAAAGGGACTGTCCTGATTTTGACAGCTCAGCCCACAGTTCTGGATTTTTATTAAAAATTCACTTTGATCATCTGTTTCTGTTTTAACTTCTGCACTGATGCAGAAAGATACAGAGTTTCTGAAAAATGAAAATGAGGCTGGAATACTCAGCACCTGCACTGAGATACATTTGTAACTATTTAAGATAAGCAAAGATACAACTGTAACTATTTAAGATAAGCAGCTCTCTTGGGGAAATTGTGACTCACAGCTTAAAGGGCAATTTACCTTCATTAGCAAAACTGTAATAACACATAAAAAATTAAAATGAAACTCCCAGAAATGTGTTCAGACTTTCATAATCTGCAAAATTCTGTAAAATGGACATGGTAATTATGGGGTGTAGCCATAAAACAGGCATGGCCAAAAAATGAGAGAGACACACAGGCAGGGAGGTGGGAGGGTTTTCCCTGCAGAGTTCAGCCTGTCACTCAGTGCTGTGACCACTTCCTGTGAGAGAATGACACGCCCACCCCTCATTTTAGTTTAGACTCTCTGCATCTCTGATCTAATGGCATTTTTAGGAGTTAAAATTCATTAAAAAAAAATTTTCTCCAACATCATTTCACATTTTGAGGAAGGAGGCGTAACATAACTGAATAGAAATGTTATATAACTGTTCTCCTTTAAGGATCAGCCCCCACATCATATTACAAATGAGTAGTACAGTCACGTACCTGATGCAGCAGATTGCAGTGCAGACTGATTGGCACCGAGAGACTAAAACTGCAACAGAGAAGCAAAAAAAATCAGCTTCTTTCTACACCAGTGAGTCCCAATCCACTCAGTACTGGCCCTGCCCCATGTCTGTATCTAACCCACACATGACTCACACACCCAGGGTTGGACTGGTGATGGTGGGCCCTGGGCCAGATCTGCAATTTCCATGCTGCTTCCTATGCTTCTGCCCATAAAATGAAGTGCACATGAGTGCCGGCACACATACTCAGCAGTGCACCTGGAGGGTCCAACGGGGGGCCCTGGAAAAGCAGCCCCAGTGGGTCCTGGGCCCACCAGTCCAACCCTGGCCTCAAACCATCTCTGTTTGTAACCCACATGGTACTGCGAGAATAACAAGCAGAAAGAAGTGAGCAGCAATGGAACATTTGGGTTTAATAACAAAAACATCCAACCAGAAATTTCCTTGAATGTTTAATGAAAATATAGTGTATGGGGAAAGTGCAGAATTATTATGGAGCTATTTGTTTAGTGATATCTGGGAGCAGTAACTAAGGGTTCCATTAAACTGTCTCATAATGTCCATTATCTGACCAACTGACCTGCAGTCTGAATGGACTGATATTGTATGAGTGGTGATAGACATGTATAGTAACGTGACTAGTGTGCCATTTGTTTAGGTTAAAGTTGCTCATAGATGTGCAGATTTTATTCTTTGTACAATGACAAATCTTTCATTTCAATGTAAAAAATCTACAATTAACCATTCAGATTAAAGTAAGTAGGAAAAATAAATACAGACAATACTGTGGCCATGAATTGACAGGCAGCAACTGTACTAATGTTATGTCTGAGAAATAGCAGCGGCAGTCACCCATGGGTGTAGTCACATAGACAATACATGCAGAGATAGTATCGTTAGAAATAGAAATCTTCTGAACTGTCTGACTGACTGAACAACCAATCACAATAGTACGAAAAATCTCAGGAGAGCCCACAGACAGTTTTAAAACCATATAAAATGACATTTTGTACAACTATATCTCATATATATGGTCTATGGCCTGATTAACAGTCCAAATGATTGGAACTGTAGGAAGTGCCGATGTCCCATACACTGCCCAGTGTATTTGGTTAAAACATTGTAATAGATGTTCAGATGGTGACTCCGCATGGTCACAATCATCCCTACTGCTGTGTATGCCCAGCTGAAATAAGAAGGAAACTAGCGATACATTTTACTACCAATCGATTAGACTAAACAGTGCAAGCTAGAATGCTATATTTACTCTGTGCTCTACCATACCTCCGAAAATTGCCATAGCAGCTCTCTCCTTCTGTTCTGGATTACAGGCACCATATTAATTGTGTTACCCTCTGCCGGTGTCTAGCTGCTGCCTCCTCTCTGGGCTCAGCTAAGAGGAGGTAGAAGAGAAGAGGAGTGAAATAGAAGGGAGGGGGAGAGATGGAGACTTATCAGCACTCTGCCCACCCAAGACTCCCACCTATTAAACAAAGGCCAAGTAACACGAACAATAAACAAATGTAAAAAGCAAAGTATGGTGTTTATACAAGTGACCTGTAGGGCTACTCATTCTAGGCTACCAAAACATAACAATATGCCTGGGATTGGAGGAATGAGATTTGAAAGCTGTACAGGCATACTCCCTGCGGCAGAGTGGAGGGGAAGAGAGGGAGTGAAGGAGAGAGGGAGAAGGGAGGGTCAGTGAGAGAGAAGGGAGGGGGAAGTAGGGAGAAGGAAGGGGGGGTGAAGGAGAGAGGGAGAAGGGAGGAGCAATGAGCGCTACGCAATATGTTGGCGCTATATAAATACATGTTAATAATAATAATAATAAAATGAGAGAGAAGGGAGGGAGGGGGAGGAAGGAGGAAGAAGGGAGGAGGAGTGAAGGAGAGAGGGAATAGGGAGGGGGAATGAGGAAGCTGTACAAGTCTGCTCCCTGGGGCAGAGGCTTTGAGATATGGGAAGGAAATTCTATACCAAGCCCATATGTAAAGAATAGCAGGAAAGGAATTTGATGACTCTTTTCATAGAGGACTCAGAGCAGCACTACTGAGAGTGTGTTTATAGTTGTATTTACTTGTTCTTTTCTAATAATTTTTTAACCTTTCCTTCTTCTTTGGCAGATACAATTTATTTGTGGTCCTTATACTCCTCTGACCTTTTCTTGTGTCTCCCTTCCTGGGCAGCGCACTAAGTCATGATTTTTAACAAGGCATCAGTAGGGATGTAGCGAACTGTTCGCCGGCGAACTAGTTCGCGCGAACTTCGACTGTTCGCGTCCGCCGAATGTTCGCGAACGTCGCGCGACGTTCGCCAATTGGTGTTCGCGTTCGATTCGAAGTAAAATTTCGTTCGACCATTCGACCATTCGACCGTTCGATCGCTAAAATCGAACGATTTCCATTCGTTCGAACGATTATAAGCATTCGATTGAATTAAAATCATTCGATCGAATAGCTTCGATCGTTCGATTCGAACGAAAATCGTTCGATCGTACGAATAAAATCCTTCGATCGTTCGATCGAACGATTTTATCGAGCGTTCGAAGTTCGCGAACTGTTCGCGAACTGTTCGCTTTTTTGCCGGTGTTCGCGAACATCAAATCGGCAGTTCGCTACATCACTAGGCATCAGTCCACCATACCCAGAATCATATCCTCTGTACTGTGAGGGAACTACAGCTATTTCATATCTAAAATGTCTATTTTTACTGTCTATGTACTTTATTTCCTTGCTCAGCAGTGGCAAAACCATATATCACAAACTGCTAGATGAAACCAAGTTAGAACGTCTCCAGGAGTCTGTACACGTTATAATGGCTTGTGATCATGACACTCTGCACCTGCTTCCCGAGAGAAGACTGAACAAACACACTCTGAATAAGGACATGTTGTGCCATATATTTTGACTATATAACTTTCGTTATCTTTATAATAAAGCAGAAGAAGCGTTTTATACTGAACAGCTTGTCTCAGTGTGATTCTTCTGGCTCGAGCCACAGAATAATCTAATTGGGATGGGGATAAATACTCTTAGGGCCTGTTTGAGGTCCACCACAGTACAAACCCCCATGACTTCTCATTGTTCCCAACACAGGACTCTCTCGCTTTCCTCTCTATACTGGGATAGGCCACCCCTACCCCCCACTCCCCTGATTCACTGACCTCCACTTCCCAGTAATGTCGCCCTGAGGGGAAACCCCTGCTGCTTAAAGTCTGAGCCCAATCCTGAAATCTCTCTGGGGATTGTGGGTAATGTAGTTCTGTTAGTGAGTAGGAAGCAGATTTCCTGTCCCCTGATACAGATACATGATTATGAGCCGTGTTTATATCCAGTAACAGGTCTGTAGCCTCCTGCCCATAGATCAGTCTCCTTATACCCAGCACAATATGAGCCAATCCAGGGGCCATAATCCCATCTGTGCCCCCCTCATTATGTGCCCCCTCAGCCCCACACAGTGCAGCTCCATGTGATTCCTGTGCCAGTAAGGAACACAATGTATCAAACATGTTGCACAGTTGCTCAGCACAGAGGTTCCTTGATGCAAGTTGTTCCTTCATCATGTCCAGCTACTGGATCTGATCTTCTGGATCTTCTCTCTTATCAACCTTGTCCCTCATTCATCTTCCTTTAAAGATGATGGCTCCCCCTTCTCTTTGTTGGGATGGTTCTGCCTCTTAACTCCCTGATGAACCAATTTTGGGTTTTTTGTTGACAAAAATGGGGTGGTACTCAGATGTATGGGCACAATCTAATTAGGTGTGGATCAACTGATTCAATTATTATATTTTCTAATATGCAGTGGTATTCACCTATACACCTCCAATATGGCCCCTTTGCCTTCAACATCTTTAATTGGAGATGGTTTTGTACAGAATATGTCTCTGTTTTTCCTTCATCCCCTGACTCCTCATCCAGCAGTTCCACCTTGGTACATGTATGGGGGGGTCAAAACAAATGAGAATTTTTGAGAAATAAGAGCAAAATACAGAAGGGACTAACCAGACCTATTTCTGTACAAAACTCATATGGAGAATAACTTTTTTGACAACTAGCAGTTAGGCAGGTTACTATAGAGTTAAAAGGTTGAACTTGATGGACGTTTGTCCAGTGGCGTAACTACTGGGGGAGCAGGGGGTGCGATTGGGCCAGGGTCTGCATCCCCTCAGTGCCCCCCCGGCAGCTCACGCGCCACTGACTCTGCTGCTGCTGACTGATTGTGGGCAGAGAAAATAACGTACGGAGGGGGGTGGGGGGGACCCGGCTGCACATCCGGCGCCAGGGCCTCGTCCCCTCTAGTTACGTTACTGCGTGTGTCTTTTTCCAACCTTACTATGTTACTATGTTACTGTCAGGGGGCTATCGGCTCAAAACGGGAGTAGTCAGGACCAAGGAGGAAGCTTTAGGGGTTAAAGTCCAAGTTCGCAGTACAAAAAGGATCAGGCAAAATCGTAATCAAAGTCCAGGCAAAAGTCAAAAAGGCAGGTCAAAAGTCCATAAATCAATATAACATTTGGGCATTGAACTCGTGACCTGGAAGGGTTTTTATTAAAATTGTGCACCGGTGCTGCCACTACCCATGTGGTAGCTATGGACGCCGCCATTTTGGATGTGCCATTGTCACAGAGGGATGTGCCAACCACGCTCCTGACAGTACCCCCTCCCCATGGGGGGCCACTGGACCACCAAGCCTTTGCTTCTGAGGAAACTGATGGTAGAATTCCCTTACCAAGTGAGGGGCATGTACATCAGAGTGCTTCTCCTAAGAGCATTCTTCAGGACCAAAGCCCTTCCACTGAATGAGAAACTATAGAGACCCCCTGGAGATTCTGGAATCCAAGATCTTTTCCACCTCGTACTCCTGATTGGAAACTGTTGGTTTTACCAGGGAGACATTAAAAACGTTGGGAATTTGCATGGTGGAAGTAGAAGTCGGACAGCTACAGGATTGACAAACTCAGAAATGGAGAAAGGACTGACAAATCTTGGGCCCAACTTGGGAGAAGGAATCTTTGCATGAATGTTCTTAGTGGATAGCTACACCTTGTCACTGACCTTGTATAGAGGAGAGGATCTCCAGCAAAAGTTTTACGCAGAAGACATATGGGCTACCTCCCAGTGGAAGTGTGGCAAGCATTGTTATGGGCGGATTCTGCCCATGGGATAACAGAGAGAGATATGATTCCTCAGGAATTGTTCTAATGCTTGATTCACCCACTCTGCTGCCCATTAGTTTGGGGATGGTAAGCTGAAGAGAACTGAAGAGCGATACCCAGATCTTTTCATAAGGAACGACAGAACCTAGATATGAACTGCAATCCTCTGTCAGAGATTATTTCCACGGGGAATCCATGCAGCCAAAAAATGAATTGAATGAAAAGCTGGGACAGCTCTACCGCTGAGGGAAGTTTCCATCATACTGAAATGATCAATAACAAACCAAATGACAGTGTTCCCACTTGAGGGTGGTAACTCCACAATAAAGTCCATAGCTAGGTGAGTCCATGGATGAGAGGGAATGGGGAGGGGTTTTAATAGACCACTAGGATGAGTATGGCTAGCCTTGGAGGTAGCACAAACAGTACAAGCAGCAATAAAGTCTCATCGTAGAAGCTCTACAGTCTTTTCAGGACCGGGATGTCCAGCCTGCTTAGAACAATGGGTCTGTTGCAAAATGGGCAGGCGAAGCTCAGGGGGTACAAAGCCATCCCAATAGGTGTATCAGAAGGAGCGGAAGACTGACCAGACAAAATTTGTTCAGCAAATTGGGGAAAAAGGGAAGCATTAATTCTTGCAGTAGGAATGACTGGATCTTGCATATCAGGATGACGATCCACCGGAGTGAAGCTTTGGGATAGGGCATCCGATTTCCGATTCTTGGAGCCTGGATGGTAGGTCAAAACAAAGTTGAAGTGGGAAAAGAAGAGAGCCCACCTTTCCAGCCAGGGATTTAGTCTTTTGAGAGTTTGTACAAATTCTAGGTTCTTATGGTCAATATATGGCGACCGGGCGGGAAGCCCCCTCTAACAGGTGATGCCACTCCTCGAGAGCAAGCTTCACTGCCAGAAGTTCACAGTTCCCAATATCATAGTTCTGTTCTGCCAGGGAGAATTTCTTGGAAAAATATACACACAGATGTAATTTCCCATCAGCAGTGTGTCTTTGGGAAATAATAGCTCCCGCTCCGTCATTGGAAGCATCATCTTCAATGAATACAGGTAATTGAGGATTAGGGCGACAGAGAACCGAGGCTGAAGTGAAAGCATCCTTTAGGGATTGGAATATCTAGTATAGGTCAATCTAAAAACAAATGGACTTGCTGAGTAATCAATGAAGACAAGTCCAGTTGTTTTTAGATTGACCTATACTAGATATACTATGACCTGGATGAATGAAAATCTTCATAGTCATAGGGATTGGAAGGCTTCCAGGGCAGGAGGAGGCCAAGAATTGGGTTTACCCCCTTGCAGATGAGAGCCAGGATGGAGGCAATATGGGAGGAAAACCCTTTGATGAACTGCCGGTAGTAGTTTGCAAACTCGATGAATCTCTGTATGGCCTTGGTACTTTAGGGAAGAGGCCACTTCTGAATTGCTGAAATCTTGGCAGGGTCCATCTCAAATCCCTTGGGGGAAATGACATACCCAAAGAAAGGGATCATGGACACTTCTCCAGCTTGGCATAGAGGGAGTTTTCCCTTAAATGAGAGAGTACCTCTTTCACTTGAGAATGATGTCTACCCAAGTCGTTGGAGAAGATTAGGATGTTGTCTAGATAAACGACCACCATTTTCCCCAGTTGGTCTCTAAAAATGCTGTCCACAAACTCCTGGAAGACAGCAGGGGCATTGCAGAGGCCAAAGAGCATCAAAAGATATTCATAATGCCCATCCCGGGTGTTGAATGCTGTCTTCCATTTGTCTCCCTCATGAATGCGGATGAGGTTATATGCCCCGCATAGATCCAACTTAGTGAAAATCTTAGCCCCTTTCAGTTGGTCAAAAAGTTCAAAGATTAGAGGCAAGGGGTATCAGTTTTTAACCGTGATTTTATTAAGTCCCCGGTAGTCGCAGGAAGGCAGACCACCATCCTTCTTTCCCATGACGAAGAAGCCAGCCCCAGCCGGTGAGGTAGAGGGATGAATAAATCCCCGCTGGAGGTGCGCCTGGATATAACTGGATATAGTCTTTCATAGCTGAGGTTTCCGCAGGAGACAGGGTGCAATCTCCAGGTGGCATGGTTCCAGGAAGAAGATCAATGGGGCAATCGTATTGATGAGGAGGAGGAAGGAATTCTGCAGACTTTTTATAAACACATCAGCAAAATCCCTGTAGACTGTCGGCAAGGACTGAAGTTCTGTCAATGAGATGGTCACACAGTGGAGAGGAGCAGTAGGTAAACAATGTTTTTGGCAAAATGGACTCCAACAAGAGATCTGACTGGAGGACCAATCAATGGAGGGATTGTGTAGAAAAAGTCAGGGTAATCCCAACACCACAGGAGCAGAGGGGCAGGTAATAATCAGGACCGATAATTTCTCTTTATGGAAAGTAATGCCACCCACGTGTGCCACCCCAGGTTTACCTTAAAGAAGAGAACCCTTTGGCTTTACAGGGCAGGAATTGGCAAAATGAGCTTTGTCTCCAAAGCACAGACACAGACCTGCCAAGTGCCTCAGAAGTTCCTCCTGCTCATAGAGACATGCCCTTCTGACCTGCATAGGTTCCTCCAGAGAAATAACAGCAGACTGCTGGGATGGAGGGAGCAACAGTGGTCTTTGGAAGTGTGGAGCCAAAGTTAACTGAAGTCTCTTGCTGCACTCCCTGTCAGACTGATGTTCCCTGAGCTGTTTATCCACCTTGATGGTGAGAGCAATTAGGTCTTATTAGGCCATTATTAGTACATTTAGGGAGTAGGTGAGACTGAGATTTACCCAGGATGGTGTTTGTGCTGGACATCATGGCCAAGAGACAAAGCAGCTGCTCATCCTCCTACTGCTTGTCTGGTATGTGGGATACACTGCATTCTAGTTCATTCTGGATAGGGAGTTTTGCAATGAGTTGTTGAAAGGGTTTTTGACACAAAACCTTAATCCCACCAATGGTCAATGGCAGTTTCATTCTGGTAGGTATTGGCTGAAACAGGAAAAAGTTAGTTTGATCCAGTCATTATAGGGAACATATAGCATACATTTTCACAATGCATCAAACTATGTAAAATAATATAAAATAGAAGAAATAGTTTTTATTTTAATACCTTTTGGATCAAAAAAGTCTGTATTAGCTTGAAAACTGTGCTCAGTCCGCCCCTTTTGTAACTTCCTGTCAAGGACTTTCCAATATCAGACTCTGGACCCACAGACTCTTTCTACCTAATTTATTGACCAGCAGCCACTGAAGGAGGAGTGGGCGTGTCTGTGATATAACTTACCTGCAATACTATTGGCCTCTGTTGCGCTTGAGGACACCCTCTCTGAACATCACTGACCATCGCCCATTCAGTCCTCAGAATACCCCCAATTACTGTTTATCTATTATAGGGATACGGGTGATGTAAGATCCATATGGGAACAGTCCAATCATTTATATTGCTACTCCCATTTCACTTATACATTGGATCGAATTTCCACCCTTTCTTTTAATTGTTTTTAATAGTTTCATCAATTAATTCCCTTTCACAGTCCATGAATTTTAAAAGGAGTGAATAAAAGTTATTTTTTATCTGGTTCTTAAATCGGCGTCCGAGTTGTGGGTTCTAGTATGCCACCTTGTTCACATCAAGCACTATGCACTTTAACCATTTTAACCATTTCTACGCTTTATGTATTTATAAGAGTTTCACTTCATTCAATAAACACAAAGGATACGTTCACAAAATCACAATGTTTATTTTGGATTATCACAGTTGATCACTTTAACATTTAAAAACACAGTACCAATACAAGGCCATTATTAGATTGTGCGACGCTATGTACTCCGATTTCTGTCTCTCCCTTGAGTATTGAATCAGTTTTCATGTCACACTCAGTCCTTCCCTGCAGACTTCTGTTAACCGTTACTGCTTGAATTGTCCTTTCTGTGCTGTTCCTTCCCAACCTCCCTTCCCTGCTCTATTCATTTCTCTCCTGTTTGTTTCTCTGCCTCACTGCCCTGTTCATTTAACCCCCTCTCTACCCTGTTCATTTAACTCCCTCTCTGCCCTATTCATTTAACTCCCTCCACACTGTGGAGATTTCAATAAATTGCAAATATTTAGCACGATTGCTAGAGTGTGTGCCATCTGATTTTCTTCATTCCATATATCCCATGGACCCCCATTGTGTACACTTACCTGTCTTAAAGTTACATAGTTACATAGTTACATAGTTACATAGTTAAAGTCCATCAAGTTCAACCCTTCCAAATGAAAACCCAGCCCCTTACATACACCCATCCCTAGTTTTAATTTAATTCTTTATACCCATACCTATACTAACTATAGAGTTTAGTATCACAATAGCCTTGGATATTATGTCTGTCCAAAAAATCATCCAAGCCATTCTTAAAGGCATTAACTGAATCAGCCATCACAACATCACCCGGCAGTGCATTCCCCAACCTCACTGTCCTCACTGTGATGAACCCCCTACTCTGTTCCTTTAAATGAAACTTCTTTTCCTCTAGTCTGAAGGGGAGGCCTCTGGTACGTGATTCTCTTTATGGGTAAAAAGGTCCCCTGCTATTTGTCTATAATGTCCTCTAATGTACTTGTAAAGTCTAATCATGTCCCCTCACAAGCGCCTTTTTTCCCCCAGAGAAAACAACCCCAACCTTGTCAGTCTCCCCTCATAATTTAACTCTTCCCTCCCTCTAACCAGTTTAGTTGCACTTAGTCTCTGCACTCTCTCCAGCTCATTTATATCCCTCTTAAGGACTGGAGTCCAAAACTGCCCCCATACTCCAGATGAGGCCTCACCAGGGACCTATAAAGAGACACAATTATGTTTCATCCCTTGAGTTAATGCCCTTTTTTATACAAGAACTTTATTTGCTTTAGTAGCCACAGAATGACACTGCCCAGAATTAGACAACTTGTTATCTACAAAGACCCCAAGATCCTTCTCATTTAAGGAAACTCCCAACACACTGCCATTTAGTGTATAACTTGCATTTATATTATTTTTGCCAAAGTGCATAACCTGCATTTATCAACATTGAACCTCATTTTCCAGTTTGCTGCCCAGTTTTACAGTTTAGACAAATGACTGTGCAAAGTGGCAGCATCCTGCATGGAACCTATAGTTCTGCACAATTTAGTCTCATCTGCAAAAATAGAAACAGTACTTTCAATGGCCACCTCCAGGTCATTAATAAACAAGTTGAAAAGTAAGGGACCTAGTACAGAGCCCTGCGGTACTCCACTAACAACACTGGTCCAATTAGAAAATGTTCCATTTACCACCACTCTTTGTAGTCTATCTTTTAGCCAGTTCTCTATCCAGGTACAAATACTATGTTCCAGGCCAACATTCCTTAATTTAACCAGTAACCTTCTGTGTGGCACTGTATCAAATGCTTTAGCAAAATCTAAGTAAATCACTTTCATTGCCATCCCAGAATCGAGGTCTCTACTTACATTCTCATAAAAAGAAATGAAGTTAGTCTGGCAAGATCTATTACACATAAAACCATGCTGGCACACACTCATAGTATTATGATTTGCTATGAAGTCCAGTATCTTATCCTTTATTAACCCTTCGAAAAGCTTTCCTACCACTGATGTCAGACTAACTGGCCTATAGTTTTGAGAACAGGATCCTTTTTTGAATAGAGGCACCACATTAGCAATTCGCCAGTCTCTCGGCACAATGCCAGATCTCAATGAATCCTGAAAAATTAAGTAGAGAGGTTTGGCAATCACAGAGCTAAGCTCGCTAATTACCCTGGGATGAATACCATCTGGCCCTGGACCTTTGTTAATCTTAACATGTTCTAGTCTCTTTTGAATTTCTTCATGTGTTAACCATGCATCATTAGTTGTATTACTAGAATTGGGACTAATAAGGAAACCTTCACTTACTGATTCCTCATTTGTGTAGACAGATGAAAAATATGAATTCAGAATCTGCGCTTTTATTTTGTTTTCATCAACCAGCTGACCCCCCTCTGATAGTAAGGGTCCCACCCCTTCCTGCTTCATTTTTTTACTATTAACATATTTAAAAAAAAATTTGGGATTTTTTTTACTGCTTGCTACAATATCCTTTTCTATAGCAATTTTAGCTTGCCTTATAGCTTCTTTGCATGATTTATTGGCCTCCTTGTACCTTATAAATGTTTCGGCTGTACCAGCTAACTTGAAAGCCTTAAAAGCAGGTCTTTTCTTACCCACCTCAACACCAACTCTTCTATTGAACCAAAAAGGTTTTGCTTTGCAACGACGTTCCTTGCTTACAAGTGGAATATACTGACAAGTAGATTTATTAAGCAGCATTTTAAAGACTTCCCATTTTTGTTCTGTGTTTAACCCTGAGAAAAGCATTTACCACTTAATATGTTGCAGAGATGCCCTTATACTGTCACAGTTTGCACGTCTGAAATTTAGTGTTTTAGTTGGTCCCTTATAGAATTGCTTCTGCAACAGAATCTCAAAGGAGACCATGTTATGATCACTATTCCCTAAATGCCCCTCACCCACACAAATGTTAGAGATGAGTTCAGTATTATTAGTTATTACAGGTACAAAAGAGAGTTATTCCTAGTAGGTTCTTGAACGAGCTGGAATAAAAAGTTGTTATTCAGCATATTTACAAACCTACTAGCTTTTTGTGTCTTAGCAACCCCATTACCCCAGTCAATGTCTGGATAATTGAAGTCACCCATAGCAACAACTTGACCCAGCTGTGAAGCCGCTTGTATGTGCAAGAGTAGCTCGGCTTCATACTCGACACTTATACCAGGTGGTTTATAACATACACCAATGATAATTCTCTTTGTTACCTTTTGTGTTAATTCCGGCTTTACATTCATACATACATTTAATTCCTCTGTCCCTCCTAAAAAGGGTGTAACCATTTAAATTCACAATCCAGTCACATGTTTCATCCCACCAGGTCTCAGTGATACCAATTATATCAGAATGTTTAGAGCAATTAATTCCAGGTCTCCCATTTTACCTGACAAACTCCATGACAGTGGATGTTTTCATACAAGGGGTGATACTTATATTGTCTAACATTCATTGTGTTATTTTTTATTTCACTGTTCATATTGCATCACCAAAATATTTTATTGCAATATACAATTTACTGCATAGCTACCTATTGTGTGGTTTATTGTCTGCTACATTGGTTACTATAATCACTGCTACTGCAGTTCCCAAGGAGTTATCTGCCCACCAATATCTGGTTTTAGCCCTGAGTGGAGCCACTTAATTTATCCAAACCCCACAAATGTCCCACTTAGTTATAATGAATGATGGACTATTCACCAGTGAATGACTTCACATTGCGGGCAGCAATAAACATTCATAAAAATGGCATTTTAAAAAAAGTTTGCTTTTACAGTAGAACTCCCATTTTACATCCCCTGATTTTCTTATTTTTCATTGTTGTTTTGTGGTCCCACCTATATATTATACATTATACATGTAATTTGGGCTATCCAGACCCAAAGGAGTTAATGTCCAGCCAGTTGTTAGAGCATGGGTTACATGTGACTCAAACACAGGTCCTGGGAAGAGCCGGTACTGCTCAGTAGGGGAGGTTAAAGCTATAGACACCGGAAAGAAAGAGCCTGGGAGAGGGATCGCTGACTGTTTATTGCTAAAAATATTTTGTGCTGCGCAGGTACCAGCCACAATCTGATACAATCTGGACTGTTGGGGGGTTTGGGGAGTTCTAGTTCAGCGAGTGCTTTATTTTTCAGTTTAATAATCATTAAACCAAAAAACAAAGCACTCGTTGTACTAGAACTCCCCAACCCCACCCCCTCAACAGTCCAGATTGTTTCACTTGCATATTATAAGATGTAATATACCCCATACTATATATTACCTTTCAAAATTACATTAACTGTTTGCTAACCTTGTTCAGGCCAATGAAGCACAATCAATGCAATAGACTAGTTAAGGATCTGCCCAGCATGCCAGGCACTTGAAGTATAACTCATTTGAGTAAGCCCATGATTTATAATTTTAATAATGTAATTAGGGGAGCAATTACTGAGCAGGGTTATTGGTGGGGTAGAGGGTGTCATGAAGCGCTGGCACCACAATGTGCCATTAAATGCTGAGAGCCAGCAATGCTTCTGCCACACACTGTCATTAAATAATGGGGGCCACTTTGTCTGCTTTTTGTTAGTGCACCCTGTGTCTCTGATGCTGCCATGCCAACCAAGGGGAAGGGGTGTGTTTTTGTAAAATGGGCGTGCCTTTGGGGGGTGTCCATTAAGTGGGCGTGGCCAACGAAATTCGGCCCCTCTTTCCTGTTCTCAAATGTTGGGAGGTATGTACCAGCATCTTATTTTTGAAAATTGTGAAATGTGTGCTGGCAAATGTGATCCTTTTTGTGCACAAATAATGGCTTTTTGTCATTTCTAGAAGCTGCTCATTCCATAGTGTGGGTTAGACTGAGCGCTTGTGATTTCTTTCTGTGTTTCATGTAGAAACTGTAGCCAAATAGTAATGGGTAAATCTGACCCATTTTACTTCACCAAAAATTTGTGAAACAGCGAAAAAATGCAGTGAAGTCAATGGGCATTTTTTGTGCAAAATTTTTCAGTTTTTACTATTCATTATACTCTATGGGCATTTTTTCTCTGCCAATGAGGCAAAATATTTCTCTTATCCCTACAGACAAATATTGCTTCTAGCTGCCATTCATCCTTTAGAACAAAGAATTAGTCTCAGGTGTAGGTCAATTATGCTTAAAAGCTCCCTGTTCTTTCACTAAAGCCTAAGTTAAGAGTGAGTGTAACATGGTCTCACACTACTCACACTGTTTGTTGGGAACATTCATTCAAATTCAGACATAGAATGTTAATAGGCAGTGCAGGACTCATGTTAAAAGAGGGACCTTGACATGGCATGTGAGCTAACATATACACCTGATTTTTTTGTAATCATTCTTTTAAAAAGTAAACTGTGCACTATGTAATATTTTTCCTCCTTCTTTTGCACACATTAGCTTCCCCTGCCATTGGCCCTTTAAAGGGGTAGTTCACCTTCAAGGTAATTTTTAGTATGTTATAGAATGGCTAACTTTAAGCATCTTTTCAAATAGCCTTTGTATTTGGAATTATTCCCCTTTTCTTCTTTCTTCCAACTTTTAAATGAGGGGTCGCTGACTTCATCTAAACAAGAAATGCTCTGTAAGGCTATAAATGTATTTTCTTGCTACTTTGTATTCAGGCCTCTCCCATTCATATTCAAGTCTCTTATTCAAATCAGTGCATGGTTGTTAGGGGAATTTGGATCCTAGCAACCAGATGCCTGAATTAGCAAACAGAAGAGCTGCTAAATAAAAAGCGAAATAATTTAAAAAACACAAATAATAAAAAATAAAAAACATCTGTGAAGGTTCTCATTCATCCAGATCATGGCATATCTATAGTAATAAGTAAAATCAACTGGACTCACACATACTAATATATGGCCCTATCCAAAAACAAAATAGTCCAAAAATAAAGAAAATGAAAAAGTAATTGAAAAAATAGTAAAGCTAATGAAATGGTTTCTCACCAGAACAACCCCCAGTTCTAGGGTTGCCAATCAATTTTTTCTTTATACAAAAATCCAAGGGGAAGTGAGGCCCCATTCTAAGTAAAGCAGTAGCTCAAATCTTAATGAATTAATTTTAATTCATTAAGATTTGAGCTACTGATTTTCTTCAAAATGGGCCTCAATTCCCCTTGGATTTTTGTATAACTCAACTGGACTTGCTGTGTTTTTTTTATCCATGAAGTCATTCAATTCAGAATGACTTGTAGGAAGATCTTTTTCTGGAGTTAAATAACCTGGAATCTTGTTATCAGCAGAATGTGTTTAGAAAAACCAATATGGGGCCAGAGAGCTCATGGAGACAAGGTATTGATGGTATTGGGCTGTCATTGCTGCTGGAGAGGATTCTTTTTCACTCACTTTGCTTTCTTGGCTCTGCTTGATGGTATATCTCAGAATAACTCAAAACAGATCTTATTTTTCAATGCCCTCCGCCTAGTTGGGTCGGTAAGAGCAGCTATAAACTGTCTAGACTCTGAGCCCCTGCTCCCCCTCCAGGGACCGCAGTTCCAGATCAGGTCCATGCATAGCAGGTACTCAGTACAGCCATACAGTGCCTCACAGCCTCTCTGCCTAGTCCACCACTGCCAAATTGGTTCCATCAAATGTTGGTATGCTTGCCAAGGCAGCGCTCACAGGTAGTGTTGAACAAATTTGTGTCATGGTCGGCACCCTAAATTCAGAATCAATGCTAAGCACCCTGTTCTTGGCTCTTGCTTCCACCTTTAACAGCCGCCTTTCACCTCGGGAGGAGCCCTCGGCTTATTAAGAGAGGTGCCAAGGGGGGGGTTCTGATGAGCAAAGGGGCACAACGGTTAAACAAAGTCTTTTGGGCAGAAGGTTGCGTTACAAGGCATAGACAGAAAGTGTAGTCAGATCAGACCGAGTCGGGGCAGGCAGAGAACAAACTGAGTCAGGCAGGCAAGGGTCAAACCAGGAGATCAATCAGGAGGGTTACGGAATAGAGGGGTCAGTTACCAGGCAGGGTCAGGATTTCGGAAGTCAGGATCGTCACAAACAGGCAGGGGTCACAACAGATAATCAGGAATCAGAAGCTTAAACAGCGCAGAGGCACCAGGAACTCTTTGGAAAGAAACCTATAACTGACAATTATACAATACTTTTTGTGCCTTAAAATATGTTTGAATTTCGCGCCCTTGCGCACTGGCATCATATTGGCTATTGGCTTATAAATTGGGAGGAGGCGCGCCACGCACACCCTTAGGAGCCGGTGCATCAGAGGAGAAAGACCGGCGTGGCGGGCATCCCCACCAGCCCACTTGGCCACCAGGGTGTGTAACCCTCACAATTTGTTCACCAGGCATGGATTCATAGGGTGTACTTTGCCATCTGTGAATTTTTGCTTTGCCATAAGAAAAAACACCCATTGACTTGAATGCATTTGGACAAAAAAGTCTCCGTAAGAAAAACGCTCATTGACTTTAATGCATTTGGAGCAAGAAAAAATTGTTGCACATGTAGCGCTATAATAAATTGAGTGGCAGCATCTCTATTATGAGCTTACTTTCAAATATAATTGTGCCACGGATGAGACCTTTCTCTCAGGTGCAAGCCCTTGCAACGGTGTGGAGGCAGGGTGTAGTGCAACTGTAACAATGTGCTTATGCACAAGAACTGGGCCCCAGTGGTTCTTTTATGCTTACACAGGAACTGAGTTTATTTACAAGATGATTCACATTGGAGAACATAGGACATACTGTATAGCATAAAGGATAGCAGTATACTCACAGCACCAAGAACTCAGCTTGATCCCTGCAGGCAAGAGAACAGTTACAGCAGTAGTTAAGCAGCAAATAGAGAAGATACCCCAGCTTTCATTCTGTGCCCTAAGTGGAACCTAGGGGAAATTTTACCATCCCTAAATCTATGCACTTAGTCCCTACTTCTGGGTTATTAGTACCGGGATCTTAATCCCTCTGACTCTCCTCGTCGGAGCCTTGGGCTGCTTATTGCTCAACTATATAACCTATCTATCTGTCACTCCTAGAGTGATCTATGAAAGAGTTTAGCTATCCACTTTACTAGGGCCGAAGTGGCTAGGTTCCACTGCACATTCCCTTCCTGCCTGCTCAGATAAGGGCTAAAGCAAAATGAACCCAGACCACATTGTTTCCAGACCTTTATATTATAGCACAGTGCCATCTACAGTACATTGTGAGAACTACAGGGTCTTACATAAGCAGAGCATGGACACAGGTCCCCATTAGGACCCATTTAGGTGTCTAAAACCTTTAGGATGTGCCTGCCTATATTATGTGAGGTTGTCCAAATTATCACATCCCTACACACGCAAAAAAGTTTTCCATTGATCTCAATGCGTTTTGTCAATTTTTCTCCATTTTGCAATTTTTTACACATTTTCATAATTTTTTCGGCATAGCAAAACGGGACAGATTTGCTCATCACTACTCACAGATAAAAGGGCAGCCACTAATGCTAGAATTCAACTTCCAAAGCATTTCATCCTGCTGACTATGCTAAATGTGAAGTTTAATAGAAGATACGGAAGGTTCCAAGTCTTCAATAGGATGGACTTTTGGACAAAGCCCTAATGTAACAGCACATGTCATGAAAAACTTTTTTATAAAATGTATCTTTTAATTTATAATGTTTCCTTACAAAGATACACACCATAGAATCTATAGGATTCATAGGATCATTCAGTGTAAGAGATGCTGCCCAATAAGGAAGTTCAGGACTGAATCTGCACATGCTAGAGAGCTGCAGTGGGTTGGGTACCCATGGGTTACCAGCAAAAAAAGTGGGTACCCTGCGGGATGAGGGTAGGATTTTTAGGGTGCGGGTGTAGATGTGGGTCTGCGAGTTGCAGGTCTCAGATAGCTTATGTTATATTGTCTATATTTTACTCCTTTTAAAACTTTACAAAATGTTTTTTCTGTCTCTGCCCACTTTTGATGATGTCACTTCCAGTTTGCAGCAACAGCACTTCCTGTTTAATGGTGGTCGGCTGGTTGATGATTGGATTGCGTATAAGTCAGTTGCTGGCCAGGGTCCAGTAGTGGATCCAAATGGGTAAATATGTGGGTTGTGGTTCGGGTCACCAGCTGTGGGTTGCGAGTTGCAGGTTCAGGTTGGGTACAGGTCTCAAAAATGGGTTCCATGCAGGACTCTAGCACATACCTTCTCTCTCCTGCTTCATTTGCATATCTCTGATTCCATTGGCTGGCAAGACTCAGCCAATCAGATATGCAGAGCTCATGCCCTCCCTTCCAAATTCTACAGCTCAGTTATAGCAGGGGGACTCAGCTAATAAAGTAAGTGCAGTACAGCTGGGCCCAGGGTTGTAAAGGCCCACCAGGACACTGGAAAAAAGCTCAGATAGGCATGACACAGATGAGGGAGCGATTCAGACAACGTGGCTATGACAGTAAACTACTAGATGATGCTCTTCAAAGAGTTAGACTTCGGAACAACAACAAGGCACCCGTAAGAAAAACCCACTCATATTATCAACAGGCTTTAACAATTTGTCTTTTTCCATTAACCAAGCGCTTAAAACCAACTGGAAAATTGTAAAAGCGGATGACACACTGGGACGTCTTTGCCCTGAACCGTCAATGGTGGGCTTCCGACAGGGTCAAAATTTCAGTGATCTTTTAGTTTTAAGTGACACAGTACATTGCTATAGTGAGAAAACCACCACTTGGTTAACTTCCAATAAATTGGGATGTTTTAAGTGTCCGTCATGCCTATCATGCAGATCTATGACACCGGGAGCTAGTTTTGTATATCCCCACACTGGACACCGATATAAAATTCATCATCATCATATTACGTGCACTACTACAATATGTAATATATTTGATTACATGCCCGTGTGGGCTTTCATACGTGGGCAAAACTGATCTAATGCTGAGACTTCAAATAGATGCCTATGGGTCAGCTATTAATACCACATACAGAGACCAGAAAACTACCAAGCCGGATGCCAAACATTTTCTTGAGGTTTAACATTGATTACCCACTTTTAAGTTTATGGTGATTGATCATATACCAATGCTTAAAAGAGGTGGAGATAGATCTCGATTCCTCTTACAATGGGAAACATTTTGGATAAAAACTCTGGACACTTTATCTCCCAAAGGACTAAATGAGTATTGTTCCTACAGTTGTTTTCTTGCTAAACGATAGATTTTAAATCTTAGATTGTTGCTATTTAGGTTCCTATTGATAAGTTCCCCTATGTGCATATTCCCTCACATTGCCTATTACAAGCTTATTAGTTACATCATTTATGCATTGGAGTGTGATGTCACCAACAAGGCAGAATTTTTAAATCTTTATATTTCGTAAAATTGATTGCAATTTTTATACGAGTTAATGAATCTTGACAATGGTCCAAGACCGTGGACTGAAACGTTGATGGTTTTAATATGTATGAATTATGCTGAATACATTTTGAAAGAAAAAACTGGAGTGCGTGTCGTTACAGCTTTCCTTTACAACTCAACTTAGACACAGCACCCAGAAGTGGACATTTAATGTTTAGCGTGTGCGGACGCTGAAGGTATAGTATATATATATATATATATATATATATATATATATATATATAACACTCCAAAGGAATCCGCATTCACAGGTTTTAAGTTAGATTAAAAATATTTATTTAGAACAAATGACTAACGTTTCGGCCTCTCTGAGGCCTTTCTCAAAGTGATCATTTTACAATAAACATGCCTTATATATACACAATCTGGTGGGAAACAATAGTAGCTCTGACGTTTACTATTCGTCAGAAACAGAGCGACTCCCTTCATGATAGAATCCACAGAATCATTTGCATTTCATTATAAGGTATGCATTACACTTAAATCTAACAGTATATTTGTAACTAAAAACAAGTTTAAAATCAATATATCAAGACACTGTTCCTTTGTAACTATTTTGTAACAATATGATGACTACTTATGCTCAAATTTGTAACTGTGTTTCTAGTGTCACTGATGTAACATACTTTGAGGATGTCAAAAGGTCCTGACTTAAGCGCTACCTGATTCCTCACTTATTACATACCTAACCATACGTAACCCTCAATAATTGTTCCTCCCACTAGCTCTAATATATATATTAACTCCATCATTCTGGTTGTGCTATCATTAACCTCATAGGTGCTTCTCAATCAACGCTGTCCACTGCGGTGCACTACTCGTGTAAATCATGCTTATTATGTGCCATATACATCCCCTCATGTGTAACCCCTGTATAAACCCTCATACTTCATAAATAAATGAATAAAAAAACCTATGTGTTATCTGTCATCCTCCGACATTAATTACATTGTGTCTTTAATCAACCATCTCCCATCTCGTGACTTGACTTTATTACATGGACTTGAACACTGTAAGGGCCCGAAGGTGTGAGGATTCGGGTCCGCGTTCTATCCGGCGCAGGTGCGGGCGCGTTAATGCGTGCCGGCGTGTGACGCTGGATGCTGGCGACGGGGGCGAAGGCGCCGGCGGCGGTCACTGGCACAAGGACGCGGGCGAAAACGCCGGACGTGCTGATGTCAGTACGGCGACGCCGGCAAAAGATGCCAGTTGGCGCCAAACTAACAATATTTAAACCTGGTTCAGATTGAGATGCATTGCCTGGTTTTTAGGTTGTTTAACTGAAACCCTAGCGTCTCTATACTCTTTGAATTCCTGTTGTTGACCCTTGCCTGTTCCCGGACTACGATTTCTGCTGCCTTTCTCGACCCTTCGGCCTGTCTCATCGTTTACGAATCTCGCTGCCTGCCTTTTGACCTCGGACCTCCTGACCACGACTTTGCCTAATCCTTTTGTACTTCGCTGATCGTCTCATTGGCTACTCTCCACAACCCTGCTCCCTGTTCCACTCCAGGTGGGTAGCGGTTGTGTGAGGCGCTTGTGGGTTCACAATCTATGGCTCCAGCTCCTTCTACGACTGGATTATACTGGTAAGCTTGACAGAAGGTTTAAACTGGAGAAGCGGACCAAAGAGGAAGCTGAAGTTCAGCACAGTTCGCGGTACAATAGGATTAGGCGAAAGAATGGTCAAAGACATCAATAACGATAAACAGGCAATGGGTCAAGATCAAGAACAGGAATCAATTTACACTAACACACCCAGGAACACACAAAGTAGAACGTATAATTGGGCAATGTTTGCAGACCTTTAGGCTCCTTAAAAAGGCCTCCTTTGGCGCCAAAAGATGGATGTGATGACGTCACTGCGCTGGCGTTATTGCGCAGGCGTTCCGACACTGGCATCCATTCAGGCGCTGGCGTCCATTCTGACGCCGGCAAAAACACGCTGGCATCACAGTGCCGCGCCTGGGAAGAACCTCGTGGAAGGACTGGGCGCCGCCATCTTGAACAACAGAGCAGCGTCGGCGTGGATGTGGAAGTTAATTCTCCCTTACAAACACTTGGTGGGGGTTTTCTTTTTTCTTTCTTCTTTCTTCTTTCTTTTTTATTTTTTGGATTTTTATTCTTACTTTTTTTATTCTGTTTTACACTGTAGAATTGTGTTGTTCATTATTGTATGAAACAGCCTTCTGTTGATAATAAGGGAAGGTATATAGAGCCACGAGCCCCCCAGTAGCCTAACAACAGAACAATTGGAAGGTAACCAGATAGCAGCTCCCTAACACAAGATAACAGCTGCCTGGCAGATCTAAGAACAGCACTCAGTAGTAAAATCCACGTCCCACTGAGACACATTGGGGCAAATTCACTAGGATTCGTAGTTGTGCCAGACGCAACTTCGCCACGCTTCGCCGCACTTCGCCACACATCGCCAGGCGTAGTTTCGCCAGCGCTCCTCAAATTCACTAAAATCCGAAGTTGCGCACAGGGGTTAGCGTAAGGTTGTGAAGTTTGAGCTAGAGTTAAATCACTAAGTGAAGCGAAGATACGCTAGCGAAGGTTAATTTGCATACGGTGCCAAATTCAAATTTCAATGGAGGAATACGTAGAATCACTACAAATGCCTGGGAAACCTTCAAAACATCAAATAAAATGTTTATTTTGCCCTACACATGTGCCCACTGTATAGTTAAGTTGCCTTGAGTTAGGAAATGTAGGGGGGAAGGAGGGGAGCCCCAAAAAATGTTTCGATCTTTTTCAGCCTATCACCCATAATATAGAAAACACGCCAGCGTTTTTTGGGACTTAGAAAAAATTTGAACTAGCGTAAAAGGTAGCGTTCAGTACAATGTGCGCATTAGTGAATTTGCGTAGTTACGTCCGTAGCGAAAATTTGCCAGGCGTAAGGGTGCGTAGTAATACTAGCGAATCTATGCCAGCATTCGTTAGTGAATTTGCGAAGTAACGGAAATGCCCAACGCTAGCGAATTGACGCTAGCGTTCGGCACTTTGGCTCTTAGTGAATTTGCCCCATTCAGTTACATTGAGTAGGAGAAACAACAGGCTGCCAGAAAGCAGTTCCATCCTAAAGTGCTGGCTCTTTCTGAAATCACATGACCAGGCAAAATGAGCTGAGATGCACCTACACACCAATATTACAACTAAATACACTTGCTGGGTTAAGAATAAAATGTTTTATGGCAGAGTGAATTATTTACAGTGTAAATAGTTTAATTCAAAAATAAAACAAGTTTATAAACTGTTACATGATAATTTTAAGGCAAAGGTTGTTGAGGAGCCAACCAGAAAAAGCAGCTTCTTCAGTACAACTGACTGGTGTGGGAAGTTCTGGGCATATAAACTCTTCCACTAATCCAATCACAATGGCCCATTGTAACTCTTCAAAGAGGTGACATCTGAAGAAACTCACAGAGGTGTTGATTGTGTGTAGTTACTGTGATAGGGTTATCCAATGTACATTAACCAAATGCAGATGCACACCCTGGCCCTCCTGGAGAAATGAATCCCTGGTGGTCAGCAAATAGGGTATCGGCAACCCATCAACAATACAGAGTAAAAACGTTCACTGGCACCCAGGTAATACTGGCAGGGTTAAACCTTTTGTCAAGCTTGACAAACAGCCACGTAGATTCGAAACGTTGCTCTGTCTTTGTTGCCCTGCATATAAAAAATAGAGGCATTTTTTAATCAGAGTGCTGCCCATCTGAATTTATAACATATGTTGTACACGTATGGAAGGACACAAGGGTAGAGTGCACCCATGAACCAAGTGTGCAGATAAGTGAGTGCAACCTGAATTGACTACAATAGAGCACTGGTAAGGCCCCATCTAGAATATGCCGTACAGTTTTGGTCTCCATCACTCAAACAGGACATTATTGTATTAGAGAGGGGACAGAGAAGGGCAACTAAGCTGGTAAAGGGAAAATCTTAGCTTTGAGGAAAGACTGGCCAAATTGGGGATGTTCAGGCTGGAGAAGAGGCGCTTAAGGGGTGATATGATAACTATGTATAAATATATAAGGGGATCATATAATAATCTCTCTAATGATTTATTTACCAGTAGCAATTAGGTAGGTTATATACAGACTTAAAACTGGAGGGACATACATTCTTTACACCTTTACTTATTATGTTACTATCTTAATATGTAAGATAAGAGCACAATGCTTGGCATGTGCTGGGAATCTGCATTCTCATTAGTCAGTTCTTTTGCATTTATAATGACGTTTTTGATCAGTAAAATTCTTATTGGTGAATTTTCTTGCATCTTGATGTACTGTTTTTGGCAACATCTATAGAAAACTAAGGGGCGCTGTTGGACAAAGTTTCAGCTGGCTTTGTATGCCCTTTAAGGCAGAAGGGACTTATGAAGGAGGAGCTGGTTTGCATTAGCAGAGGTGGAAATCTAATTGCAGACGGACTCTATTTTCTTTTGAAGATATCAGCAAAATCCTGAGGGGAGGAAGGAAAGTGAGTGATTCTGTTAGAAATAAACCCAGATGGCAAGTCATAGAAGTCATTGCATGCTTTATATCATGGATATGTATTGGGCTAAAATAAAAATAAGAGACAATTTAACATATACTGTAGCTACATCCATAACATCTGGTCAAAATAAACTGAGCATAAAAGCTGCCTGATTGAAATCTACATAAAGTGATTTTAATTTTATTTCCTGGTATTTATATAGTGCCAACACATTTCTGCAGCACTTAGTACCTGCCCCACTGAATTATTTGACGCCAATAGACTTAATTGGGCATCAGCGACATTTTACCTGCGGTAAATTTTTGTCAAAGCAAAATGGGTCAAATTCGCCCAACCGTACTCTGCACCAGTGTCATCTAGTCATTCTTTAGTGTTGGTACCGGTAAATAATGTTATCTCAGACTTCTGGTTCGGCCCCTGAGGTAAATGGAGTTTTGGGAATAGAGATCCATCAGTCGGTGCCTAAAAATCAGCAAATTATACTCAGCAGACCCTCAGAAAAGCTTCAAAGAGGCAGAGGGAGATTTCTTTACTCCCCACTAGTGACTGGCTGCTCTCCGGACATGAGAGGGAGGCAATGGAAAATATCCAGGGAAGAAAAGAGTGTCCTCGCTGCTAGGGATGGGCGAATTTGACCTGTTTAGTTAAAAATTTGACGCCGACGAAATGTCGCTGACGCCAATTAAAGTCTATGGGCGTCAACATTTTTTTGACATGCGGCAAATTTTTTTTGACACACGTCTTTTTTTTTTGGGCGCACAATGCCATACACGTCGATGGGCGTCATTTCTGTGGCGAAACAAGGCGAAAAAATTTGGCCATCCCTACACGCTGCATACGTCGACTCCAAGATGCGGAACAGAGGCTTCTTCTTTGAAAAAGTATTTTACCGAGTAGCAGTTAATTACCCACAGCGTCAGGAGATTCTCCTCTATGCCTGAAACAGAAAGGTTGTGGACAGGTACATTATAACAGTGGTAAGAAACCTGCTTTCATAAAGGTTCTCTGTCTAAAAACTCTCTGCTAAAAGAATCTGGCTGTCATTGCTTGTGGCTCACCACTTGCTTCAGGATCTGCTTTCCCTAACTGGAAATTTCATGTCAATTGAGCTGCATAAATTGTTTTGTTACCACCTACGCACAAGAAAATGAATTCCTTTCACCTTGGTACCTGCATGAGTTGATTTCCATTTCTAGTCCTTGTTACCCTCAAGGATTCATTCAATAAACTTTTGAACTAACTGATAGTAGAAACACTTCTCCAGCTCCCTAGTATTATTAAGTACAAATTATAGAAAAAAAGTATTATAAAAAGTACTATAATATAAATAAGACTACATAAAAAATATAATCAGCTAAAAAAGTATGGTAGGAGGGAATATAAAATTTATTTTAAAAAAAATTATAAGTCTAGGGTTGGACTGGTTACACTGACTGGCCCCACTACTGTGACGCCACACAGTACGAACCAAACCACACAATGCGCATTTGCAGATGCACCACGGGGCATGCATGCACGAATGGCACTGCACGGCACTGCAAATTGTTTTTTGTTGTTTTTGTAGGGTCAGGAGATCAGGAGAGGGGGGCCCACCAGGGTTTTTTCCCAGTGTCTCACCTGGCCAGTCCGATCCTGTATGAGTCAAAGCAGAAAATAGAATAGATATTGCACCCTCCCTCATTATGTAGTCCAGAAACCCCAATTCCAGAAAGTAAAATTAACTTTTAATAGTGACTAAAAGAAAGTATGTCCAGAAATCAAATTAAAAACAGAAATCAGTGAGGGAAGGTTAATGGTATTAACTAGCAAGAGCTGATATGTAGGTAATAGAAGGTTACATTGCTGCTCAATTATGAATGTTGATTTTAGTTGATTTTAGACGCCCTGCTTGGTAGCACTGAAGGTATTCACCTAATTCCCATAGCCCAAGACATTATCTGTTGTATACGATTATCGATGTCGTGCCTGATGAAACTAGAGAACTTGCCAAACGTTGATGTCACTTAACATCAATCTCTCCTTGTATCCTGCAGAATTAAAAATTGTCTTGCCTATTGAGACATGAATCTTTAGTGACTCTGAAGAAGCTGCTCACTTTTTCCAACATTTGGAGACAGACAAAGGAATCTTAATAGCTCAAAACAGATCCAATTCCCTCTTGCAAAGTGATCAAAGAGAACGGAAACACAAACGGTCACATCAGCAAACTAGTTGTCCCTGTAAGGAACCTAGACAATACCTGGGTGGTACTCAAAGATCAAGATCCAGAGGAAGGGCATGTTGGCTGGAGATGCTCTTTATCCTGATAACTCCTTTTTAGAAGAGGGTTAGAAGAACCTTCTTGGACATGCTCTGTATACTTTGGTATTTAGTTTTATGTTAAGAATCATATACTTTATTGTTTTCTCATTACTTCAAGTACTTCGGATTTCGGATTGCATATAACCCGACCACTTTTCAGCTATTTTTTTAAGTGGATGATTTTTCTTATTATCTGGAACCCACAATGTTTGAGAGATGAGGTTAATGCTCATTAAATCAGGATTATCAGTTAAATCATGTATTGACAAAGCTAGCCAATGTTTTTGAAAAGCAAATGTCTCTTTGTTTTGGACTCCTAATAAACCACTCTTAATAAACATATACTTGAAGTGGTCGTTGGGCTTCAGATTGTTTTGTCTCTTTAACTCAGGCCAGTTAAGTAAATTTCCATTAGTAGGATCTACCACATCTTTAATCAATAAAGGTAAGTTCTTACTCTTGCCGGAGATGAAAGGAGGGAAGCCAGATTTAGCATTTTTCCAAAGGAGTTGTATAGGCATGAAAGGGGTCTGAGTATGGTTGAAGTCATGACTCAAAAACAAAGTGAAAAGTGAGTCTCTGTATAAGGGATTAGTTTTGTAAACAACGGGAATTTCACTCCATTTGCTGTGTACAATAGCCAAGATGTTGGGGCAGTTATCTTGGACAATTTCAAGTTTAGGGTTGATATATCGGTTTCCCCCAGATATCCACTCAATTAAGTATCTAGTGATAGAAGCTAGGTTAAAGATTCTAAAGTTAGGGACCTTCAATCCCCCCAGTTCTTTCGGACATCTTAGTCTTGAAAGAGCAATTTTGGGTTTCTTGGACCCCCAAATAAAAGTGTTCAGAGAAGAATCCAATTTCTTGATATCGGAATGCTTTAGTAACAGCGGTAAATTTATTAGCGGGTAGATTAATTTGGGAAAAATTTGCATTTTGAAGAGAGCTATCTTACCTTTTAAGTTCAAGGGAGCATTTTTCCATTTATGACAAAGAGAAAGCACTTTATTAACAGCAGGTGTGAAGTTCAGGTCATATAGTTTTCTCAAATCAACTGGAATTAGGAGTCCTAAATATCTCAAATGGGGTTTGGGATTTTTTAAATTTAAGTTTCTTAATAGCGAAGTCGCCACGGATACATTTATATTCATTAGTTCTGATTTATTGGCATTTATTTTATAACCCGAAAAAGACCCAAATTCATGGAGTATGTTGAAAATATCCCCTAGAGAGTCATTAACATTCTGTGTTATCAAAAGTAGGTCATCGGCAAATGCTAAGGATTTCAACAGAACTTTGTTGATTTTGATGCCATGGAAAGTGTTCAGATTATCTAATGCTCTAATCAATGGTTCTAGTGAAATGTTAAAGAGTAGTGGGGACAAGGGGCACCCTTGTCTGGTTCCTTTGTGAATTTTAAAAGAAGAGGATTTCACTCCAGCTATTAGTATTTGAGATTCTGGAGAAGTGTACAAGTAACTAATAAAACTGAAGAAGGGACCTGTGATTCCAAAGAGTTCTAAGCACTTAAAGAGATGTTCCCAAATTACGTTGTCAAACGCCTTTTCAGCGTCTAAGCTAACCACAGTACAAGGGAGCTTATGCCTTCTAGCATGGGCAATTGCAGAGAGAACTGCTCGAATGTTCTTTATGCCTGACCTCCTTCTCATGAAGCCATTCTGGGTTTCAGATATAACGGATGGAAGGATTAAAGAAAGTCTATCCGCTAAAATTTTAGAAAGCAGTTTAATGTCCTGGTTAAGTAATGAGATGGGCCTGTAAGATTCTGGTAACGAAAGATCTTTTCCTTCTTTTGGAAGGATTATCAAGTTAGACCCAATGCTAGTTGGGAGTTTCTTACCAGATAATAAAATATCATTAAAGAGTTCTGTGAGAAAAGGAGCAATTTTAGTGGATAGTATTTTGTAAAAAACTGGTGGTAAACCATCAGGCCCACCAGCTTTTTTCTTTTTCAGATTCTTTATAGCGTTCGAGACCTCATCTATTAATATAGGATTATTTAAATTGTTTAGTTGCTCCTGTGAAATAGAAGGGATCTGGATTTTTTCAAAGAACCTAATGCTTTTGTCTTGATTGTAGTCTGGAGCAGAATATAAGGTTTCGTAATACTCCTTAAAAATTTGTACTAGTTTTGAAGGGTCATTGGTCAGGGAGCCCAGTTTATCTTTCACTTTTATCAATTTGGATTTTTTATTCCTACTCTTAAAAAGATTAACCAGGACATTATTCGCCTTATTGCTACAGTTGGCCAATTTTGCCTTGGAGTAGCGGTCAAAAAAAGAGTCTCGTAAAGAAATCCAAGATTTCAAGGATTCGGTTACCTCCTTATACTTTTGGACGTTTTCAAGTGAAGGGGAGTATTTTAGATTCAAGTAACTCACTCTTTGTTGTTTACTCAGTTTCAAAAAGTTTTCATGTACATTACGATAAAGGTGTCCCCTGTAGGAGGGAATTTCACCTCTAATGACCGCTTTCCATGTTTCCCATAATAAGGGAAGGTTGTTTTTATGTTGAAAATTATCACAAAGGAACTGGTCCCATCTTTCTGACAGCATGTCAGAAAATTCCTGCTGTTCAGCCAGCATCACAGGGAAAGACCAAGGCACAAAGTCTCTAGCGATTTTGGAATTAAACAATGAAATTAAAACAGGGGCATGATCAGAGTGATCAATAGAACCTATTTCTGCTTTTGAAATTTTCCCCACCAAATTGTGGGATACTAAAATATAATCTATTCTAGTTCCCAAATTATAATGAGAGGAGAAGTGAGTAAATTCTCTTTCTGTTGGGTGAAGCAATCTCCAAATGTCTATTATATTAAGAGTGTGCAGAATTTCATTCATCCATTTTGACTTTTTCTCTGGAGAGTATCGATTATGTTTGGTTCTATCTAGACAGTGGAAATGAGTTTCATTAAAGTCTCCTCCTAAAATGAAATTATATTGAGGGAGAGCTGAGATTCTTTGGATTAAATCAACAAAAAAACTTTCCTTAGTATGGTTTGGAGCATATACTGAGACAATCTGCAATTTTCTATCATTGACCAAGACCTCAACATACACAAATCTTCCACACTCATCTTTCTGTACCGTCAAAATTTGGGCATTTAATTTACTGTGAAATAGGATCGCAACCCCTCCTTTCTTTTTAACAGCTGGGGAGAAAGCTATCTCCCCCACCCAATCTTTTAACAATGTATTATTGACAAGATCATTTAGATGCGTCTCTTGAAGGAGAGCTATATCACAATTTAAACTTTTGAGATGCTGAAGGACTTTTTTCCTTTTTACGTAGTGGTTTAGGCCATTGATATTCCAGGATATAATATTTAGTGACATTTTGTTACTTTGTATCGGGGGCACAAAGATAAGTGTGGATGCAAAAAACTATAGAGGTAGTGTTAATGATAACAATCACTGAGCATGTGAGAGTAATTAAAATAATGAAAAAACAGTTAAATAAACACATCTTAACATAATACCAAACTTGAACTTGAATCTTGACAAAATAACAAACTATTTGAAGCATGTTCAAGTTATAACTAACAAATGGACCTCCTTTTTTCCCTAGTAATAGAGGTCTACTAACCCTCTTCTCAAGAGGAGTTATCAGGATAAAGAGCACCAGCCAACCTGCCCTTCCTCATGACTATTAAGAGTCAAACGCCATGTCATCTTCAATGGAAGGTGGCGGAGAAATTTTTAATGATGAAAAAGGTGATCTGGATCTTGATCTATGACATCCACCTGGGCCTAATCTGGGTTCCTTAGAGGAGCACTGAGTTTGCAGATGTGACTTTTCATTCTTTCTTTCCCTTTGATCCTTTTGTGGGAAGGGATCGGATCCTGAAGAATTATGGATTGGACGAGTTTGTTTTGGGTTATTCAAATTTCTGGTCTCCAATTGTTGGACAAAGTGGGTGGCTTCTTTGGGGTCACTGAAGATTTGTGTTCCAGTGGGAAGAACAATTTTCAACTTTGCAGGATACAACAAGGAGAAGTTGATTTTGAGTGACATTAACATTTGGCAAGCTTTGGAAAAATCCTTCCTCCTTTGGGAAAGACTAAGTGAATAATCCTGAAAGATGAGGATTTTATTCCCCTCTAGTTCCAGTCCTTTGGATTTTTTGTAAGCTTGAAAAAGGTCATTCTTTTCAGAATAGTCCAAGAATTTAGCAATAACTACTCTTGGTCTGGTGAGTTGAGTTTCCTTAAAAGGGCCAATTCTGTGTATTCTCTCAATTTTCAGATCATTAGTCAATGAACTTCCCAACTTTAGAGGAATAATCTTGGAAACTAGCTTGGCTAGAGAGTCTACTTTGTGTGATTCTGAAATGCAGACAAATCTTAAGTTGTTCCTGCGAGATCTGTTCTCTAGGTCGTCCACTTTCAATAGCAGCTCATGCGTTCTTTTTTCCAAATGATTAATTTTCTTTTGCGCTTTGTTAGAATCATCG
The DNA here is from genome assembly GCA_038501925.1 of Xenopus petersii. Classification (NCBI taxonomy): domain Eukaryota; kingdom Metazoa; phylum Chordata; class Amphibia; order Anura; family Pipidae; genus Xenopus; species Xenopus petersii. Next base: position 167,289,387 of record CM076682.1, read on the forward strand.
TAAATGGAGGAGACAGTTGATTCCAACTCAGAGAATCTTTTATCGTGGCGACCCAGTTGTTGGGAAATTTTACCAATTTCCAGTTGTAATTTATCCACAGCTTTGTTAATTGACATTTCAATAACAGGATTTATAAGTCTTGCTACTTCACTGGCTATCAGGGAGTAATCCTCACCAGAATCCATCTTAAGTGGGAAAGATTTTTGAGATTGCCCTGAACTGGAGTTTTCAGTGTCCAAGAGTCTAGAAGTCTTTTTTTGTGATTTCTCATAAGTTTTGCCATTGAATTTTGCTGCCATTTTTTAAAATGAATTACACTTGAATAGATTTTGTATTCTCTCTCTTCACCCCCTTTTTTTTTTCTCCCCTCCTTTCTGTAATTTTTCTTTTTATATATATATATATTTTTTTTATACACAGTACAGTTTTATCTACACGTTAATAGTACTAGGGAGCTAGAGAGGTAACTCAAGGAGCAGATTAAAAGTTCAACAATTTAAACCTTGAGGATAGCAAACTAGAAAATGGTCTTCCACTAATTCAGGAGTCTAAGTGAAAGGAATTCATTTTCTTGTGCTTAGGTGGAAATTGCTAATGAAAGAAGTTGAAATGAGAGCTCCAGTTAGGAGAAGTATGGTAAGAAGTGAGAGGTGAGCAGCAAAGGTTATGACCAGGCACTTATTTTCACAGAAAATTGAGGCAATGTGTGCATTAGCACAAGCAGGTTTTTTCCACTGCTATAACACACTTGACCACAAGATGGTGCCTGAACTTTTCTGTTCCAAGCAGAAGAGTCTCCCGACTCTGTGAATAATTAACTGTTATTCAGCAACGTACTTTGTCGCAGGAGAAGCTCCCGGTTCTCCTCTCAGTCTGCACAGCAGCAGGTTAAGCTAGAAGCCGTGCCCCCACCATTTTGGAATGACTCTTTCAGCAGGTATGCTCTGTTCTTTCCCAGGAACTCTCTGTTGCCTCCCACTCCTGTAAATAAATCAGCTGAAATAACCCGTGGTTAATGTAGTAATTTCCCTTGCCTCTTTGAAGCTCTTATGGGGGACAGCTGAGTATAATTTGCAGATTTATGGGCTTTGGCTGACGGAGCTCTACTCCCAAGCCTCCATTTACCTCAGGCGCCGAACCGGAAGCCTGGGGTAGTGATCTTATTTCACCATAAATTAAATGCCCAAATTTTGACACTGCAGAAAGATGAGTATGGCAGATTTGTGTATGCTGAAGTCTTGATTAACGACAAAAAATGGGATATTGTCTCAATAAAAAAAAAAAATTATTTAATCCAAAGAATCTCTGCTCTCCCCCAGTCTAACATCATTTTAGGAGGGGAATTTATTGGTTAGAACTGACCCAAATTTGAACATTCCAGATAAAAAGTCAAAATGGATGAATGAAGTTCTCAACACTCTCAGGGATATATTTATCAAAGAGTGAAGTTAATAGTGAAGTTCTGCCACTAGAGTGAAATTCCACCACTCCCCATTCATTTCTATGGGATTGTTAAAGGCGTATTTATCAAAGGGTGAACTTTCACTTTCACCCATTGATAAATACGCCTTTCAAAATCTCATAGAGACGAATTGAGAGCTGCGGAACTTCACTCTTTGATAAATTTACCCCTTAACCATACGGATATGTAGAGCTTACTTCCCCCCACAGAAGTAGAATTTACTCATTTTTCCTCTCAATATAATTTAGAAAAAACTAGAATAGATTATATTTTAGTCTCTTATAACTTAGTGGCTATAATTTCAAAAGCAGATATAGGTTCATTTGATCAGACACAACATGTTTCGGGCCTGTAATGCCCTTTCTCACTTGAGAAACATGTCGTGTCTGACAGTCTATAAATAAACACTTTTCTCAGCAGTAAATCTGCATTGAAGTGCTCTCCTCTTTCTTACCTATAATTCTGACTTTGGATGTGCGGTACATTTTTTATAAGAAGATTGAAGCATTCATCACAAGTGACCTTTTGCAGTGCGCTTGTTTCATCTATCCCTTATTGGATTGGTTCCATTGATCACTCTGATCATGCCCCAGTTTTAATCTCATTATCTCTTATATCACCAGAGATTTTGTATCATGGTCTTTCCCTGTGATGTTGGCTGACCAGAATTTAGAATTTTCTAATATTCTCTAAGAAAAGATGGGACGTATTTCTTTATGACAATTCCCAGTATAAAGACAATCTCCCCTTGTGGGAAACTTGTCAGGTATAAGAGGCCAAATTTCTTCCTTTAGGGTCCGTCTTAACTGTAAAGTAAATGACAACTTTTTGAAATTGAGAAAATGTTACTTGAATTTAAAATTCTCTTCTTTACCCAAAAACACCCAAAAGTAAAAGGAGGCACAGTAACTGATTCTTGAAAATCTTGGATTACATTAAGGGACTCGTGTTTTGCCTGTAACTCCAAGACAAAATTGGGCAGTTGTAGCATCAAAGTGGATAATGACCTGGTTAACCTTTTTAAGAGTTGGAATAAAAATTCTAAATTGATAAAAGTAAACTGTAAACTTGGCTCCCTGACCAACAACCCTTCAGAACTAGTAAACATTTATAAGGAATTTTATGAAATCTTAAATTCTTTGAAAAAATCCAGATCCAGAACAACTAGTCAGTTTAAATAATCCTATATTAATCAATGATGTCTCAAATGCTATTAAGAATCTGAAGAAGAAAAAAGCAGGCAGGTCTGATGTCTACAAATTACTATGTGCTAAGATTTCTCCATTTCTCACAGAGCTTTTTAATGATATTTAATTATCCAACAAGAATCTCCCAAATATGTCTAACTTGATAATCCTTCCTAAGGAAGGAAAATGTCTCTCTTTACCTGCATCTTACGGGCCCATCTCGCTACTGAACCAAAGTTACATAGTTACATAGTTAAATCTGGTTGAAAAAAGACAAATCAATCCATCAAGTCCAACCCCTCCAAATGAAAACCCAGCCCCATACACACACCCCTCCCTACTGTCACATAAATGATATATACCCATATCTATACTAACTATAGAGTTTAGTATCACAATAGCCTTTGTATTATGTCTGTCCAAGAAATCATCCAAGTCCCTCTTATAGTCATTAACTGAATCATCACCCGGCAGTGCATTCCCCAACCTCACTGTCCTCACTGTGATCAACCCCCTACTCTGTTCCTTTAAATTAAACTTCTTTTCCTCTAGTCTGAAGGGGAGGCCTCTGGTACGTGATTCTCTTTATGGGTAAAAAGGTCCCCTGCTATTTGTCTATAATGTCCTCTAATGTACTTGTAAAGTCTAATCATGTCCCCTCACAGGCGCCTTTTTTCCCCCAGAGAAAACAACCCCAACCTTGTCAGTCTCCCCTCATAATTTAACTCTTCCCTCCCTCTAACCAGTTTAGTTGCACTTAGTCTCTGCACTCTCTCCAGCTCATTTATATCCCTCTTAAGGACTGGAGTCCAAAACTGCCCCCATACTCCAGATGAGGCCTCACCAGGGACCTATAAAGAGACACAATTATGTTTCATCCCTTGAGTTAATGCCCTTTTTTATACAAGAACTTTATTTGCTTTAGTAGCCACAGAATGACACTGCCCAGAATTAGACAACGTGTTATCTACAAAGACCCCAAGATCCTTCTCATTTAAGGAAACTCCCAACACACTGCCATTTAGTGTAGAACTTGCATTTATATTATTTTTGACAAAGTGCATAACCTGCATTTATCAACATTGAAGCTCATTTTCCAGTTTGCTGCCCAGTTTCCCAACTTAGACAAATCCACCCCTTATATAGGGAACTACTCTATCTATGCCTGTAACGCTCAAGAAAGAGGAAGTCCTATTGTTATATGAGGAAGAGGCAGGGGCGCTCGGCCAATGAGGGGAGCTGAGGTGCAGCACAAGATGCATTTCCAGGGGTGGCAAAAAGTCACTCCTGTACTTTTAAGAGCAGAATTTATGGTTTTGAAACTGGAAATTCGGCTTTACTAGTGCGAGAGTGCACAATTACGCTCTCCGCACTAGTGTTCCTGCCTCAGATGCCTGATTACCAATGGGTATGCGGCGAGGGGAGGAGGCATTTTGAGGAGCTGCCTCAGGCGGCTTCTTCACCAGCCTCTTGGTCTAAATTTTGACTTTGACATCTCCTGCTATGTTTAATGATCACCCTTCTTTCCCTTTATTTCTTTTCCTCCTTTGATGTTTCCTGGTGTCTTTGCTGAAGGTCTGGGGCATGTGCACCAGGGCCCACCGTGCATAGTGGTAAGTTCATTCAATGCATTCAAAACACTGCATATACTGGTTACATATTCATATAGAAGGAAACCTTCATTAACTGGTTCCTCATTTGTGTAGACAGAGTTCAGAATCTCTCGCTTTTTTATGTTCTCATCAACCAGATGACCCCCCTCTGATAGTAAGAGTCCCAACCCTTCCTGCTTCATTTTTTTTACTATTAACATATTTAAAAAATAATTTTGGATTTTTTTTTTGCTTGCTGCAATATCCTTTTCTATAGCAATTTTAGCTTGCCTTATAGCTTCTTTGCATGATTTATTGGCCTCCTTGTACCTTATAAATGATTCGGTTGTCCCAGATAACTTGAAAGCCTTAAAAGCAGGTCTTTTCTTACCCACCTCAACACCAACGCTTCTATTGAACCAAAAAGGTTTTGCTTTGCAACGACGTTCCTTGCTTACAAGTGGAATATACTGACAAGTAGATTTATTAAGCAGCATTTTAAAGACTTCCCATTTTTGTTCTGTGTTCAACCCTGTGATAAGCATTTCCCACTTAATATGTTGCAGAGATGCCCTTATACTGTCACAGTTTGTACGTCTGAAATTTAGTGTTTTAGTTGGTCCCTTATAGAATTGCTTCTGCAACAGAATCTCAAAGGAGACCATGTTATGATCACTATTCCCTAAATGCCCCTCACCCACACAAATGTTAGAGATGAGTTCAGTATTGTTAGTTATTACAAGGTCCAAAAGAGAGTTATTCCTAGTAGGTTCTTGAACGAGCTGGAATAAAAAGTTGTCATTCAGCATATTTACAAACCTACTAGCTTTTTCTGTCTTAGCAACCCCATTACCCCAGTCAATGTCTGGATAATTGAAGTCACCCATAGTAATAACTTGACCCAGCTGTGAAGCCGCTTGTATCTGTAAGAGAAGCTGGGCTTCATACTCGTCACTTATTCGAGATGGTTTATAACTAGGGATGGGCGAATTTTTTCGCCTCGTTTAGCCGAAAAAATGACGCCCAAAGACTTGTATGGCAGCGTGCATCCAAAAAAAAAAGACAACAAAAAAATTTCGCCCCATGACAAAATTATTTCGATGCCCATAGACCTTAATGCCCGTCTGTGACATTTCGCCGGTGGCAAATTTTTCGCAAAACGAAACGGGTCAAATTCGCCCATCCCTATTTATAACATACACAAATGTTAATTTTCTTTGTTACCTTTTGCCCAGTCAACCCAGAGGGATTCTACACCCTCACCAGTGGCAGCTATTGTTATTTCTTTAGCGCATGGCTTTAATTCAGGCTTTACATACAAACACACTCCTCCACCCGCTATTTAATCCCTCTGTCCCTCCTAAAAAGGGTGTAACCATTTAAATCCACAGTCCAGTCACATGTTTCATCCCACCAGGTCTCAGTGATACCAATTATATCATAATATTTAGATCATGCAATTAATTCCAGGTCTCCCATTTTACCAAGGACTGCTTTCTAAAATTTTAGCATCATCCATCAGTTATATATGACACCTAGAATGGCTACCATAAAGCCAAGGCTAAGATGCCTACCATAAAGAATATTAGAGCAGCTCTATTGGCAATTTCCTATGACAGAAGACACAAATGCCTTTGCATTGAAAAGATTTTTGACAATACCATATGGGAGCATCTCTTCAATAGCCTGGAACTCTTTGGGATTACACCATTTTTTAATTAAATACCTGTACACTTCTCCTGAATCCCAGAAACTAATAGCCAGAGTGATATCTTCCTCATTCAAAATATATAAGGAACTAGACATTGGTGTACCTTGCCCCACTACTCTTTAATATTTGACTTGAACCATTGATTAGAGCATTAGATAATTTGAACTCTTTCCATGACATCAAAGCCAACAAAGTTCATTTTGAAATCTCTAGCATTTGCTAAATACCTGCTACTGATAACACAAAATGCCAATGACTCTCTGGGCGATATTTTCAACTTACTCCACGAGTTTGTGTCTTTTATGGGCTATAAAATAAATGGCAATAAATCAGAGTTCTGATGTCTTAACAAACGATGGGGAGGATTAAAGGTTCCTGACTTTAGGCTCTTTACTTTAACTTCTATCACCAGATACTTAATTGAGTGGATATCTGGGGGGAATAGATATATTAACCCTAAACTTTTCTTTACTGAGTATTAACCTCATTCTCTCAAAATGTTGGTCTCCAGATAAGCAAGCAAAAACATCCACTTAAAAAGTGGCGCAAAAGTGGTCAGGTTATCTACAAATTTAAATTACCCTTATTCAGCTTTCACTTTATGAGTACTTGGTATCTGAAAATTGGAGCACAACATTTTAAAATTATCCACTTAGGATATGGGAAATTGTATACAGTAGAATGGATTTGGGATTTCAGGTCTCTGACTCTGAGAAAGTGCAGAGTGCTCTGGCAAGAAATGCATCAGTCTGAGTGCACCCACTGCACAATAATTGTTCCACACAGTGTGTTGAAATAAAGCCGATTTTTGATAACCAAAGGTGTCCTCCTTTGGAGTCACTGACAGTGCTGATGAATGCAGAAGTATCTCTTTTTGTTGGGCTCTCAGCCTGTCCAAAATTCACCCAACTAAACATAAACTTATTTTACTATCTCTGGAGTTGTTCTAATGTATGAATGCTTTGGCTAGAGTAGGGATACAGAGGGTTAATTCCCCTCTGTTACTTAAAATTTGTGAAACCACATCTTGGAAATCCCCTGCCTGTGAGCTACAGGTTCAACTTAGAGTGATGGGAGTGGCAGGAGCCTTGTCCCTGTGCAGTGTGTCTGGCAGCTACAGAGGGTGTCACAAGTTATTGCTGCTGTGCAACTGAGTTGATATTTGCAATACCATGTGCTCACAGCCATTGCTGATTTTACTTCACTGAGGACAGAGTGGAATAAGAATCTGGCTACAAAATATAAGGGCAAAAAGCTGGATGGTATGGTAGCCCCAAGCCTGGGAACCAGACCAGGAGGTTCTGAAGCTCCGAAATGCAAAACTGGATTTTTACATGCTTGCACTATAAAGAGTGCTGGGAGATATAGTTCAGCAGCAGAGGATAAAGCAAGTTGTGTGCTCGGCTAGGAGAGCTTGGAGCCTCTGAGGATGTCATTGCTGTAAATGCCTGTTGCAGCTCTGTGTTAGCCTACCCATCTCTGTGAATCCCCAGGTGAGTTTGTCTGAGAGATGGTAGAAAAGGAAAGGATCCAGCGTTCTCCTGTTTGTGAACAGGGTTTGTAACTGTGCCTGCCACATGGGAGCAAATTACCTCTGTCCAGCCAGAGAGACTTTTGGCCAGGTAGCGCTACCTGGGGAAAGTAAGTGTTCTTTTGGGAAAAGGGATTGAGACTCTTTATCCATCAGGAGTGGAGTGTGGGACATTGCCTGGCAGGGAGGTGTCAGGTTTGGACTGCAACAGGTTCCCAGGGTAGTGGATCATTGTTATTTGAATGCATATTTACTTCTGAATTTGCTCTTTATTATAAAGTTTATATTTGTTATACAGCACTATGTGTGTGTGTGTGTGAATGTTTTCCTAATGGAGCCACCCACAGGTGTATTCCCAGATCCCATTAGGTGGAGGCACTGCCATGAGAGGTAATTCCCAGTACCCTTTCACATTGCTAAGGAGACTCAGTACCTGGTATATGGTAAGGATGTACAACATTGGCACCAGGGGGGTAGCCAAGAGGGTGTTACACTAGCTGTGGAGAAGTTTGTGAACCTCAAGTTGAAACTTCATGTCAAATTAAGCCCAAAATTTGCATTACTCCATTTGAACTCTCCAGAAATGGATTTGAAGGGACAATTTAATGTTACAAGTAATTCTATTTTCAGGCTAATTTGTTGTTTATAGCTGCTACTATAAAATTATTTTTCCAAAACTGCCTGTCTGAAATAACGCCCTTAATTAATAGATATCCAGTCTTTTCTAAATAACCTATGTTGCCAAGAAGCAATAAGAATTAAATCAGCAGATCCCCTTCACAAATGAATCTTTATAGAAACCTGGTTATTATTCTGGGATCAAACTGATTCTAGCTTTAAATCTCATATCCTTGACTTGCTTCAGATATAACAAACTGTAGTGGGTGAACATAAATGTTCATTCATTTTTGTTTTCTAATTTATTAGCATTCCTTACTGAATGATTGCATCATTCTTAATAATTAATGAGTGTTGTTAGGTTGTTTGAATTAGGACAAGTTTCTTTTATTTACTTTCAATCTAGTAAAATGTTAAAGAGGCTCATCAATTATTATGATTTTTTTAATTTCTCTTCTATGTCTTGAGTCTCTACAAACTGTTTGCAGACGCCTCGTTCTACAGCTTTGCACATTTGTTAAATTGCTTGTTTTGGTTTGGAAAATGCAATAAAAACACATTTAAACTGAAAAAAAACTATTTGAAAATATGTGCCTCAGCTTGAAAAAGTCTTTATCAAACAATATTTAATGATAAAATAATATCCCTTTACAAAAAAAATAAAGTTATCTAAAGAACCATAACACCTGTTTGGTTTTCTTTTTTTTTCAAATCTTTATTTATATAATTTTTTTAAGAAAGGATACAGAAAAAAAAGGGGAAGAAAATGCATAAAAGGGGTATCTGAGCATAAGATTCTTATTCAACTGAAGATATCATCAAAATTACAATACAAGCTATTCCTCTGTTTACAATCATTCCATACCCCTTATCAATGTTGCTTAAGAATTTAGTGTTTTAATGAAATTCTCCCAAGGTGGCCATATTTTCCAATATTTTTCGCTTTGGTTATGTATTAACAATGTGACCTCCTCCATCAGTCTTTTTTCCTCTGTTTTTATCAGCCACTCTCTAAATGTAGGTGGGTCTTCTGATTTCCATTGTTTAGGGATCAACGCCTTTGCGGATTGTAATAATTGCAGAGTAAGTGGGTCTGTTATTACTTTCTTTGTGTCGTTCTGTAAATTAAAAATTATATCACTAGGATTATCTATTTTAATCTTGTTCTTTGTTATATTATCCCAATATTGATGTAACAGTGGGCATGTTAACCATATGTGTGTGTATGATTACCGTCTTCTCCCTGGCACCTCCAGCATCCCCCAGAATTATTCGGATATAATCTTTTAAGATTCATAGGAGTATGGTGCCACCTTGTGAGCATTTTGTAAGCAGCTTCCCTTGTTTTAGCTGCTTTTGAGGTTTTATAGACTGTTTTAATGACATTTTTCCATAAGTCCTCAGATATTTCCATTTTTAAATCTTTACCCCAATCTCTTCATTGTGAATCATAACTAGGATGGTAGGTCTCGAGAAGTAACTTGTACATGTTGGATAGCGGTTTACTCCGTTCTTTCTGAGAAATAATTATTGATTCCCAAGGCGTTTCCATTCTCTCCCAATCTGTGTTAAGTCTAGAATCTATAAACCTGCAATTGGGTATAATCCCATCTATCTCTGGGATGTGAGCCCCATCTTTTTTGCATTTCTGCCAGGTAGATCAATCTCATTTCTAATTAAATCTCTTACTTTGGTGGTTTTAGTTCCCCATTTCTCCCATCTACTAAAAGCCCTGTACTCCATACTCGGTTGAAATTCCAAGTTTTGTATTAAGGTTTGTAATATATATGGGGGTATTGTCAACCCATATTGTATCTTAATATTATGCCAAATTTTTAAAGTAGTGCCTACTAAGGGGTGTTGTAGTAGTTCAATTGGTATTTTATCTATCTCCGTCCATAAATTATGTTCAATTGGGTATCCTACTATGTCTTTTTCTAATTCACACACATCTTTTGATTTATTACTATCACACCACACTATAGGGTAGGCTTCTAACTAATGATTTTCACCCAGGCCCCATCCCCAAATACCCTAAATACAGCATGAAGGGGCTCAGTGAATGTGACAGTGAAGGTGTGTAAGTGTCTGATTGGCTCACTCAGCTCATAAAAGGACAGATGTCCGGCCTCATAGTCCAATGAGATCCTGATTCTCCTGCAGGAAGGGATGTGGGGTAATTTTGTCCATTTACTGTCATGTCCCACTAAGTATTTATTATTAATCCCTTTGCGTAAATACCAGATTTTTGTATAATCTCCAGGGAAACTGGGATAGGCCACCCCTACCCTCCAGCGCCCTGATTCACTGCACTCCACTTCCCAGTAATGTCGCCCTGAGGGGAAACTCCTGCTGCTTAAAGCCTGAGTGTAAAGCTGAAATCTCTCTGGGGATTGTGGGTAATGTAGTTCTGTTAGGGAGTAGGAAGCGGATTTCCTATCCCCTGATACAGATACATAATTCCCAGCTGTGTTTATATCCAGTAACAGGTCTGTAGCCTCCTGCTCATAGATCAGTGTCCTTATACCCAGCACAATATGAGCCAATCCAGGGGCCATTATCCCATCTGTGCCCCCCTCATTATGTGCCCCCTCAGCCCCACACAGTGCAGCTCCATGTGATTCCTGTGCCAGTAAGGAACACAATGTATCACACATGTTACACATCTCCTCCATGTCACGGATCTGCCCGACCAGCTCTTCCCTCTCTGTCTCCCCCTTGTACATTACATCAGGGATACTCAGCTTATCCTGCATCCTTGACTCTGTGTCCATCTTTTCTCTATCTAGAGTCAGTTCCCCACTGCGCATTCTCTCTCTTTCTAGTTTTAATCCCTCTGCTCCCTTCCTAATGATTCTTACCCAGCCCCATCCTACCCAGAATGCAGCATGAAGTGGCTCAGTGAATATGACAGTGAAGGTGTGTAAGTGTCTGATTGGCTCACTCAGCTCATAAAAGGACAGACGTCCGGCCTCATAGTCCAACCAGATCCTGATTCTCCTGCAGGAAGGGACGTGGGGTAACTTTGTCCATTTATTACCATGTGCTACTAAATAGATTTCAGTATTTATGTACAAAACCCAGGTCTTGTTATTGTAACCAATGCCTGACTCTCTCCCTCCCCTCTCTATACTGGGATAGGCCACCCCTACCCTCCAGTCCCCTGATTCACTGCCCTCCACTTCCCAGTAATGTCGCCCTGAGGGGAAACTCCTGCTGCTTAAAGTCTGCTCCCAATACTGAAATCTCTCTGGGGATTGTGGGTAATGTAGTTCTGTTAGTGAGTAGGAAGCAGATTTCCTGTCCCCTGATACAGATACATGATTATGAGCCGTGTTTATATCCAGTAACAGGTCTGTAGCCTCCTGCCCATAGATCAGTGTCCTTATACCCAGCACAATATGAGCCAATCCAGGGGCCATTATCCCATCTGTGCCCCCCTCATTATGTGCCCCCTCAGCCCCACACAGTGCAGCTCCATGTGATTCCTGTGCCAGTAAGGAACACAATGTATCAGACATATTGCACAGCTTCTCCATGTCCAGGATCTGCCCGACCAACTCTTCCCTCTCTGTCTCCCCCTTGTGGATTATATGAGACACAACATCCTCCTCCTGCATCTGACTCTCTGGCTCCATCGCTCCCCCCATACTTTCTTTCTGGGGTCAGTTCTTTAGTTTCCTAAGAACATTTCTCTCTTCCTCCTCCTCAGGCTCATCATTCAGCACCACATTTACCTACAAGGGAAGTATTTAAAAAGACTTGTATCATGGGTTTGTCATGTTATTATACATGCTGTTAATAAAAGACTTCTACTGTACTAAGCAGCGCACTTACATGTAGCACCTATAATACTTATTTGCTATACTGTCCTCACATCAGTGAGGTTTATATGGACCATTATGGGGACTGTAGTAAAGGAAATATTTGTAAATATAAACTAGGAGGTGTGAACTGTGGAAAATGTGGAGTAAAAAAAGGATGCATACAAACATGTATATTTTGTTTCCTCAAATAAAGCATATATATCAATAGGAAAGCTTCAGGAGGCAAATACATTCTGGCAAAGGGGTTACAATATTCAGTGGAATTTTATACAGTCCTCTCAGTACCTAGTTTGCTAAATATTTATTTATTATGTAGTTGTTCCTGACAAAAACACCTGCACCTCTCTAGTTATGCAAATCTCCTTTACAAAGGAATTGTGTGTGAAACATTGGGCTATTCTCCCACATATCTACTTATCTGCCTTATAAGCCTGAGTGCTGCTGTTTTTTTGGGACACTGTGTTTGGTTTGTACTAAATTATATGTTTTCATGACTTTTTATTATACATGACAAGGGAACTCCTCAATTGACCCTTCACTTTTAGCCATTCCACTGAACCCCATTGTTAAATGGACATTCTAATGAACCACCAGGAGCCAGAAATGGGATAAAATGGCCTCAACGTTTATTCACATTTTATCAAATAAATAGGAAATTGCCAACCTTAACCCAAGGGAATATTCTAAAGCCATTAGTTAATCCTTTAATTGCTATTACACTTGATTCTATAACATTTATAGTATGTGTCTATTGAAGTTCTCTAATTAGCTTTTTAGGGCATTAATTATTCCACATTCAGACGCTCACCAAATGGAGGAAATAGTTCAGCTGCTTTAGCTGTGAACCTGCCTCTGGTTTAATTACACATTCAGCTTTAAAATAAGGTCACTCACCGCTCTCCAATGGTGGTTCTGCTGCAGCGCCCCAAACCCACAGCAAGGGGAGAAGTCGTTCAACCAGTATTCCAATATTGAGCGTACACTTCATAAACCTCTTGGCATCCTTTTCAAAAGCAAACAGAACTTACATCACTAGTGACATAGCTGTAGTTTCCCACATTAACTATTAACTCTCCATAACTTTCCGTGAAATACAAGCTCTATTCTACATTCTGCATTAACCCTTTGCCTGCCAAGCACATACACTGTACATTCTGGCAGGCATGGGCTTTAACTTCCAAGTATGTACCTAGTACATGCTTGCAGATATGGCCAGTTCTCTCTGCATTGGTGGCTTTAGTCACCTCTGCAGAGAGTTAGCAGCATTGACAGCCCCCTGGGCAATGAGGTTGGGGTCTGTCATGTCAGTCCTGAGACAGGATTGTCACAGGATGACTTAAAATCACAAGACACAGCTGCACTTAACCGGTTTCCTCCTGCTTGTTCTTGCTTCCTCATTCATTAGCTACACCCACACACTTCCTGCTTGCTAAGACTCTGCATACTCACTGCTCCAGGACTCCTCCAGCCATCAGATCATCCCTCTGCTCCAGGAACAGTAAGTGGCCTTCATTTACACACTATACACACTTACATAAACTTACATACATTTATACACTTACTCATTTTAGTAAAGATAGTTTTTTTATTTTGCACACTTATATACTCAAATATGCACTTATATACACTTACATACACACTTACACACACAGTTTTGGAAGTGTAAACATATGTATACACAAAAAATCCACAAAGAGAGTTTTTTAAATTTTTTACTTTTTCATTTTACCAATTTGGTTTTTTTTACCCCTAAAAACTGTTTATTTTGGCAGCATGACTATTGGGTAATCTATTTAGGCCACTAATTATGCTGTTGGGTCAGTTATTTTATTGATTTACACAATTTTTGTGGTTTTATTGCAATTTTATCCCTGCATTATTGTTCCTTATGTATCTTTAGTATAGTTTTGCTGTTTGGTACTTTGGTATAGAAAGATATATGCTACTTAGTTTGACCTGTCAGAATATACTTTCCAAAATATGGTATTCTGGGGTCTTGTTACAGTTTGGTGGTCTTATGGCACATAAAGCACAGTCAGGGCTCTGTTTTCAGCAGTTGAGTTGGCCAGTGTGAAAACTCATATGCATGTTTTTTTCATTTGGGGAACATACATACCACATAATTTGGTAATTACATGTATATTGGGCATCAAACTATTCAGTAGACCTCTGATGTCCATATATAGGGTGATTTTTCTTTGTACGTAAAACATTGTGTGAGATAAATGCAGCAAACTACAATATTTTTAGGTGATTTTCAGAATGTTGTAAAAACCTCTATGTTTAGAAAAGCTTTGCAGTTTGGTAGTTTGGTGTAGAAAGATGTCTTTATCTTTGTTGGATTCATTAGAATCTGTACTTTCCAAAAATATATGGTTTGGGGCAGGGATGGGCGAATTTGACCCGTTTCGCCAAAAATTCGCCGCCTGCAAAATGTCGCAGATGCCCATTAAAGTCTATGGGCGTCAAAAAAACATTGTCGCGCGGCGAAATTATTTTGTCGCGCGTCTTTTTTTTGGACGCACGTCTCCATACAAGTCTATGGGCATCATTTTTTCGGCGAAACGAGTCGAAAAAATCCGCCCATCCCTAGTTTGGGGGTCTTTTTGCTGTTAAGAGGGTCTTGTGGTACACTATACGCAGTCAGAAGTTCACAGAAGGTGAATTGGCAGTAGAGAAAATTCATATGCTTTATTTTTATTTGGGGTTCGCACATGCCATCTGCTTTGATATATCTATACATAATGGGCATCAAACTGTTCAGTAGACCCTTGGTGTCAATATTTAGGGTGTTCCAGTTGTACGTAAGAAATTGGGTGAGTTAAATGTGGCCAATTGCAATATTTTTAGGTGATTTTCCGAAATATCATAAAAAACTCTTCCTTTATTGTAGCTTTGCAGTATGGCAGTTTGGAGTAGAAAGGCATAATTACCCATTTTTGATTTGTCAGAATGTGTATTTTCAAAGAATATATGGTTTTGGGGGAGTCTTTGTACTGTTAGAGGATCTTGTTTACAGAAGGTCAATTCATATGAACTATATTTATTTGGGGTCCCCACATGCCAGCTGCTTTGGTATATCTATGCACACTGGGCATCAAACTGTCCAGTAGACCATTGTCATCAATATTTGGGGTGTTTTACAATTGTATGTAAGAAATTTGGTGAGATAAATGTGGCCAATTGCAATATTTTTAGCTGATTTTCAGAAATGTCATAAAAAATGCTGTCTTTAGCATAGCTTTGCAGTATGGTAGTTTGCAGTAGAAAGGCTTAATTCCCTATTTCTGATTCATCATATTGTGTATTTTACAATAATATATGGTTTTGAGGGGGTCTTTTTTGGTGTTAGGAGGGTGGTACATAATGGGCAGTCTGGGGGTTTTGTTCACAGAAGGTGAATTGGCAGGGGAGAAAATTCATACGCACTATTTTAATTTGGGGTCTGCAGAAGGCAGCTGCTTTGGTATATCTATGCATATTGGGCATCAAACTGTTTAGTAGAACCTTGGTGTCAATATTTAGGGTGTTTAACAATTTTATGCAAGAAATTGGGTGAGATAAATGTGGCCAATTGCAATATTTTTAGGTGATTTTCAAAAATGTTGCCAAATTTAGGAAAGGTTTGTGGCTTGGTGCTTTAGAGTAGAAAGACATGCTGAACCAATTTTGATTCTGGGGTGAACATACTTTTTCTGTTTTTTTTAAGAAAATTGCGTAACAGACAGTGTGAAAGAATCTACATCACCTCTGTGTAAGTACAATCAAATACCGGGAGCATAATACAACGAGACGATGGTGTAAATAAAAAACAAATAGATTATCATAAGTCAAATGTCTGTCTATCAGTGTTCGTTGAAACAGAGCAAACCTGCATTACATATATCTATGAACTTGGCACAGAGCAATCAAAGACAGTCGTTAACAAAAAGAAATAAGAAAAGGAAAAAAAAAGGAAAGGAAAATAAAAGGTTAGACCAATAGGTAATCACACATATCAAACAGTCAGGTGTATCAAATGTGGGTTACAGCATATATATGGGGAGTACGAGCAGAATCAAATATCAGCATAGCAGTTCCAAGCAATTGCCATATAAAGGAGCCATGTCAATTACGGTCAGAGTATGGTATAAAATACTATGGTGGGTCCCATGCTAAAAGGGTTGTCTGGCAAGATCTTATAAGGAAAGGGTAGAGACCGGTAGGGTTCCGTGGAATCTGTAATCTATCCAAGGTTGCCAGACATCAACAAAGGCCTGATATTTATCTAGGTGGATACTGGTTAACTTTTCATTAATGAGAATCCAATCCAATTTCACTTTGACAATATTGTACTGTAGGGATGAAGATTTCCATGACTTAGCAATAACCTGTCTGGCGGCCAAGAAAATATGATTAAGTAAGCGAACCTGTTTCCTGGGGACATCACGGGGGAAAGCTCCCAATAAGGCAACATACGGGTCTCGTTTTAAGTTAAGATGTAACACAGAAAAAATAACGGTATAAATCCGTATCCAGAATCTCACAGTGAACATACTTTTTCTACCTTTCCCCCCCAAATCTATGTAAATGTGTTGATTTTGCAATACCTGAAATGACAGACCATATGGGGGTCTTCATTTTGGGGACCCTATATGCCATGTGCTTAGGTAAACCTATACATATTGGGCATAAAACTACTCAGCGAACCTCAGGCTTTCATATTTGGGGTGATTTATCTTGATACCTAATAGTATGTGGGAAAACAATGCTGCAGGGTGAAAGCTTTAAGGTGATTTTTGAAAATGTCACCAAAATTTCCAAATCGCCAAATTTAGGAAAGGTTTGTGGCTTGGTGCTTTGGGCTAGAAAGACATGCATACCCAATTTGGATTCGGGGGAATGTGTACTTTCTGAAAATATATGGTTTTCGGAGGACAAAGGTAGTAAAAAGTAAGTTCACCCCAGAAAACCATATTTTTGGAAAGTACACATTCGCCCGGATCCAAATTGGGTATGCATGTCTTTCTACCCCAAGGCACCAAGCTGCAAACATTTCCTAAATTTGGCGATAAAGGCAGAGGTTTTTACATTTGTGAAAATCGCCTAAAAATATTGCAATTGGCCACATTTATCTCACCCAATTTCTGATATAAAATTGGAAAACACCCTAAATATTGATGCCAAGGGTCTACTGAACAGTTTGATGCCCAATATCCATAGATGTACCAAAGCAACTGACATGTGCGAACCCCAAATGAAACCAGTGCATATTCATTTTCTCAGCTGCCGATTCGCTTTCTGTGAACAAAGGCCTCTGGCAGTTTCTATGTGCCACAAGACCGCCTACCTGCACAAAGACCCCACAAAACCATATATTTTTGTAAAGTACACATTCTGACAAATCAAAAATAGGTAGTTATTTATTTTTACTCCAAACTACCATACTGCAAAGCTACTCTAAATGCAGTGGTTTTTATGACATTTCTGAAAATCGTCTAAAAATATTGCAATTAGCCACATTTAGCTCAACAGCACAAAGACCCCCCCATACACACTCTGATGAATCCAACAAAGATAAAGACGTCTTTCTACATCAAACTACCAAACTGCAAAGCTTTTCTAAACGTAAAGGTTTTTACAACAATTCTGAAAATTGCCAAAACAATGTTGTAGTTTGTCCTTGGCAGACCAAAGTCTTTGTGTTGTGTTCTCTTGCCAAACTGCTCCCCATCCTGTGGAACTGGATGGGTATCGGTATGTGTAAATATGCATCTTTTAAATCTATCGATAGCATCCAATCTCCCGGTATAACTTCTGGAATTATGGTATATAATGACTCCATCTTGAATTTCTTTATTATAAGATGTTGATTTAGACGTCTTAGGTCTAACACTGGCATGTAGTTCCCTGTCTTCTTTTTCAACATGAATATCGGTGAGTAAAACCCTGTCATTCTCTGTGCATCTGGCACCTCTGTCACTGCACCCTGTGCCTTTAGTTGTTGTATATAATCTTGTAGAATCTTCTTCCTTTCCCTGTTGTGTGGAATCTGTGATGTAACGAAATGGTTCTTTCTTGGCATCTCTACAAATTTGAAATAGTATCCTCTTCTGATTGTTTCTATCACCCAGACATCCGAAATTGACCTTGCCCAGACCTCTGAATATTCCTCTAATCTTCTGAGTATTTAAGACCTTTAAGGTCTAAGCTGCCTCCATCTCAGAAATATCTTCTGGATCCCCTTGCCAAAGGATTTCTGCCTCTGAATGACCTTGCAGTTGTACCTTGTCCTCTTCTCCAATCCTGCACCTGTGGGTATTCTCTGCCTGGTCTGAATGTTCTTTGTTCACGAAAGGATCTCCTGTCCCGAAAGTATTGTCTTTATCGATCTATTGATTCCGTCAAAAAATTTTGTCTACGATATTGGGGCAAGAAGACACTTTCCCCCCCTGTTACCTTCTTTATTAATTCCTCCAGCTCTGCTCCAAAAAGCATATCACCCTCAAATGGCATATTACACAAATTTATTTTTGATGCCTTGTCTGCACTCCATGATCTGAGCCATAACGCCCTCCGTGTTGAGACTGATAAGGCTAAAGCTCTAGATGATGTCTTCACTAAATCAATAGATGCATCCACCATAAAATCCGCTGCCATCTTTAGTTCTGTCAATGACTTAATAATACTCTCTCGATCTATCCCATGCTTTAGTGACCTTTCCACATTATGTGTCCATGACTGCATAGCACGTGATACTGAAGTTAAGGCTATGGCTGGTCTACATGCAGCTGCCGCAGCTAAATAATTCTTCTTTAGAATCGTTTCCATCTTTTTATCCATTGGATTGGCGAAAGATGATATATCATCTACTGGTAACACCGTTCTCTTTGACAATCTTGCCACAGCTGCGTCCACTTTCTGTGGTCTTTCCCAAATTCTTTCCTGATCTGCCGCAAATGGGTACAATCTCTGCATTTTAGTCTGCACCATGAATCTAGCATCGACTTTTCCCCATTCCTTTACAATTATATCTTTAATGGTCTCATGCAGAGGAAAAGTGGCTCTTTCTCTCTTGAGCATCTTAAATGGATTACTTACAGAGGGTTGACTTTCCTGTGTTTCTGACAATTTTAGTTCTTATCTCACTGCATTTATTAATGGTTCCACAAAATTAAAATCAAACATTTCATATTGCTCAGAAAATTCCTCTTCTTTATCTTCTGATAATTCACCCACTGATAATTCTCTTTCTCAGGTGATCCTTCTCTGGAAACTTTTTCCATTTGTGTAATTCTCTTTCTTGTTTGCTTTGAAGTACTTGGTACTGCTTCTTCTTTAATTCCATGTGCTACGGCATCCTTAATCCAAGACATAATGTCTACTGAATCTGCCGATGATTCTGCTGTAAAATACTGCCCACCTCTATCCTCTCTGCACATAACCTCTGGGCTATGAGAATGTTGAGACTCCATCCAACACTTAGTCTGTAAGAGAGAAGTAACCATAAGCATACATCTTGTAACACTTACTCAGGTTTTCTTTGAAGCATGCCTACCAATTGCGCCAACTGCAATGCTTCTCTAGACACGCTGCTGTCCGTGTAGGCCAACGCTGCCGATGTCTCTGACTTGCGTGCGTACCTAATGCTTGTCCCCGCTTATGGCGTCACTCCTGTGCGGCCGATTGTGGAAGTAGCGGTTTGTTGTGCTGTGTGTCCAACAACTCTTTTCCCCTGCATGTCAGCCACCAGGTCTGACAACCCACAGTCTCTTTACTGCTTACCGAACCATCAGGCAAAGGTATTCTCGCAGTATTTTACTCTCTTTTAGCTGCGCTCTTAATGAAAGGCCACCAGGCGTTCCCTTGATATTTAAAGAGACACAACCAATAGGAATTAATGGTTGGTAGGCAGTAAGAAAAAAAATGCTCGTCTAGTCATGCGAGACAGAGAAAAAAAGACAAGGAGCAAGGGGGAGGGGAACAGTTAATATAGCCCAAGGGGAGTTTTTTCGATTGCTGTGTGACGTGCTCTGTCCAGTCAGATGTGGGGGCGGGAATTACCCTCTTGTAAAGTGATGCCATATTAACCAGGGAAAACAAAAACAAAGTGTGTAAAAAAAATGTGCACTTACCATTTTTGGAGCAGGAGGATCGCTGCAATCCCTGGAGGGCCTGGACATCCATCAAGCAGAGTTGTTGTGCAGCAGGAGGTGAGTGGACAGCTGTGCAGGGAGGAGGAGGTAAGGGAAGTAGCAGAAGTATCATGTATGGCACATCTGCTGCTTTGAAGTCGGACCTGTGACAATTGCATCACAGATCAGATGTGACAGCCCCCCAGCCTCATTGCTCAGGGGGCTATCATCCCTCCTGACAGTGTATGTGCTTGGCAGTCTAAGCCCTGAACTGCCAGCACGTAAGCCATATGTGCTTGGTGGTTGAAGGGTTAACATACTTTTTGGGGTTAGTCTTAGCCTCTGCCATCTTTGCCTTTTGGATTGCTGATTTACAACATTTATTACAGTGTTTATATTCATTAAATGCAGCTTCTGTCCCTACAGACTTGTAGTTATTAAATGCCTTTCTCTTCTGTCCCATTAACTTCTTTACTTCTGTATTAAGCCACACAGGATGATTCTTAGAGCTTCTACGTTTAGTCCTTAAGGGAATAAATTGAGAACAGTAATTATTTAATATCAGTTTAAGTGAGGAGGAAGAGGCAAAGCTCCTAATGCAAATAGAAAAGGCTACTAGTTTAGGTAAAGTAATGATAATGGGGGATTTTAATTACCCAGATATTGACTGGAGCAACGGTAGCTAGATCAGTTAATGGGAACAAGTTTATAAACTTATTGCACGACAATTTTTTAGCACAGGTTGTTGAGGAGCCAACCAGAAAAAATGCTATTCTTGATTTAGTGATCTCAAATGAGCCAGAACTTATAGCAAATGTGCAAGTCATTGAACCCCTGGGTAATAGTGACCATAATGTTATATCTTTTAATGTCTGGTGCAAAAAACAAAAATATACTGGGGCAACAAAAACCAGGAATTTTGCAAAAGCTAATTTTAGTGCCTTGAGGGCTGCCCTACAGAGCATTGATTGGGGCATTAGGTTTTCAGCTAAAAACACAGAACAGAAATGGTTGTCCTTTAAACTGATATTAAATCATTACTGTTCTCAATTTATTCCCTTAAGGACTAAACGTAGAAGCTCTAAGAATCATCCTGTGTGGCTTAATACAGAAGTAAAGAAGTTAATGGGACAGAAGAGAAAGGCATTTAATAACTACAAATCTGTAGGGACAGAAGCTGCATTTAATGAATATAAACACTGTAATAAATGTTGTAAATCAGCAATCCGGAAGGCTAAGAAAAGAAATGAAGAGTTAATTGCGGTGGAGGTGAAAACTAACCCTAAAAAGTTTTTTAAATATATTAATAGTAAAAAGATGCAGGTTGAGAGTGTTGCTCCATGAAATAATGGTACCAGTATGGTTGTAACAGATACAGATAAGGCAAATGTGTTAAATCAGTTCTTTTCTTCAGTGTATACAATAGAGGAGTGTGAGTTCCCAGGCTCACTTTATAACTGCACTAATGGTTCAGCTCAATCTAGTCAGTGGCTGACTCAGGATATGATACAAAAAGCTTTAATACAAATTAATGTAAACAAGGCTCCAGGGCCTGATGGCATACACCCTCGGGTTCTAAGAGAGCTTAGTCAGTTTTAGACCAGCCCTTATTTCTGATTTTCTCAGATTCACTGTCATCTGGTATGGTGCCTATGGATTGGAGAAAAGCTGATGTTATTCCAATATTTAAAAAGGGATTACGTTTGCTCAGCCTGGCAATTATAGGCCAGTAAGCTTGACATCTATGGTGGGCAAATTATTTGAAGGCTTGTTAAGGGATCACATTCAAAATTTTGTCCTAATGAATGGCATTATGAGCAACAATCAGCATGGCTTTATGAAGGATAGGTCATGTCAGACGAATTTGATTGCATTTTATGATGTGGTAAGTAAGATTCTGGATAGTGGGGGGGCAGTAGATGTGATCTATTTGGATTTCGCCAAAGCGTTTGATACTGTGCCCCACAAACGACTGCTTTCTAAACTAAGGTCTGTTGGGCTTAATGAAGTCGTTTGCACATGGATAAGAAACTGGCTACAGGATCGGGTACAGAGGGTGGTTGTTAATGGGACATTCTCTACTTGGAGTAAGGTTCTTAGTGGGGTCCCCCAGGGCTCAGTATTGGGTCCACTTTTATTCAACTTGTTCATTAATGACTTAGGGGAGGGTGTTGTAAGTAATGTATCAGTGTTTGCAGATGACACAAAATTATCAGCCCAATTAATTCCATCCAGGATGTGGCACTTGCAACATGATCGTGACAAACTGGCAATCTGGGCAGCTAAGTGGCAAATGAGATTCAATGTTGATAAATGTAAAGTCCTGCACCTGGGATGTAAAAATATCCACTTATACCCTTAATGGGACTGCACTAGGCAAATCCATTATGGAAAAGGACCTTGGAGTCCTTGTAGATGATAAACTTGTCTGTAGCAAGTAATGCCAGTCAGCAGCATCAAGGGCAAATAAGGTCTTGAGCTGTATTAAAAGGGGCATAGAG
Organism: Xenopus petersii; assembly: GCA_038501925.1. Lineage (NCBI taxonomy): Eukaryota > Metazoa > Chordata > Amphibia > Anura > Pipidae > Xenopus > Xenopus petersii. The sequence continues at coordinate 167,311,930 of CM076682.1, forward strand.
TCAAGGGAGGAGGGGGTCATTCTTCCACTGTATAGAGCACTGGTAAGGCCCCATCTAGAATATGTCATACAGTTTTGGTCTCCATCACTCAAACAGGACATTATTGTATTAGAGAGGGGACAGAGAAGGGCAACTAAGCTGGTAAAAGGTATTGAAAATCTTAGCTATGAGGAAAGACTGGCCAAATTGGGGATGTTCACGCTGGAGAAGAGGCGCTTAAGGGGTGATATGATGACTATGTATAAATATATAAGGGGATCATATAATAATCTCTCTAATGCTTTATTTACCAGTAGGTCTTTCCAGCTGACACAAGGTCACCCATTCCGATTAGAAGAAAAGAGGTTCCGCCTAAATATTCGGAAGGGGTTTGTTACAGTGAGAGCTGTGAAGATGTGGAATTGTCTCCCTGAATCAGTTGTACAGGCTGATACATTAGATAGGTATAAGAAGGGGTTGGATGGTGTTTAGCAAGTGAGGGAATACAGGGTTATGGGAAATAGCCCATAGTCCAAGTTGATCCAGGGACTAGTCCGATTGCCATTTTGGAGTCAGGAAGGAATTTTTCCCCCTCTAAGGCAAATTGGAGAGGCTTCAGATGGGTTTTTTGCCTTCCTCTGGATCAACTGGCGGATAGGTAGTTAATAAAAAAAAAAAAAAAAAGGTTGAACTCGATGGACATGTGTCTTTTTTCAACCTTACTTACTTACTAAGTGACAACCATTTCTGTTCTGTGTTTTTAGCTGAAAACCTAATGCCCCAATCAATGCTCTGTAGGGCAGCCCTCAAGGCACTAAAATTGGTTTCATGGTTTTTGTTGCCCCAGTGTATTTTTTTTTGCACCAGACATTAAAAGATATAACATTATGGTCACTATTACCCAGGGGTTCAATGACTTGCACATTTGCTATAAGTTCTGGCTCATTAGAGATCACTAGATCCAGAATAGCATTTTTTCTGGTTGGCTCCTCAACAACCTGTGCCATAAAATTGTCATGCAACAGATTATAATATAGAAAAGCTATGACTATCTTGTAAATTATATACTTATAAACAGTGGGTAGTGATGTCATCAGTTATAAATGATGATTTCATTTTTGTCACATGACTCACTAAAACTTGTGTATTATAATAAATAAAGTAGCCCTTATTGTAAAATATGAGGATATTAGAAATAACCTCAGAGTTCCAAGACCTGTATTAACCTGTATGGTCGTGGAACTACTCAGTGACTTATAATATCCTTATATTTTACAATAGGGGGTACTTTATTCACTATATAAACTTGTTCCCATTAACTGATCTGGCAGTACTGTTGCTCCAGGCAATATCTGGGTAATTAATACCCCATTATCATTACTTTCCCCCAACTCACAGCCTTTTCTTTTTGCATCAGGAGCTTCGCCTCCTCCTTGTCACTTACATTAGGGGGTCTATAGTGACCCCTACAATTAATTTGCTGGACTCATTACAATCAGTGAAGAGCTGACCCCTCATTTTCTAAAATAACCTCCTCCTTTATATTAGATTTAAATCCTGCCTAACATACAGACATTCCCCTCCTCCTTTTCTATTGCCTCTGTCCCTGGGAAACAAAGTATAGCCACTGATATTTACTGCCCAGTCATGTGACTTATTCAACCATGTTTCAGTCAATCACATCATATTTTCCTTCCAACACCAGCAGCTCCAGTTCTCCCATTTTACCAGTCAGACTTCTTGCATTTGTAAACATACATTTAATACTGGTACCATATTGAACATATGATATGTGGTCCTCCCTGTCCTCAACTGTACCCCCAACCAAAGCTCCTCCCCCATTTTCCCTTCCTTGCCCACTACCTCATCTAACCTGTCTTCCACAGAATCCTTAACTGAACCCCCAAATGCTTAGTTGATCTTCTCCAACCCTCTAGCCAAAGTGCCTGTAGTGGATTGAAAAATCAGCCCAGTTCTCTAAAAACTCAAAAACCTTCTCCCTACACCAATCTCTTTGCACTTAATAAAAATGGAGGGCAGGTCAGCCTACCCATCCATGCTAGGGCCCTCACCTGCCCCTGTCCAACTCCAAAGGTAAGGTCAACAACCACTTACTATACTTCTTCCGTAGCTGCCCATCTGCTCTGTAAAGATCCCCCTCCAACCGTACATGCCTGGCTCAGATGGTAAGGTCAACCAACCACTTATCATGCTGGTTCCATAGCTGCCCATCAATGCTGTGGAGACCCAGCTCAGAGATCCCAGTACTGAGGTTGAGGCCAACCAGCCTGCTCTGAAAGCCCTCCATGTTTTGGTGACCCTCTCCAACAGCCCTTCCTTACTGTGGGGACCCACTCTGATAGCACTTACTCACTGTGGAGACCCGCACCAATAGTCCTTCCATGCTGTGGAGACCCACTCCAACAGCCAAGCTCCAAGGGCAAGGCCTACCAGACACTCTACTAAGCTGCTTCTGTAGCAGCCCTTCCACAATGTGGAGACCCACTCCGGCAGCCCGCTCTGAGGATAAGGCCAACTGGCAACTATACTATTTTGCTTCTGTAGCACTCTATCCACTCAGTAAAGACCCACTCTAGCTGTACCTGCCAGGCTCAGGAGTAAGGTCATCCAACCACTTTATCATGTTATTTCTGTAGCAGCCCATCCTCTATAGAGACTTCCCTCCAGCTGCACAAGCAGCCCAACTCAGAGGGAAGGGTCAACCAACCACTTTTGCTTAAGCTTTAATGTTATGGTCACTGTAGTGACAACTAGCCACAGAAAGAAATAACTAATAACTTTGTCATGACTGGGATTGGGACAATTAGTTTCTTGTTGCTTGTACCCTTACTCCTCGATCAACCCCCAGGTGTCCATCAAATCACCTTAAATATATAAATATAGTAAACCTACCTCTACTCCCAGCTCACAAAGGGAAGCTACAATAAGAAGGCCCACATGACATAATATTTGGGGCTGTTAATTCTATAGAATTGCAAAGATATGGTAACATTACATCTACCCCCAACTGATATGTAAGCTGCGTGGCATGAAACTGGAAGCAACATTGTGCAAAGTGTATGATATTTTGCATTAACTGAGTATTTTATACACACTTAAAGCATGAAGTAAAATTACCCTTTTTCCCCAGAGCGAATGCTTGCCAATAATCAAACACAATTTGCCTTACTGGGATACCTGACATGCTGGCCACCCAAACGTTAGGAGGTCAGATGGGCAAGTGTAACCAGGCAGGCAATTGCCACCACTCCTGCAGGACCCCTGCCCATGAAGAGCCTGTCTCTCTACCAGTGCTCTACTCAGTCCTATCAACCCTGGCCCTAGTCCCCAAGGCAAGCTTTCCGATATTGTTCTAGTTATAAACCTCAAACGTATGTTGGCGCTGTCTGATATACACTCCTACATACTTTCTGATATATATATAGAGAGAGAGATAGAGAGAGAGTCTAGCGATACAAGCAACTGCCTGGGTGCTGTTTATAGCATAGTGTAATAATCCAAAAAATAAAACCGCACTCCAAGGTCTTGAAATAGTGAAAATAGTGGAAAATTTATTTCAACGTTTCGGCACACTGACTTGGGTCATCTTCAGGAAGTATATATATATATATATATATATATATATATATATATATATATATATACACACATATACATTATATATAATTTTATATATATATATATATATATATATATATATATATATATATATATATATATATACATACTGCATATTTGCACACCCTTAAATATAGTTAAGTACATCTGATCCAAGCTACAATAAGTGGGTTTGTTTTATACTTATTATTTCTCAACATCATGGTGGTATCCTCTCCCAGTCTGCTGCAGTCAAAGGGTCCCTCTCAACAGAGAGGGACCCTCTATTGAAATTTATCTGGACTTGTTTAATACTTACCCATCGGTATCTGGAAGCCTACTAGACATACAAACAGAGGATTTTACTATATGCAGTAGCTGAGCATTCTCTAAACATGAGCTTAAATCAGTAACTCAATAAAGTCCAGTAAAATAGAGGTGAGAATCTGATGACAGGCTTCGGAATCAAGTAACTATATCTATAGAAATACCATGTAATGTGCAGACTGATGAAAGGAAAGCCTGAGAAAGGTACTGTATTCAGGCTTTGCCCGATTCCCAACTAAGCCCCACCACCATCTCTGTATACTACAAGTACAGCTCTCTGTATACTCTGATTAGTTGCAGTAGCAGCAGCTCTGTGTTAAAGCCTAGATTCCTTTATAATACAGAGGGTGTCTTTTGGGCCCAGACTGACTTTCATGCTGCCTGAGTTACTACAGTGAGATTAACTGCCATAAAATAGCAAGGACAGGGTGGACTAACACCCCCAAAACCAGCAGTATAGTGAGGAGTTAATGTGTATATACTGTGGCTAATAGCATTATATAATAGAGAGAGCCCTGCTACACTACATGTTCCTTGGTTAACTCACAGGAGGAACTGCACTGTAATCCCTCCCCCTCCCTCTCTCTATACAGTATATATATATATATATATATATATATATATATATATATATATATATAAATATATGCCTAAACACATTGGAACTATTTCTGTCTAACGCACTGCTGCCCGGGGCAGAGGGGAAGATGGCACTGGGCAGAAGAGAGGGACAAGGAGGTTTGTGGTGGTTGGGTAAATGATAATGTGAGCAGAACACAACAGCGAAAGGATGGCTAGTGATGGGCGAATTTGCGCTGTTTCGCTTCGCCGAAAAATTTGCGAAATTCGCGAAACGGCGAAAAATTCGTGAAACGGCGCCGGCGTCTCGTTTTTGACGCCGGCGCCCGTTTTTGATGCCGGCGACCGTTTTTTTCGACGCCGGCGACCGTTTTTGGCGCCGGCGCCCGTTTTTGGCGTCCATTTTTTCGTAAAAAAATTTTTTGACGCCGGCGAATTTTTGACGCGAATTTTTGCGGGAGTTTCGCGAATTTATTCGCTGGTGGCGAATCGCGCAAATTCGCCGCGAATTCGCGCCTGGCGAATAAATTCGCCCATCACTAAGGATGGCTCTTAAAATAGAAACCTTGGGTTATTGAAATATTTACAGGGTTAAGACATACTGTATTTGCAGCATTAGCAAATGCGAAGTTGTTCATTTGAAAAAGGCTTGGGAAGTTACTGAATGATTCTTCATGTTTGTTTTCATTACTTATGAGTATTTGCATTCTTTACAGGCTTGTTAACTTTTTTATATATTTATTTTATTGAAAATTAGGGATGCACCGAATCCACAAATTTGGATTCGGCCGAACCCCCAAATCCTTTGTGAAAGATTCGGCCGAATGCCGAATACCGAACCGAATCCGAGCCCTAATTTGCATATGCAAATTAGGGGTGGGTTTTACTTCCTTGTTTTGGGACAAAAAGTCATGTGATTTCCCTCCACACCCCTAATTTGCATATGTAAATTAGGATTCAGATTCGGTTCGGCTAGGCAGAAGGATCCTGGATTCGGTTGAAAATAGAAATGTGATACATTGAAAAAATCATATATTGTTTGTAAATACACAAGAACCATGGCAAAAATGTAAAAAGAACAATAATGGTGCATGCAACCTTAGTCATAGTGTCATTTTAAAGAGCTATATGCACTGCACATCCAATGGAAGTGTAACGTACTTACAAAGTAAAAGTATTTCTAGCCAGGTTATGACTATCTTCCAGTTCTACTCACAGTCCCCAGATCTTTTCAAAATGTTTTTGGGCAACCCCTTCTTATTTAATTAAGTTTATACATTGGGATGACTTCCCAAATAAGGTCTTCCCATATCTCAAGATGTCAGTCCCCAGCTGGATTCTAGTTCATGGCAATGGATTTTTTGGTATGAGATTTGGGAGTCTATCCTGGGGAAATATCCTCTAGATAAGCAAAACCATAATTAAGTCTAGAATGAGGTATTTCTGTCTTATTTTGTATTAACGTTATGTTGGACCAGAACCACTACTTGTAATGGATTGTAGGGATCCGTAGGATTAATCCCCTCTGGTCAGAGCCACATGGTGCAGAAACCCTGTTTGGGACAAACTACAGGGTTTCCTAAGGGACAGAGCGCCTGGTGTTGGTGCAGCATGGCCGATCCCAAAAGAAGTCACTAGGTGTCGCTGCTACACCCTACAAAAGGAGATTGCCATGTGCTCTCAGCCATTACTGCTGGAGGATTTCTACTGATTGTACTTCACTAAGGAGATTTCAGCTGCTACTATGTACAGGCAGGAGGCCTCTGAGGCTGGGTTAGGTGACCCCATGCCTGGGAGCAAGACCAGGAGGGTAGGGAGCTCCGGATTTCCAAACTGAGCTGTGTGTGCTTGTGCTATAGGCAGTGGTGGGAGCTCTTAGTTCAGCAATGGATTTATCAAAGCTGCATTTGTTGGATAAAGATTCTCATCACTGTGGATGCCTGTTTCCACTCTGTGTGAGCCTGCCAGCTCTGTGTGTGAGCCCTTGGGTGAGTCTGCCTAGGGAGTAGAGGAAAGGGAAAGGATCCAGTGGGGGTTCTATGGAGTCATTTGTTACACAAAATAAAGTGTCTGTGTAGAATGTTTCGTAATGGGGCCATCCACAGGTGGATTCCCAGATCCCATTAGGTGGAGGCACTGCCAAGAGAAGAATTCCCAGTACCTTTCCCCTTGCAAAGGGAACTCAGGGCCTGAGTTGCTAAGCAGAGTACAACCTTGGCACCAGGAGGGTGGCCAAGAGGGTGTTATAGGATCATCAATGCTCTGTATTCTTGACTGCAGGAGAATTTGCCAGAAGGGTTGTTTCACATTCACACTGAGATTACCCATAGTGAGAAAAAATTAAACTGAGCAAGTCAACCGACAACGACAGCTTTTGCAAATCCTAATTCATGGCATTTGATGCAGCATTTTAACTTCAGTAAAGGAAGGCACAATAGTTATGCACTTTTTCATTTCTATAGAAATGTGTCCCAACTCTGTAATGTACAAAAATTTATTGGAAAATTCCAGACACTTAATTGATTCGATATCCTTATTATTTTACTTTATTTTATTAAGATTATTCAGTTTTATGAATTTGGCTATTCTTGGGCTACTTTTAACATGACTTTTGGCTAGTCTTTTTGATAGCCTTTGGCTAGTTTTGAAATGAAAACCAGAGTAATGTAGCTTCTGCTCATTTGGATCCCTTGTCATGCAGCCTCTGCACTAATAGCTCCAAGGCTTTCCTTTCTTGTAATTATATGCTTTATTGGATTACTTACATGTATGTACATACCTTCAGTGTCTGTATTAATGATGTGCTATGCAGAGTAACTTTCTGTAGTTTGGCATATTCTCTGCCTCTATTTGGCTAAGTAGAACAAAAATAATGAAGACGCGATGCCAATGCGGGTGATGTACTTAAAGTACCTCCAAGGCTTTAGTGTGCGGAATATAACCAAATGTTTCAGGAGCCTTGCGCTCCCTTCCTCAGTGGATAAGGGTACTTATCCACTGAGGAAGGGAGCACATTACTCTGGTTTTCATTATTTTTCTTCTATTATTGAATGTATCCTGTTGAGTCACGTGGAGACACGCAGAGCCTGCAGCATACAAGTTATACAAGTATTGTGAGTGTATTGGCACTATTTATTTACTTCTATTTGGCTAAGAGCCTTGACTATTGCATTATTTGTTATATTAGTTTAAAAGGATTGCCCTCCATTTATTGATGTTCAAAGAGATTCTATAACCCAAGTGTATAAAACTGCTGGGCTCAAGGTATAATATCAGCAACCTCAAATGTTTATCCAGCACAATGATGAACCTGAGTCTACATAAAACCCCTGGGCCCTGCACTTATGTATCTTCCAGCACAATAAACTCACAGTGACCCTTGGGTGGCCTGAGTGCATTGCCCCAAACCCAAAGCTGGAGGTGAAGTGCAAAATCAACGAGCCCTCCTTCTGCCACCAAGTAGATAAATACCAACTTTATTTCAGCAGTTAAAAGTCCTTATGTGTTTTGCATCATAGGACACATAAAAATAGGCACAAATTAAAAGAACATTCACGTGAGTTTAAAAGCATCAAAAACTGCTAGTGATGTCAGATTTGCAATCACATACAACAATTAATATTAACCCCTAAGGTTCTTCTAGCTTGATAAAAGGGGTATATTTATCAAAGAGAGAGGTTAAAGATCACACTGTCAGGGCCGCCATCAGGGGGGGACAGGGGGGACAAGTGTACTGGGCCCGGGCATGAAGGGGGGCCCGGCAGCGCTGCATTTTTTGAAGATCCGGGCCACCCTTACGAGCGCCCGAGCCGTACGACTTGCCTCTGTGCTGCCGAATGCGGAAGTGCCGAAAAGCCGAAGCCGATGCGCCGAAAAGACCCGAAGTCACGGAAAAAGCCGAAGTCACGAAAACAGCCGAAGTCCTGAAGCAGTGAAAAGACCCGAAGTCACGAAAATAGCCGAAGTCCTGAAGCGGCGCAAAGACCCGAAGTCACGAAAGGAGGTGAAGTTGAAGTACTGAAGCCGTGAGTTCAATTCTACTGACACCAGTTTGTGTACTTTTTTTTTAATCCCCTGGCCACCAATGTATTATTTTAATATTCTATAGGCCCCTGCCGCCAATCTTTTTGTAAAACATTTTTTTTGGGGCCCCAACTTTTTTTTAAAAAAATATTTTTGGGGCCCCAATTTGTTTTTAACTTATAAGGGGGCCCCTGCCACAAATGGGGTTTTTTTCAGTTTTTTTTTTACATTTTTTTTGTTGGGGCCCCAAGTTTTTTTTAACTTATGAGGAGGCCCCTACCACCAATGTTTTTTTTTTAAAAACATTTTTTTTTTACTTTTTTTTTGGGGGGCCCCAATTTTTGAGGGGGCCCTGACCATCAATAGCTTTTATAACTTGTGTGGGGGGGTTACATTTTTAGCGCTGATGTCTGTGTGGTCTTTTAACTGTGATGTGGAGTGGGCGGCATATGGGGTGGAGCTTGGTCGTCAGTGTGGGCAGAGCCCAGGGGGCCCCAAAAATTTTGTTGTATGGGGCCCTGTGATTTCTAGGGGCCGATTCACGAAATTCAGGTGAAGGGTTAGAATAAAAAAAAATTCAAATTTCGAAGTATTTTTTGGGTACTTCGACCATCGAATTGGTTAAATTCGATCGAATTTGATCGAATTCGAATGATTCGAACGATTAGAAGTAAAAATCGTTCGACTATTGGACCATTCAATAGTCGAAGTACTGTCCCTTTAAGAAAAACTTCGACCCCCTACTTCGGCAGCTAAAAGCTACCGAAGTCAATGTTAGCCTATGGGGAAGTCCCCATAGGCTTGCCTGTGATTTTTTGATCGAAGGATTTTCCTTCGATCGTTTGATTAAAATCCTTCGAATCGTTCGATTCGAAGGATTTAATCGTTCGATCGAACGAAAAATCCTTCGATCGAACGCAGGATTTGCGCAAAATCGTTCGACTTCAATATTCGAAGTCGAACGATTTTAGTTCCCAGTCGAATATCGAGGGTTAATTAACCCTTGATATTCGACCCTTTGTGAATCGGCCCCCTAATGTCAGCCCTGCACACGGTCCTCTATAGAGTGAAATTCCACCACTCTCCATTCATTTCTATGGGGTTTTTAAAACAGTATTTATCAATGGGTGAAAGTGAAAGTTCATCCTTTGATAAATACTCCTTTAAAAATCCCATAGAAATGAATGGAGAGTGGTGGAATTTCACTCTAGAGGACTGTGTGATCTCTAACTTCACTTTTTGATAAATATACCCCAAAGCAGTTACTGCATTATTAAAACCATTCAACCTTCATGAAGTAAAAACTGATCTCATTTCTACTATTTAAATTGAATAAATGAATTCATGTATACAATTAGCAAATCATACTATAGAATTATATGTCCTTTGATACAAAACACATCAGGACTTTTTAACTGCTGAAATAAAGTTAGTTTATATCTACTTGGTGGCAGAAGGAGGGATCGTCAATTTTGCTTGCCTTTGTACCTCACCACCGGCTAATACTTTTATTTTGCAATATTGCTTTAAGAATAAAGCCCTGATGTTGCTGAACTACAGCTCCCAGCATGCCTCAAACTTCATACCATATTACATTATTCTGGGATTTATAGTCCAGCAAGTAAAAATCAATGATTTGGTATTTGCAACCTCTCCCCTTATAAAATGCTAATGGAATTTTGGGGGCCCCAATTTTTTTTAACTTGTAAGGGGGCCCCTGCCACTTTTTTTTTTTTTTTTCAAAAAACTTTTTTTAAAAAATTTTTTTTGGGGCCCCAATTTGTTTTTAACTTATAAGGCGGCCCCTGCCACAGGTAAATAGTTAGGGACCACATCATGGGGTTTATCTTCACATGAAATAGTGGCTTATCAATCTTATGATCATCATTTTGTAATTAAAAAACCCTGTTTTGTATAATACATGCATTTCATAGATACTAAATTACTAGTGAAAAGGGGGAACAGGCAACGTGCATTGATCTTTTTTTTTCTTTTTTGTATGATTATAACTATCAGATCAGTTGCACTCACTTTGTATTTTTAATTGGCCTTGGAGTGCTCCCACAATCCCCTTTTTGCTTATTTTTGAACTCCTGGCTTGAAGGTAAATTTTGGTTGCATATAAAACAGATGTACAGCCAAACAGGGCCTTCTATACACTGACAGTCTACATATGGGCTGCCATAATCACAGTCAATCACAGTCAATCACAGTCAATCACAGTCAATCACAGTCAATCACAGTCAATCACAGTCAATCACAGCTCTTTAGTTGCATCACCCAGGAAAATGTTCATACAAGTTTTGCTCCCCAACTCTTTTTATATCACAATGAGGCTCGTGGATAAAAAACAAAAAGGATCCCTGGGCTAGGGAGAGTCATGGGGTGCAACATTGAGGAAAGACGTATCAACTGTCTGGTGTTAAAGGGGCAATAAACACCTTCATGAGCAATATAAAGAGAACTTATACTAAGAATACAGTAGATTGTCTTTTATAAAAGATGCCCCCTCTCTGATCACCCAACTTATTATTTATATTTTCTCTTTCCCCATCAAGCTCAGAGCTAGGTCCTTAAATTACCTCCCATGGACCCTTTAGCCCAGTTAATTTCCTATTTGTGACCATATGTAGGAAAGAAGATGCCCTCTTCTATTGAATGGGAAAAACAAAACACAGTCTCCATACTAACAAGAGGGCTGGTGAACTGGATGTTGGGATCCATTACTGGATTGTCACCCAGGTATCAAGAAACTAAGGAAAAACAATACAAATGTTGTACTAGGTGGAACATCACAGCAGCCCAAGAATAGTCCAGTCCCACAACATCTACAGAATATATGGAGGAGCCATCAGGGCAGTGTTAGGAACTATATAATATCACCTGATGAGCAGATGGGTCTGAACTCGCTGATACAATTCCTGGACTGACAATCTGTGTGTTCTGGTAAAAGGCAGAGGGGCTGCTGTAAGATCACAGACACATTCACCAATTACTGGGCTGGTGGGGGCTTTGTCTCTCTATACCAGAGTCTATTTTGATACTGCTGGATAACCAGCAAAAAGAGGTGAAATCCTCTGAATAGAAGCAAGACTAGGTAATGGCAGCAGGATTAGCAGAGGCAGAAGAGAAACCTCAGTTGCCTCATAAGATCTTTCGGATTGTTAAAAAAATCTGTAACAAGTACCCCCTTTCCATACTCAGCCCTCCGTATGATTTATATGCACTTACCCTACAAGCTGTTAAAATCCAGTAGAGCAAAGCTGAGCAGCACTGGTGATACTAAAAGAAGGAATAAGCAGAAACTATGTCTCCAATACTGAGAAACTGGTTGGACAGAGAGTGGGAGCAGAATCTGTACTTGGGAAAGATGCCAAATAAACGCCTGGGAAAGAGATAATGATGGGTGAGGTGACTTATAATGACTTATAATGTGCCTGAGCAGGTCTGTACTGCCAATCTGGGTGTATTCACAAAAGGCAGAGGAGCGGTTAAAAGATGATATAAACACTCACTATTTATGAATATAAAATGTTCGTGTATGCTAAGAGATAAAGAACAATTGTATCAATACTTACAGTGATCTTCCTTTCCTAGACAAACTCCATGTCAGTACTCATTGGGATAGTCCCTTCCATTACTCTCATTAGAAGGACCTCCCCAACCTTTAAAAGGTCAACTACACCCACCTGCTGGCGTCTTTGTAACAAGCTTCTAAAAAGTACCAGAAAAGTAGTGGGACATTGAATTTAATGTAATAATGCTGTGAATCCTGTAATGAAGCAGCAAGAAAACATTTATACCTGAGAATTAATAGAGTCTCTGGTCTTTAGGTACAAGTAACAAAGAATTCCTCATGAATTCCAAAGGGGAGGAACCCACACATGGACAGAAGAATGGCCCAAGCTTCCAGGGAAGTACAACTGTAGGAGGGAGATATTCCAATGGGATTAATATGGTCTTAATGATGAGCTCTTCTTACAGGTGCTTTAAAGAATGGATCCTTCATTAAGTGAACATTTTCATGGGAAGAGATGGCATTAATCAACACAGATGGAAGAAACAATTCTCACAGAGGTAAGTAAACATGGACCATTGGAAACTTGGCTACATATTCAGCCCCAGATTTAGGAGCCAGTTAATGATATAAGACCCCACTTTGGTAGATAATCGAGCAGTCAATATAAATAATGCAGGATTTAGCCAAGCCAGGTAACACAGGCAATCAAGGGTTAACAGCAAACCTTAAGCAGGAATACGGAGCTTTTCCAGTACAGCTGACAAGGATTAATGGCACCATTTTGACTAAGCTGATAAGGGCTTGCAAACAGTTATACAGCAATAAAAAATTATAAGCAATGTCAGTTCAGCTTGGAAGGGTCAAACCAGTGCTAGGAACCTCCTTTGAAACAATGTTTAAGTCCAGGCAGAAAATAATAAAGGTTTGAGTAACTTTTAAATGGGACCGTCACCCAAAAAATAATAATTCAAAATCCTATTTTATCACATTAGTGAAGCAAAATGAACTTTAATAACACAATATAAATTATTTGAATCTTGTTTCCTTCGCTCTGGGACTTCATAATTATAATGTGGGGAGAGCAGTGACCTGTAGGAAGTGCTGAATGGAAAGTGAAAGGAATTGCCTGAGGCATAGAGGAGGGGCGGACTATATTTGATTGACAGCTAAGATTTTTAAATGAGTTTACAACACTATAAATGCTTTAATAAAAATAGAAATTGGACTTCATGTTTAATGAATGATTTTTGTGTCTGGGTGACAGGTCCACTTTAAATCACTAATTAGCAGGAGGAAGAAAGTTTGAACCATTCTGTGCTGACAAGGAGAGAGAACAGTCAAGGTCAGGAACACACCGGGTCAAGCTTGAAGATCCGTCCAACTGATTTGTACCCAGGGAGAAGAACCAAAGCCAAATCGAAGGCCAAGCTGAAGATCAGAACTGAAAAAGTCACTGAGAATGGAGACGCTGAAGTTACTTCTGAAAACATGTAAGTATAACTGCACATCACATTGCACATGCGCAGCCCTCTTATTGTAAGCAAAAGGCAACCGCATGCTTCGTAAATGAGCTGCAGTGTCTTACAGCCATACTGACATGGTGTTTGTCTAGGAAAGAAAGATCATAGAAAGTATCACACAATCTTCTTGTCACGGTCTGCACCCTAAACCAGAACTAATGCCAAGCTCCCTGGTCTCGGCTCGGCTTCACCAGTAGTGTGACCGCCTTTGGCTTCGGGAGGAGCCCTCAGTGTACTCAGATGCCACCTGGACTTTTCGAGAGGAGCAAGGCGAGGAGTTCTGGCAAGCAAAGGGGCACGACTGTAGTAAAACAAAGTCTTTGGACAGAAGATCGCAGTACAAGGCGTTAGGCAAAGGAGTAGTCAGGACAAGCCGGGTCGAGGCAGGCAGAGAGTAAACGTTATCAGGCAGGCAAGGGTCAAACCAGGAAGTCAATCAGAGGGTTAATCAGAAGCGGTAGTCAGTAATCAGGCAAGGGTCAGAATCCAGAAATCAGAGTAGTCAAATAGCCAGGCAGGGGTCAAAAACAGGAATCAAACAGGTTACAGAATTAGCACAAGGCTCAGAAGCACCAGGAACAAATCCTATCATGGGCAATGGTAACCTGTGGGAATGCTCTTTAAGTACATTTGAATTTGGCGCCTCTCGCGCTGACGTCATTACGTCAGCGCGCCTGCGCCTTTAAATCATAGTGCGAATGCACGCGCGCACTAGGGAGCCGGCACGGAGCAGCGCGACGTGACGGGCGTCCCCGTCGAGGGGGCAGCAGGCGTCCCTGCCGTCCCCCCACTAGACCACCAGGTAAGTTCTTTACACTTCTGTTTTCCCTTGTCGAACTCCATGTCAGAACTCACATGGGAGTTGAATTAGAGATAAGCACCAATAGTCAGCATATATCCCCACAGGGTGTATAGTACACAGCCTCTACAGAGTATTTCAGCATTTACTCTAAGTGGAGTCCAAATGTCAAAAACTTGAAAAATTTTACCAATAAAAAAAACAAGATTTATTATACCCCCAGGATATAAAAAGTCTGAATCCAAAATTTGGCATCTCAGACCTACTGAGGTTGTATATAAGTCAAAGGGAGAGATCCTATCCTATTTGGAAGTTTCTGTGGTCTGTGCTGGAATTAGCAAGAAAATCTGACTATTTCAGGCTTTTTCGGGTAAAAGTCCGAAACAATTTGGTCTTTTCAGGAATAATCCCAAACAAATCCAGCAATTCAGAAAAAACTCGCTCAATTTGTTCTTGTTTGTCCCCAATGCAATTAAATTTAGATTTTTAATAAATAATATCCAATATTGATTTTTAGTTTGGTCTGACTTTTTTCATTAAAATAATCTGAAAACTTCAGACTTTGATAAATAAGCCCCCCTGTCTCTACTTCTGGGCAATTTGTACCCATGATCCTAATCCCACTCAACACTCCACAGTGGAGTCTTAGCTGCTCAGATAAATAGCCTGTCAGTCATTCCTAGAGAGTGAAAGTGACACCTAGGATGTCTAGGTTCTAAGTACAATCCTTCCTGCCTGCTCAGGTAAGGGGACTAACAAAATGGACCCTGCGCACATGTAGACTCATTGTATATATTATAGCACAGTGCCACCTAGTGACTAAACCGAGAATAATTAGGGGTTATACTTTGACCCAGGAAATTGAGTCTCACTCCTGTATAATGAAGGGGCCTTTAGTGGACTTTAAATGGGGAATACATTTATCAGTGCCCTTTATTAGTAAACTGAGGAAATTAAGGAAAATGTGAGTCCAATAGCACAACAGCTTGATACTCCCAGATATGAGAGATATGAAAACACTTGCACATGTTACATAGTAACATAGTAATTTAGGTTTAAAAAGATACATGTCCAGCATTCAACAATTCATCTTTTTAAATAAAATATATATATATATATTGTGGGGGAATGGCTCTTTAGGTAGTGGCAGCAGCAACTCCTCTCACACAGACAGTAGACAGTAGACAGGTTTCCAGCTGATCTCACGTGGGCATTTATATAACACAGCAGCTTAAACAGCAACATAACAGTTCATACCCTTTGGGAAGGCAGTAAACACAAATAGTCCAGCTGTACTGATAAATGAAAATGTCCTTTTCCCAAAGGTCCCACAGTCTCCCACTGGGGCAATGTAAGTCCAGCAAACAAAATTAACTGTTAACTCACAGTCCTTTGGAGATTCCTTGTGCTTTTCTCCTGGAAGCAGCCGCTCCCCAAACACTTAAGGCTGTAGCTGGTGCCAGTCCTTGTTACCTGATAACTTGTCTCTTTCTGGAAACTTGTGCCCAGCAATAAAAGTCAGAGCCGGATTAAGACTAAATAGGGCCCTAGGCAAGGTAGTGCTTCTGGGGCCCCCCCCCATCTCGAACCACCTAAAGTTACAGTTACAAAAGAAGCACTGCTATACTAGCGCACCTTTATTATGACAGTTCTTTTAAAAGTTCAGTAGTAACACTGTTGGCAATCTGACAGAAGGTATTCCTTCTGTTCATTGTCTTAAGAATACACTCTGCATTAACCTATTTCTTCAGAAAAGACATCAATTGATTGTTGTTTATCCATTCCTATTCTTTAATAGAGTGCTACTCAAATAAAATAATAAGGTTGTAATAGACAAACCTACACAGCATTTACTTCTTCATACTCAAAGTCAGACCAAGGGTTAATTTATAAATTTAATTAGCTAACAAAAAGCAGCATGTCCAGTACTGAACACAAAAAGTATGCCCATAAAATAAATATGAAATACTGCCATTATTATTGCAGAAATAGCAGCAATATGATGAAAATATAGCCACAGTTACAAAAACACTTGAGCCACAGATAATAAGAAACATTGTAAAACAGGGTAAGCTTCCCAAATATAATAACCAATAATAAATTATTAGTTAGCTTTTAATGACTTTGTGAACTTAGATTAATGAATTCTAACAAGAATTATGTCAGGAATTGGGAATCAGTTGCATTAAAGACTTGTTCCACATTTGCATAAAAATTAATCTGCAGCCAGATGAGACAACTAGACTATTAGAAATGTTGCAGCTAATTGGGAAGACTAGAGTATTAGTATTAGAAGTGTTTTGCAGCCAGATGAAGAGATGAGAATATTAGAATTGTTTTGCAGCCAGATGAGAAGACTAGGGTAAAATAATTCTTTTGTAGCTAGATGAGAAGATTAGGATATTAGAATTGTTTTGCAGTCAGATGAGACTAGGATATTAGAATTATTCTGCAGTCGGATGAGAAGAGTAGAATATTAGAATTGTTTTGCAGCTAGATGAGACACTAGGGTATTAGAATTTTTCTGCAGCCAGATAAGAAGACTAGAGTATTAGACTTCTTTTGCAGTCAGATGAGAAGACTTGAGTATAAGAATTATTTTGCAGCCAGATGAGATGATTATTTCCTCTACTATGGAAGATGACGTAGTTGCTTACCCCTCAGTCTTACTCACCATACGTCTTTTATATGCTGCTCAAGAAATGGATCATTTTTAGCATGAAGCTCTGGTACTCACTGAAATCTCCCATTCTGTGGTGATCCAAATAGCTTATCAGTTCCCCTGAATGGTAGCCTAAGGAACTTTACAACACTGACAATCCAAGCAGATTTCTTTTCATGAGCTAGTTGTTCAAAGAAGAGCATGGTTTTGCAGTCAGGTGAGAAGACTAGGGTAAAATATTTCTTTTGTAGCGAGATGAAAAGATTAGGGTATTAGAATTAGACTTTGTGCACTTAGATTAATGAACTCTAAGAATTATGTCAGGAATTGGGAATCAGTTGCATTAAAGACTTGTTCCAAATTTGCATAAAAATTAATCTGCAGCCAGATGAGACAACTAGACTATTAGAAATGTTGCAGCTAATTGGGAAGACTAGAGTATTAGTATTAGAAGTCTTTTGCAGCCAGATGAAAAGATGAGAATATTAGAATTGTTTTGCAGTCAGATGAGAAGACGAGAATATTAGAATTGTTTTGCAGACAGATTTCTTTTCATGAACTGGTTGTTCAAAAAAGAGCATGGTCTATTCATCATTATTTATTTTCCTTAGTTCTTTAGTCATATAACTTGTAATATCAGTATATGATTGTTTTACATACAAATACATATTTTGAACTAGATTTGTAAAACAATATTCACACACATTTTAAAACAGGGTAAGTCTCCCCAATATAATAACAAATTATGATGTAGCTTTTAATGATTTAAAATAATTCTTACAGCCAGATGAGTAGACTAGGGTACATTTTTTTGCAGCCATATCAGGTGAGTAGGGTTTTAGAAATATTTTGCAGCCATATGAGACAATGAATTAGAATTTCAACATTTAGAAATAAAGAAGCTGGTGAAGGGATTTCATGACTTGTGTACCAAGCCTTGTACTGTTTGCTGAGCAGCTAACAATTACAAATTAACTTTACGTACTTTTTGCTTAGCAAAAGAATCCACAATGTCATCAAAGTCAAGTTGTCTGACTAAAGCGGATTCCACAGCTAGCAAAGAAAGGGCTGATAACCTTTCTTGGCCCATGGTAGTTCTTCTTTCATTTTTTATCCTTTTCAAACAGGAAAATGATCTTTCTCCACTGGCATTGGTTACAGACATGCATAAAAACATACGTAGCAAGGTTTCAGTATTTGGAAATGTTTTTTGCAAGTCCCTGGCAATTATATATTGCCTCATTGCCATTGGGCACACCATGGATTCCTGGGGTATCAATGCAGAAAATTGTAAAAATTCTTCTGTAAAACAGTCTTCGAGATCCTCTGGGTAGTTTTTTTGCAATTTGTCTGCAGAGCTGCGTAAATCTGATATTGGCAAGTTTGTATTAAAAATATCAAAACGGTTATTCAAGCATTCATAGCACTGATTCCTTCTTTTAAGCTCTGCAATAAGAGAATCTGTTAATACATAGAATGTTTCAGTGATAAATTTGTTTCTTGCTGACATATGTTGGTTAACATCATCAAATGGTGATTCATCAGCAAATGTTTTGCGTTTTTTAAGCCGTTTTCCTTCTCCTGCATATGTATGGTCTCTAGTTAGCTTTTTAGCTTCTAGTTCATATGTGTCAAATGAATCCCTAATTATTTGCACATATGCAATCAATGAGTTATAAAGTATGACTACTTCTGAAAGACAGATTTTGGTGTTTTGTAAAGTTTTACTAGTCGCATTTAGCCTTTCTAAGATGTTTCCCCACACCACAAGAAGAATGGCGGTTTCAAAGTGGTTGAGTTTTCCCAATAAGGACTTTGCCTCATGTTGGACTCTTACTTGGTGATCAGACGACTCTAATTCTCTGAGAGCATTTTTCACATACTGAAAACCGATTCTCAGTGCTTTAGTAGCATCAGAACGAGCAGCCCATCTTGTGCCAGACAGACCTTTTACAGAAAGATTTCCAGGAGCTTTGCAAAGCTCATTTTTAAGAATGTTCCATCGATGAGTGGATGAAGAAAAAAAAACATAGATGCACTCCAATAGATTAAAAAATGTAGCTGCTTTAAGACAGGATTCTGCAGCACATGTTCCAACCAAATTCAGTGAATGTGCAGAACAAGGCACATAATATGCCAACTGATTGATTGCATGAATTCTAGCTTGCAATCCATTGTATCTGCCAGACATATTGCTAGCGTTATCGTAGCTTTGGCCTCTGCAATCCTGAATATTAATTTTCAATACAGCCAGGAATGACAACACAGTATTTTCAAGATGTTCTCCTGTATGAGAATAGATTGGAACAAACCCCAGTAACCGTTCCACAGGCCCATCTTTGTTAACATAACGTAGTACAATTGCTAGCTGATCAACATGACTGAGATCTGGTGTGGAATCTACAATTAAAGAAAAATATTTGGCAGTGTATAGCTCTTGCACTATTACTTGAGCAACTTTATTTCCCATTAACTCGATGAACTCCTCTACTATGGTAGATGACATGTAGTTGCTTACCCCTCTGCCTGACCCACCATACTTCTTTATATGCTGCTCAAGAAATGGGTCATATTTAGCAATAAGCTCTAGTATTCCCAGAAATGCCCCATTCTGTGGGGATCCAAATAGCTCATCAGTTCCCCTGAATGGTAAGCCACGTTCACCAAGGAACTTTACAACATCGACAACCCTTCTTAAAACTTCCCGCCAGTACTTCTGTTCATGAACTTCTTGTTCAATAAGAGCGCGGTCTATTCGGCATTCAGGGTTTGCCCTGTCTGTGAATATGAAAACACACTTGCGATGATCAGGTGAATTCTCATGCTCCCTTAATCTTGCAGCAGCATTTTTCCAGTCATTAAAGCCCGATGTTGCAAGGGCATGAGACAAACTACTATAAAGTTTACACGGCACACAGAATATAGTTCCTGTTGAGGGTGAGTAGATCATCCAATCACGAGTAATACATTCAGCATTATTTCTTTTCCGTATGAATAGTTCTTTAGTCAGATACCTTGTAATATCAGTATATGTTCTTTTAGATGCAGAGTAGTCCACATACTTATTTTGAATTTGATTCTTAGAAAAATATTCACGCAAATCTTCAGAAATGTTACTTCCCCACTCAGCAGGATCATTAGAGTAACTCTTAATGATATTTTTGATAGCATTTGAAGTTGTTGTAATTTCTGGTATAGCAGATATGGACTGCTGGGATTGGGAAACTGGGGCATAATCTCCAGTTTCTTCATAGTCCATGGTCAATGGGCTTTGCACCATAGTAGCTACTTCTGTATCTCTAGTGCTTTTGGTGATTATAGTACAAACAGCATGACTGGATGACTGGATGACGACTTCATCATCATCATTAGGATGTAATGCACGGCTTACTATAGTTTGATCAGTGTCAGCAACTTGACTTATGGAGCAACTTGTTCCTTGTTCATCAGGCTGAGGTGTATTAGAATCTACACGGCTTTTGCTGGATTTATGATGAGCAGAAGGAATTACTCCTTGCTCCAAATTGGAGATAGAGACAGCATATGTATTTGTAGCATTAGGATGCGCTGCAGTACTATCTATACTTGTGGTGAAACTTGTTCCTTGTTCATCACCATCAGGCTGAACAAGCTGATGCTTTGGTACTAAAAAAGATTGCATATACGTCTTTTGTTTTACTGTCTCTTTTTGCTCTTTATTTTTCTTTCTCCTTTTAGCAGCCCCTGAGGCATGCCTATACAGATTCTTCGACATACCTTCTATTGTCTTTTTACAACCCTGTTTATAACTGGAAACCCTAGACAACCCTTAGAATTCTTCTGCAGCCAGATGAGATGAGTATTAGAACTATTTTGCAGCCACCAACCAGATTAGACTAGAATATTAGAACTGTTTTGCAACCAGACGAGAAGACTAGAACTGTTTTTCAGCCAGACGAGGCTAGAATATTAAAACTGTTTTGCAACCAGACGAGAAGACTAGGTTATTAGAACTGTTTTGCAGCAACCAGCCAGATTAGGCTAGAATATTAGAACTGTTTTGCAGCCAGATGAGACTAGAATATTAGAACTGTTTTGCAACCAGACAAGAAAACTAGGGTATTAGAACTGTTTTGCAGCCACCAGCCAGATTAGGCTAGAATATTAGAACTGTTTTGCAACCAGACTATGGTATTAGAACTGTTTTGCAGCCAGATGAGACTAGAATATTCTACCCGTTTTGCAACCAAATGAGAAGACTAGAATATTATAACTGTCTTGGAGCTAGATGAGGAGACTAGATGATTTTATACCAGAATAGAATTATTAATTTGCACTCAGCTCAGTTGTAGCTTTGGTTGGTCTTCTTGCAACCTGCATGGCTGCCGGCCCGGTCCCCTCCCTCACTCCTTTCAGAGCCAGTCAGACAGTCCCACTTTCAGAGACCCTTCTCAAATTATTTTACACACCGATATTTTGTATTTTTGTTTTTTAAAAAAAAAGTTTCGTTTTTTTCTGTAGTTTTTAGTTTTTTTCTAGGTTTTTTTTCTCAGTTCTGATTGCCCCCTCACTCACTGCAGAATCAGTTGAACAGTTCCACCACTGCCCCACAGACCCTTTTGAATTATTTTTACCCCCAGATCACACTGTTACTTCCAAATGGCTGCAGCACAGCCTGCCCCTCCTCCACCCCACAAGCCAGTCACAGCCCCACTCCCACAGACCCTTTACAAATTATTTTGCCCCCCAATTTTTTTTTGTATTTTTGTTTTGTAGTTTTTTTTGGTGTTTTTTTGTAGTTTTTATTTTTTTTTGTTTTTTTCTAGGTTTTTTTTCTCAGTTCTGTCTCTGCCCCCTCACTCACTGCAGAATCAGTTGAACAGTTCCACTTTCAATTTCCCCCCTAGCGCCAGAAGCCAGATGCCCAGCCCAAGATCACGTTCAAATGGCTAGAAATTAGAAAACAGCCTGCCAGCCTGGCCTAGTAACTGCCCCCTTCCTCTTCCCTCCCTCCCTCACAAGCCAAGCCAGCAGACAGTCGGACAGTCCCAGACCAGTACAGTAGTCTTCAAAAATATATTAGGCAAGCCGCAATTTAAAAAAAACAATTCGGGCTGCAGGCAGCCAGCAGGCACTGTTTGCTGCACAGGCAGACGGACCAGCAGATAAACAATTAGTTAGGCCGCAACCTGCAAGGATTTGTGGCAAATCAGTCACACAGTGTGTAAGAGAGCTCCTCCAGTCTAAACTTTTAGGCGCCAACTGAACGCTCACTGCGCACAACCGAGCTTTTATAATGTGCGCCATGATGTCAGCGCGCAGGCGCGCCGTGACGTCAGCGCGCAGGCGCGCCGTGACGTCTGGGCGCAGGCGCGCCGTGACGGCAGCGCGCACGCCGAGATCAGCGGCGACAGACTGACAGGTGACTGACAACAGCACAACTGTGGGGGGCCCGGACCCGGAAGTTTTTAGAGGTATTTTTTTCCCGGCCCGGGCCCCCTAGAGCTAGGCGGGCCCTAGGCAGCCGCCTAGGGCGCCTAGTGGGTAATTCGGCCCTGATAAAAGTCCTTATGCTTTATGCACAGGTAACATGTAGTTACTATGAGAACGTTTAACCCAGCCCTCCAGTAGCTCTTCATCCGGTGACCAAATGTGCAAAGTGTGGGAACCCTGCCATTAATACTGTGAGAAAGGTAGCAGTTTAAATATAAACCAATGAAATCTGATTGGCTATTGATGGCTCTACCCACTTTTTCTAACCTTTAACCTTCACACCTGTGAAAAAACTTATGAAATGAATTAAACAATAAACAAATGTGGGTTTCTATGTGATACCTATTAATTGAACCAATTTTCTGCCCAAAATTATATTTCTCTTCTTAACAGTTGTCAGTTACAATTCATTGTTTGGATTTTTGGCTTAGGTTGAAAACCTTGATTATATATTGAAAGTAAAGGTTTTGAATGTTAAATTTGTCCTTTGCATTACAAGGTATTCCAAATACAGTAAATTTCCTCTAAAATATTGTGTAAACTTTTTATTAACAATCACTACTGCTATCAGAGATAATTCCTTCAACTTTTTTGACAACAATTAAGAATTAAAGAACTACATCACCATGGCAACCTGTACCTACCTGTATATTCCATGCACATGTCTGACTCCACCTGCCTCATATTAAAACTTACTCTGCACTTGGAGAAAATGAAATACAATAAAATATAGAAGAACGTTGATGTGAATATTTATATATAATTGTACTAAGGCAGTGAGGAACACTTAAAAGAAGGTTTCAATGCTCAGTTAATTGTCAATGTTTTAGCTGATCTACCTCTTAGTCTCAGGATCCCTATTTTCTGCTTCTTTATCAATGACAAATGGTTCTGCTCGGCAGCATTTAATAATTATATTATAAAGAACAACATATGCTACTGTTATCAGACATATTTCCTCTGGAGAATACAGTAGGGATCCACCCGCTATATCCAAACACTGTAATTCAGATTTCAGTATTCCAATGTATTAAACATCTTGTCACTTAATGAGCCCTGTTATATTATTTCTCTTTTAAACTGGCAGAACAACATACAGGAGTCATTACCCATGACTTTAAACGGTCACCACTATCTCTTAGAGAATGGAAAAAAAAGATCATAAATGTGCAAAAATAGTAAAAAAAAAATTAACAAAAAGAATACTTAGAAAAAGTTATAACGATCTGTGTCTCCAAAGATGCCCCGGTAGCTGCCCATCTTCTTTTCTAAATTGCATCACATAGTTGTAAAAAAGCAAGATTTGTTCAATTCACAGACTGTTTCCATACAACATCATGCAGAAACAGTTTGTGAAAAGATGCATACTTAATCCTTTTAATACCATAAATAACTAACCTTAGGGGGCCAACTTCGAGTGAAGGAATAGAAGAAAAAATACTTCGAATTTTGAAGTGTTTTTTTGGCTACTTCGACCATCGAATGGGCTACTACGACCTTCGACTACGACTTGGACTTCGAATCGAAGGGTTCGAACTAAAAAATCGTTCGACTATTCGACCATTCGATAGACGAAGTACTGTCTCTTTAAGAAAAAACTTCGACCCCCTAGTTCGCCACCTAAAAGCTACCGAACCCAATGTTATCCTATGGGGAAGGTCCCCATACGCTTGGCTAAGTTTTTCTGGTCGAAGGAATAATCCTTCGATCGTTGGATTAAAAATCCTTCGAATCGTTCATTTAATCGAACAATTATACCTTCGATCGTTGGATCGAAGTATTTGCGCAAAATCCTTCGACTTCGATATTCGAAGTCGAAGGATTTTCATTCCCAGTCGAATATCGAGGGTTAATTAACCCTCGATATTCGACCCTTGATGAATTTGCCCCTAAAAGTAAGATTTTAAATGCTTATTTGCTTCATAGACTATATTGTTTTTCACCAAAATACATTATTGTAAATAAAAAATAAAAAAAAATACTAAGAGGAAGAGACTTTCACACCAAGATCTATTGCACAAAACTTTGTTAAATTAATAAAAAACAAACAAAAATGAACACATGAACGAGTAGAATTAGAGTACACACGCGTAATTTAAGAAGAGAAGACTGGCTATACCCCGTTTTCAAGACCAAAACAACCCACACACACAAAAAATCATGCTGATAATTATAAAGCAATACCTGAGTAGACACAAAAAAAAGAGAAATATTGCCAAGAGGAGTAAAGAATGAAAATTATTTTAATGAAATATATTATATCATTTTACACCATCGAAAAAAAGAAAAAAAACACACAAAAAAGAAAAGAAATAACAAATAATTAAATAGTATATATTAATCCAAGAGCATATTCTAAAGCCACAAATATATTCCATATTTAGTTAATTATACCACTATACATCCATCTATTCTTGCAAAATCCTGTTGCTATATTTGCCCCCATATGTCATAAGCAGCACTAAGTTTGCCCAAGAGCAGTAACACATAACAACCAATAAGATGTTAGCTGACCAGTAAATGCTACCTGCTGATTGGTTGCTATCGGTTACTGCTCCTGGGCAAACATAATGCCTTTTATTACATAAACCCCATAGACCCTTAGGGGTTATTTACTAAACTCTGAATTAATCTGGTCAGGCTTTCTGGGGCAAAACTCACATTTTTAGTTTTTTTTTAAAAAAAAACTTGGATTCTTGGAGATTTATTAAAACATGTTGCTGCAAAAAGCCTGAATCCAAAAATCTGCCATTTCAAATATGCAGAGGTTGTGACTAAGTCAATGGCAGAGGTCCCTATTCTATTTGGAAGTTTCTGTGGTCTGCACTGGAATTAGCCCAAAAATCCAACCATTTTGGGCTTTTCAGGCAAAAAACTAAACATTTGGGCTTTTCGGGGAAAGAGCCTGAAAAATTGAGCAGTTCAGGAAAAAAAGTCTGAAAAAATTGTGCTTTTTAAATAAGAAAATAAGGTAAAATCAGGTATGGGAGTTTGGTTGTGTTTTTTATTTAACCTTCTTAAACCTTGTGTGATCATCTGATAAATTCTCAATCTCTTTATAGATATTAATATTTCTATATACCCTCCTAAATGAATCCCTCACATTATTTGTAAGTCAGACCAATGTATCAATGTTTTATGATGTTTTGTTACTCTTCCTCTCTTGTTTGCTATAGTCTCCTCTATATACAGTATCTTAGTTCTTCTATTTCTAACAGTTGCTATAATAACTTTAGTTAAGGGATCAGTGATACTTCTCGTATTGATTATTTGAGTCATAAAGATATAGGACATTGGCCGCATCTTTATATATTTATGTTCCTTTACACTTACCATACCCCCAACATAAGTGAGAGGTGCCATACATATTGTAAAGTTTAATGGGAGTTGTGGTAAAACAAACTTTTAATCTGGAGGGAAAAAATATCAACTATTATATTATTGCTTAGTTGCTGGTTTTGATGTTGTATAGCCAGACCCACGTTCTTTGGTAAGTGACCCCTACTATGAGGGCAAACCAACCAGAACCCTATGTAACTCAATACACATAGATGACCCCTAGACCCTCTGTAAGAGTTGTGTACTGTCTGGGCCTATCATGTGATTGTCTGGGCCTATCATGTGATTGTCTGGGCCTATCATGTGATTGGCTGACAGGCTGTTCTCTTTCTGGCTTACAAAGGTGGCTGTTAAGAATTGCAATTTGTTAGTCTTTTTATATACATGGAGGATAATAGAGACTGCCCAGCTGTAACCATCACAGATGCCCCCACATACTCCAGTCACCAGTAAAATAAGTGCCCAACCCTGGCATCATCCTCAAGCAGAACTACTGAATATCAACTGGCTACCAACTATACTCTGACAAAAACCTGTAATGTTGAAGTTGGCATGCTAAAATAAAGATCTCATTCCCTAAAGGAGTTGTGTTGTGAGTCCTGCCCTATGCCCACATTTTTACATCGCAAGATGTCATGTCAACTGGTAGGCAGCAGTGGGATAGGATCCCAGGACCAAAAAGGCCCCATGAGTACCCCACCTGAATTCTACAGTGGACAATAGGATATATTTACTCACATGGATAACTCCAGGACTCCATAGATCCCTACTGATCCCAGAGAGAGGACCATGTTCTGGCTGAGATGTGAGTCTCTTGGTTTATCTGTACCTGCCACTGTACATCAACGGCTCTAATGTGGAGATTGTCAAAAGCACCAAATTCCTTGGTGTCCACCTGGCGGAGAACCTCACCTGGTCCCACAACACCAGCTACTTAGCCAAGAAAGCCCAAACAGCACCTCTACTACCTGCACAAGCTGAGGAAATCCCATCTCCCACCATCCATACTCAGAACCTTCTACAGAGGGACTATCGAGAGCATCCTGAGCAGCTCTATCACTGTCTGGCCTGGAACTGCACCGTCATGGAGAGCAAGACCCTACAGAGGATAGTGAAGACAGCAGAGAAGATCATAGGTGTCTCTCTTCCTTCCATCATGGACATTTACACCACTCGCTGCATCCGGAAAGCCACCAGCATTGTGGCTGATCCAACACACCCCTCACACTCACTGTTCACACTCCTGCCATCTGGAAAAAGGTACGGAAGCATTAGGGCCCTCACTACCAGACTGTGTAACAGTTTCTTCCCCCAAGTCATAAAGCTCCTGAATACTCAGGGACCGGACAGATCTCTCACACTCACACTCCATCTGACCTTATTGTATAAATAAATAGCCATTGGATACAATTGTTCTCTATAAGCCCATCTGCACTTTGTCATGTTCTTTATTATGTTCTTACTACTGTCATATCACAATGATACACCATCATGTCTGACGTTGAGCATTATTTAGTTAACATATTACATCTGCTGAGTGTGTCTTGTCCTGCCCCTGCACTGTCCTGTCTTGCACCACTTGCACATTTTTGCACTTTTTGTCTGTTGTCCGGTACATCTATGTTGTGTGTTGCACCTAGAGGTCCTAGAGGAACGTTGTTTCCTTTCACTGTGTACTGTACAAACGTATATGGATGAAATGACAATAAACTCACTCTTGACTATCTTGACTCCTGAGATGAGGGTTTGGAACATGCCATGGAGCAGATAGTACAAGTAGAGGCAGATTTGGAGGAAGGACACTATGCCCTGCAGATCACCATGCACCAACCAGGTGGGAGATATTTGTACAGTTCCTATAAAGTGCTCCCACTTCCCTGTAGCTGGGCAGAATGGCAAAAAGAGTGGGAGATTTTGAAGTTCTGTGACTATAACACCTACAATATGTGGGTAACCAGGAGGAGGAATTCTATACCCTCTATGAATGGCGCTTCTTTTATATAGGAATCAACGACACAGAGGAAAGAAGGGACTTGCTTGCTGACCTTGTTTATCAGGAATTGGCATTAATAAAAGATTATGCTGATATCTGGGAATTTGAAGAATGACACAAGGAAGCACTGAGGGTACGTGCACAGTATTTTTGTAGTTTTCAGCAGGCACAGCCAGGGGTACTGGGTACTGTAGGTCCCAAAGACTCTCAGTCACCCCCCAGTATAGTCAGTGCTGGGGTGGGGGAAGAACAGAAAGCCTCCCAAACAACTTTATTTTGTTACCCAAGTGACCAGGGAACTGTTAGGGTATGTGATACCAATCAAGGTGATATTCCACTGGATACAATCTATTCCTCTGTGGCATCAGAACCTGTGCTGGGCAGGAGCTGCGGCACTATCCAGCCAGATATAAATGTTATGGAGTCAAGACATTCGGAAGAGTGTTGGGAATTGGCAGAGGCTGCGGCCCTACCAATTCAATCATCTACAGTATGTGCCTTTCCAGAATCTGTGTGGAGTCTGAAGGTGCTGCAGAAAATGGGATGAAGGAATCCAGTGTTTGTGAGGAAAAAGATTTGGCAAAGGCTGCGGCCCTACCAAGTGAACTGTCTGTGTCGAAAAGTGTTACAGACTGATCTGTGTGAGACCCACACAATCTCTATGGAGTCTGTGGTGCTGTTAGCAATGGAATTAAAGAATGTGGTTGTAAGTTGGAAGAATTGAGGCCAAGGTCCTACCAAGCACTGAAGAGGAGGCGAAGCTCCTGATGCAAATAGAAAAGGCTGCTGGTTTGGGTAAAGTAATGATAATGGGGGATTTTAATTAGCCAGATATTGACTGGAGCAACAGTACTGCCAGATCAGTTAATGGGAACAAGTTTATAAACTGTTACATGACAATTTTATGGCACAGGTTGTTGAGGAGCCAACCAGAAAAAATATATTCTGGATCTAGTGATCTCTAATGAGCCAGAACTTATAGCAAATGTGCAAGTCATTGAACCCCTGGGTAATAGTGACCATAATGTTATATCATTTAATGTCTGGTGCAAAAAACAAATATATACTGGGGCAACAAAAACCATGAATTTTGCAAAAGCTAATTTTAGTGCCTTGAGGGCTGCCCTACAGAGTATTGATTGGGGCATTAGGTTTTCAGCTAAAAACACAGAACAGAAATGGTTGTCCTTTAAAATGATATTAAATCATTACTGTTCTCAATTTATTCCCTTAAGGACTAAACGTAGAAGCTCTAAGAATCATCCTGTGTGGCTTAATACAGAAGTAAAGAAGTTAATGGGAAAGAAGAGAAAGGCATTTAATAACTACAAATCTGTAGGGACAGAAGCTGCATTTAATGAATATAAACACTGTAATAAATGTTGTAAATCAGCAATCCGGAAGGCTAAGAAAAGAAATGAAGAGTTAATTGCGGTGGAGGTGAAAACTAACCCTAAAAAGTTTTTTAAATATATTAATAGTAAAAAGATGCAGGTTGAGAGTGTTGCTCCATTAAATAATGGTACCAGTCTGGTTGTAACAGATACAGATAAGGCAAATGTGTTAAATCTGTTCTTTTCTTCAGTGTATATAATAGAGGAGTGTGAGTTCCCAGGCTCACTTTATAGCTGCACGAATGGCTCAGCTCAATCTAGTCAGTGGCTGACTCAGGATATGATTCATAAAACTTTAATACAAATTAATGTAAACAAGGCTCCAGGGCCTGATGGCATACACCCCCGGGTTCTAAGAGAGCTTATTTCAGTTTTAGGCCATCCCCTAATTCTGATTTGCTTTCATCTGGTATGGTGCCTATGGTTTGGAGAAAAGCTGATGTTATTCCAATATTTAAAAAGGGATTACGATCTCAGCCTGGCAATTATAGGCCAGTAAGCTTGACATCTGTGGTGGGCAAATTATTTGAAGGCTTGTTAAGGGATCACATTGAAAATTTTGTCCTAGTGAATGGCATTATGAGCAACAATCAGCATGGCTTTATGAAAGATAGGTCATGTCAGACTAATTTGATTGCTTTTTATGATGAGGTAAGTAAGATTCTGAACAGTGGGGGGCAGTAGATCTATTTGGATTTTGCCAAAGCGTTTGATACTGTGCCCCACAAACGACTGCTTTCTAAACTAAGGTCTGTTGGGCTTAATGAAGTCGTTTGCACATGGATAGGAAACTGGCTACAGGATCGGGTACAGAGGGTGGTTGTTAATGGGACATTCTCTACTTGGAGTAAGGTTCTTAGTGGGGTCCCCCAGGGCTCAGTATTGGGGCCACTTTTATTTAACTTGTTCATTAATGACTTAGGGGATGGTGTTGTAAGTAATGTATCAGTGTTTGCAGATGAGACAAAACTATCAGCCCAATTAATTCCATCCAGGATGTGGCACTTGCAACAGGATCTTGACTAACTGGCAATCTGGGCAGCTAAGTGGCAAATGAGATTCAATGTTGATAAATGTAAAGTCCTGCACCTGGGATGTAACAATATCCACTTATACCCTTAATGGGACTGCACTAGGCAAATCCATAATGGAGACGGAGCTTGGAGTCCTTGTAGATAATAAACTTGTCTGTAGCAAGTAATGCCAGTCAGCAGCATCAAGGGCAAATAAGGTCTTGACTTGTATTAAATGGGGCAGAGAGTCACGGGAGGAGGGGGTCCCACTGTATAGAGCACTGGTAAGGCCCCATCTAGAATATGCCGTACAGTTTAGAGGAGGGAAAGGGGTGTTACAGGGAGAGCTGGGAAGTGAATCAGGGGTACAGGCTGATACATTAGATAGGTACAAGGAAGGGTCGGATGCTTTATTCACCAGTAGCTCCTCCCAGCAGACAGGAGGGAGCCAATGACATTAGAGGAGGGAAAGGGGTGTTACAGGGAGAGCTGGGAAGTGAATCAGGGGTACAGGCTGATACATTAGATAGGTACAAAGAAGGGTCAGATGCTTTATTCACCAGTAGCTCCTCCCAGCAGACAGGAGGGAGCCAATGAGATTAGAGGAGGGAAAGGGGTGTTACAGGGAGAGCTGGGAAGTGAATCAGGGGTACAGGCTGATACATTAGATAGGTACAAGGAAGGGTCGGATGCTTTATTCACCAGTAGCTCCTCCCAGCATACAGGAGGGAGCCAATGAGATTAGAGGAGGGAAAGGGGTGTTACAGGGAGAGCTGGGAAGTGAATCAGGGGTACAGGCTGATACATTAGATAGGTATAAGGAAGGGTCGGATGCTTTATTCACCAGTAGCTCCTCCCAGCAGACAGGAGGGAGCCAATGAGATTAGAGGAGGGAAAGGGGTGTTACAGGGAGAGCTGGGAAGTGAATCAGAGGTACAGGCTGATACATTAGATAGGTATAAGGAAGGGTCGGATGCTTTATTCACCAGTAGATCCTCCCAACAGACAGGAGGGAGCCAATGAGATTAGAGGAGGGAAAGGGGTGTTACAGGGAGAGCTGGGAAGTGAATCAGGGGTACAGGCTGATACATTAGATAGGTATAAGAAGGGGTTGGATGGTGTTTAGCAAGTGAGGGAATACAGGGATATGGGAGATAGCTCATAGTACAAGTTGATCCAGGGACTGGTCCCATTGCATGTTGGAGTCAGGAAGGAATTTTTTCCCTCTGAGGCAAATTGGAGAGGCTTTAGATGTTTTTTTTTTTTGCCTTCCTCTGGATCAACTGGCAGATAGGCAGGTTAAAAAAAATTAAAAAGGTTGAACTTGATGGACGTGTGTCTTTTTCCAACCTAACTTACTATGTTACTAAGTATGGAATAAACATGTGCAAATGTCACTGTGTCTGTAATGCCAGAAATTCCCAGGATTGCTGTGGAGCCTGGAATCCCAGAATTGGAACAACCCTACAAGGAGGGAAAAGATGAGGATCCTCCACCACCTCAGTTGCTGCCGGCTGGAGAGGACCAGGGAAAAGGCCAAGAAAAAAGTAGCACTCAGAGTTCACCAATGTTTGGAAATGAAGGAGGGAGTAACCCACCAACAGAGGAGGGACCCAGGGAAATGATTCCAGAATCTCTAAAGCCAGTAACGTACCCTCCAACAACAGGCTCTGTGGTGAGTCCCCGTGTCCCCAGATGGAAAGATCCCCTTTGGGTGGTAACTTTGGCTGGGGCCCCTAAGCTGGTTGGGTGGGATCCACAATTCCAGGGAAAAGGCCTGTGGCAGGGGGTTCATGACTATGGGACAGCACCAGGCAATCGGGATTTCTTAAGAGAATCCAATCTGGGCAGTGGTGGATTAAGGACATGTGGACTTTCCACAGGACCCCCTTCTAGGGAAGGGCTTGATTTCGGCGCAGTACATGGCATGTTTTTTTTTTTAAAAAAGTTGATTGCCATGTAAATACGCTAGCGGTTTCAAGCTTAGGCAATGGCACATGATGCTAGCGTATTTACATGGTGGTCAGCTTTTACAAAAATGATTTCACAGACAGATTGTTTCATGTAAAATAAAACCAGTAGGCGTCTGATAATGGCCACTACTTGCCCCTGCTACTAAATAGCTGGCCTCTCACTCTCAGTGGCCTGGCTGGCTTGATATATTTAAAAAAAAATTCTCTGCCCACTGACTGGTGCTGGACTGGGGGTGCTACCGACTGGCTGGCCTCGTGCCCCCCGTGCCTTGCTTATTAGCCAGCAGTTAGGCAGGATTGAAGGTGCAGGGCAAGTTAGATAAGCAGCTAATAGCTATAAGGCAACTTGGCATATAGTAACAATGGTGAGAGTCACAAAGAACTTGGTAGAGACATTGAGACTGTGCGTCTGGTCTCTGCTGCGTCGGACTGTGTGTGCGAGAGGAGATCAACTCTCTTAAGCCGCGGGTCTGCTTCAGCGCATACCAGTAACGTGACTAGTGAGCGCAATTCCAACCAAGACAGTCAGCCCGGCGTAGAGAGACATTGGTTGCACTGCGCAAACTCAGAGAGACGCCGCTCTGCACCGTGACGCACATACACCTGCCTGACTTCAGCGCCTTCATTCTCTCCCGACTCAGTCCTGGGCAGCAAGTCTGGGGGGATGGGGATGCTGGAATGAAAAAAACATTTCAATAAAAACCCATGGCCCCTAGCACTAATGGGCCCCTAGGCTATACCCTAGCCTATGTGTTAATCCGCCCCTGTATCTGGGCCATTTGCTGGGGAAAGGGATAGGCTATAACTGTCTCTACCATTTTATAAGTTTGACCCTCATGTTCTTCTTGGGCAAAATTGACTTTTTAACCCTCAAGGACAGGGAGATTAATGAAGGATGTCCAGAAACCTTCTCCCATAGCCCGGTGGGCCCCAGTTACACCAGCTCCATTGTTACACTGCTCCATAATTCTGCAGAACTGTTACCCCTGGAAAACTAAACATATTTGCCCCATAATGGCTGAAACTACCTGAATATGGTACAAAACTGATCACAAAAATGTTTGCCCTCCCCATTACTGCAAATTATTGTATAATATAATATAACTCCTACAGATGCAAACTGCCGCCTGGACTCTTTCTCATGGACTGTAACTAAGGACTGTCTGGGGGGGGGGTAACACTGGAGCTTTGGGACAGACTCCATCCATCTCTCTAACAGACTATTTTGTCTCTACTACGGACATTTTGCTTTATAAGAATTGGCTGGTGAGGCTGCTGGGAACGTGTATAGGCCCCCAACAGGCTCACTATTTGGAAGGGGGGAGAAGTTGTGATAAAACAAACTTTTAATCAGGCGGGAAAAAATGTCAACTATTATGTTATGGCTTAGTTGCTCCTAACTGCTTCAACAAATGGTCTGTGTATATAATCTTTGCTCCTTTCCCTATGTGGTTTTAATGTTGGATAGACAGACCTTTGGTAAGTGACCCCTCTGTAACTCAATACACATAGATGAGCCCAAGAGATGTGTACTGTCTGGATCCTACATTCAGACTAAACTGGGCATGCTCCCTAAATGGCACCCCATTGGCCAAACAGTATTAGCTGTGATTGGCACCATTATAATTCATGGTTGGATTGGTCCTTATAATGGCCCGCCTGGCCTATCATGTGATTGGTTCTTCTGGAAGTTGCCTTTGTGGTTGGCAGATGGAATCAAACCTTATTCTGCATTTACAACAGGGGCTGTTCCCTTTCTGGCGTACAGAGTTGGCTACCTAGAATTCCAAATTGTTAGTCTTTTTATACAAATGGAAGATCCCAGACACTCCCCGGCTGTAACCATCACAGCTGTACCCACCTTCCCATGATCAGCAGTAGCCGTGGCCAACCCTGACATTATCCACAAGCAGAACTACTGAATGCTGCCTGGCTCCCATATAGACTCTACCATATAGACTCTACCATATAGACTCTACCATATAGACTCTACCATATAGACTCTACCATATAGACTCTACCATATAGACTCTACCATATAGACTCTACCATATAGACTCTACCATATAGACTCTACCATATAGACTCCACCATATAGACTCCACCATATAGACTCCACCATATAGACTCCACCATATAGACTCCACCATATAGACTCCACCATATAGACTCCACCATATAGACTCCACCATATAGACTCTACCATATAGACTCTACCATATAGACAGGTGAGAACAAGCTGTAATATTAAAGTTGCCATGTTACAATAAAAAGTTCACTCCCTACAAGGATTGGATTAGTGGAAGAGTTTATATGCCGAGAACTTCCCACACCATTCAGTTGTACTGAAGAAGCTGCTCGGATGTGAAACGTCTTCATTGATTACTCAGCAAGTCCAGTTGTTGTTAGATTGACCTATACTGGATATACCTACAAGGAGTTGTGTTGTGAGTCCTGCCCTACACCCACATCTTCTTACGGGAAGGTGTCGAGACAAAAGCAACTGGGTCGTTTTCCTTTGATTGTCCTGATAATGTTATAGAATTGTTCTGAGTGAACTGAAAGAGCAAAAAATGTTCAATAAAAGGTAATTAAACGACCACATTTACAGTGAAAGGGTTAATGTCAACTTTAAAGGAAACCAGTGCATGGTTGTTAAGGTAATATGGACTCTAGCAACCAAATGACAAAAATTGCAAAGTTGAAACAAATACTGATCTTCCTTTGTTTATATTTCTGCCCTTTTTATCATATTAACAACATTTATACTGGCTGGTGGGTAAAATATCACCCAGGTGAAAGCCCGATGTACATGGCTGTGTTGTTGTTTATGTTTGGGGACAGAGACTCTGAAATCCGGCCAAATACACAGAAAGATGTGATTAATGTATAGGATTATTTGCATAGTAAAAATGTGTTAGATTTGGGATATGCTGCTCTTTTTACCTATGTGAGACACAAGTAATGCACACAAGATAGCAGCCAATGCAAGGGAGAAATAAACCAATGGCCTTTGAATGTATGTGACTGCTTACAAGTGCACAAGCAACCAATGAATCACAAGGGGAGGGCAGTATCAATGTCCAATAAGAAGCAAGTAAGGGCAAAGCCTGAGAGTGATGATGTCATCATATAGGAAGTGCAGGTGTAAAACAGGCCACTCCCATCCTTCAGAAAACTGATCACTGAGACAGGAGAAGCATACCTCCCAACTGTCCCTTTTTCAGAGGGACAGTCCCTCTTTTGACAGCTCAACCCGCAGTCCCTCATTTGTACTGGAAAGTCCCTCTTTTCTCTGCACTGAACAGCCAGTAAAAGAAACAAAGTTTCTCACTTAATTGGCTTTTAGCAGAGAGCCCAGAACAGCTAACAGGTGCAAATAAGAGACTTTGTAACAATTTTGAGACACAAAAACACAGTTCAGATAAGGAGAAATATTTTCAAACTTTCATAACCTGCCAAATTTTGTAAAACAAACATGGTAATTAGGGGGTGTGGCCACAGAAAGGGGTGTGGTCAAAAAATTGCTGCGCTACGTGCAGAAAAAATTTTTTGTCCCTCTTTTTACTTTCAAAATGTTGGGAGGTGTGGGAGAAGGACAGATTTAAATGAGATATAAACTTACTTTTACATTGACCTTTTTACTTGTTTTATGAAAAATAGATTTTCTAACACAATGAGAGCAACCCACACAGTCACACACAGCATTGACTCCACTGCTTTCCACCTGGAGTTACTAACTAGGATCTGGTCCAGCTTCCACCTGAGTGCAGGTACACAGAGTAAGAGCCAGTCACTATAGATACACAGATCCTGCTTAATAACCCAAGGCACAAATCAGTGGCGCTAACACTGTGGCGCATATTTATCAAGGGTTGAATTTCAAATTGAAAATACTTCGAAATTCAATTTCAAAAAAACCAACCAAAATTAAGTTGAAGGTTTTTTCTGGTCGAATAGGTCCATTTTAGATCGAATAGGTCCATATTCGGCCGAATTCGAATCGTACTAATCGACTTTGGTTTTTGAAATACGTTCTAGGAGGTCCCCCATAGGCTAAAACAGCAATTCAGCAGGTTTTAGATGGCGAATGGTGAAAGTCGATTTTTTGAACAGTACATGATAAATTTCGATATTCGAATTTTCTATTTTTTTTCAGATTCAAATCTAATTTGGACTTTTCCCTAGTCGAAGTACACAAAAAATAGCTCGAAATTCGATTTTTTTATAAATGAAAATTCAACAGTTAGGCCAGTTATCAGGGGTGGACAAAAGCCGCCTCGGGTAACTTTAAGAGCTAAATTTTCATTTTTTAAAACAGAAATGCGGCTCTTCTAGATAAGCGAGCGCAATATCTGTGACTGCACTAGTGATGTGACACCCCCTCAATCTGCTCCCACACAAGAACTTAGAAGGACGTAGTGAGTGGGGGCAACATAACGGCCCTGACCATTCTGGACAACTGGGAGCAGATGTGATGGTGCCGAGAGCCTGAGCAGTTCCATATGAAATAGAACATTTACTTTCGGTTGGAAACTGGGGGAACCTGTTCTTGCAAAAGGTGGGGAGCAGGTGGGGCGGGTGTACTCAGATTCCCATTAAATAATGAAATGTGCCAATGGCTACACAGCAGCTTGTTTATATAAACTATAGTAGTACTTATCTGTTATCTACTGTGTATCCTGTGCGTGAATGGCTGCCCCATGGTTACACAGCAGGTTGTTTATATAAACTATAGTAGTACTTATCTGTTATCTACTGTGTATCCTGTGCTTGAATGGCTGCCCCCTTGGCTACACAGCAGCTTGTTTATATAAACTATAGTAGTACTTATCTGTTATCTACTGTGTATCCTGTGCTTGAATGGCTGCCCCATGGCTACACAGCAGCTTGTTTATATAAACTATAGTAGTACTTATCTGTTATCTACTCTGTATCCTGTGCTTGAATGGCTGCCCCCATGGCTACACAGCAGCTTGTTTATATAAACTATAGTAGTACTTATCTGTTATCTACGGTGTATCCTGTGCTTGAATGGCTGCCCCCATGGCTACACAGCAGCTTGTTTATATAAACTATAGTAGTACTTTTCTGTTAGCTACTCTGTATCCTGTGCTTGAATGGCTGCCCCCATGGCTACACAGCAGCTTGTTTATATAAACTATAGTAGTACTTATCTGTTATCTACTGTGTATCCTGTGCTTGAATGGCTGCCCCCTTGGCTACACAGCAGCTTGTTTATATAAACTATAGTAGTACTTATCTGTTATCTACTGTGTATCCTGTGCTTGAATGGCTGCCCCCTTGGCTACACAGCAGCTTGTTTATATAAACTATAGTAGTACTTATCTGTTATCTACTGTGTATCCTGTGCTTGAATGGCTGCCCCCTTGGCTACACAGCAGCTTGTTTATATAAACTATAGTAGTACTTATCTGTTATCTACTGTGTATCCTGTGCTTGAATGGCTGCCCCCTTGGCTACACAGCAGCTTGTTTATATAAACTATAGTAGTACTTATCTGTTATCTACTGTGTATCCTGTGCTTGAATGGCTGCCCCCTTGGCTACACAGCAGCTTGTTTATATAAACTATAGTAGTACTTACCTGTTATCTACTGTGTATCCTGGGCTTGAATGGCTGCCCCCATGGCTACACAGCAGCTTGTTTATATAAACTATAGTAGTACTTATCTGTTATCTACTGTGTATCCTGTGCTTGAATGGCTGCCCCCATGACTACACATCAGCTTGTTTATATAAACTATAGTAGTACTTATCTGTTATCTATTGCGTATCGTGTGCTTGAATGGCTGCCCCCATGGCTACACAGCAGCTTGTCTATATAAACTATAGTAGTACTTATCTGTTATCTACTGTGTATCCTGTGCTTGAATGGCTGCCCCCATGGCTACACAGCAGCTTGTTTATATAAACTATAGTAGTACTTATCTGTTATCTACTGTGTATCCTGTACTTGAATGGCTGCCCCCATGGCTACACAGCAGCTTGTTTATATAAACTATAGTAGTACTTATCTGTTATCTACTGTGTATCCTGTACTTGAATGGCTGCCCCATGGCTACACAGCAGCTTGTTTATATAAACTATAGTAGTACTTATCTGTTATCTACTGTGTATCCTGTGCTTGAATGGCTACCCCATGGCTACACAGCAGCTTGTTCATATAAACTATAGTAGTACTTATCTGTTATCTACTGTGTATCCTGTGCTTGAATGGCTGCCCCCATGGCTACACAGCAGCTTGTTTATATAAACTATAGTAGTACTTATCTGTTATCTACTGTGTATCCTGTGCTTGAATGGCTGCCCCCATGGCTACACAGCAGCTTGTTTATATAAACTATAGTAGTACTTATCTGTTATCTACTGTGTATCCTGTGCTTGAATGGCTGCCCCCATGGCTACACAGCAGCTTGTTTATATCAACTATAGTAGTACTTATCTGTTATCTACTGTGTATCCTGTGCTTGAATGGCTGCCCCCATGGCTACACAGCAACTTGTTTATATAAACTATAGTAGTACTTATCTGTTATCTACTGTGTATCCTGTGCTTGAATGGCTGCCCCCATGGCTACACAGCAACTTGTTTATATAAACTATAGTAGTACTTATCTGTTATCTACTGTGTATCCTGTGCTTGAATGGCTGCCCCCATGGCTACACAGCAGTTTGTTTATATAAACTATAGTAGTACTTATCTGTTATCTACTGTGTATCCTGTGCTTGAATGGCTACCCCATGGCTACACAGCAGCTTGTTCATATAAACTATAGTAGTACTTATCTGTTATCTACTGTGTATCCTGTGCTTGAATGGCTGCCCCCATGGCTACACAGCAGCTTGTTTCTATAAACTATAGTAGTATTTCTGAAGCAAACACAGCAGTTGTACCAGTGCAATACTATATGATATTATCATTCTTTTAAAACACTTTCATTTTTGGTGTTACTTTCCCAAGAAAGTGCAATTACACAGTGTGAGTAGTAAATAGAATATTGTGCCAGTGAAGTCAATGTACAGTATATAATATATAGTAATGTGTGGGTAGTATAGTGTGAGAACTGTACATAGAGGAGAAGTAATGTATAAATAAGAAGAAGGTGCCAGTGTATTATACTTGGTTGAATATTGATTTAGAAATAATGTGAAATGAGATACTGAGAGAGTAGGACCAATGTTATTCCATATAAATGTGTTTATTGCAGGAATCTCTTGTACTTTATGTTTCAGCCAATAGTTTTCCTCAGGTGCATAAAAGAAATGACACAAACTGTCATTTAATCCTTTCACCTCACCAACAAGTTTACACCAACTCCACAGTGTGGCTGCTACATACCTTCCTATAGAACCAAACTGACATCTAGTGGCCAACTTCATAATTACACACAAGAATAACAGATACTTCTGTTTGAAATAAGTCAATAATGTCCATAGATACATATATTCTACAGACCAGCCAATACCCTATGGGCCAAACTGTAAATTATAATAAAATAGCTGCTACTGCTGCACTGAGCCATCTGAAGCTTTATATGTTAAAGGAGAACTAAAGTGTAACAAAGTAGTAGCCAGAAATGTTGTACATGATGTTTTGGGCAGCACAGAAACCAGTGCAATTAGCATCAGAATGTAATAATCAGCAAACCTGTAGCATCAGCTTATATTACAGCCAGGGAAGCTCATTTTCTGCTGGATAATTAGTGACGAGCCCTAAGCTTAGCTTCTCAACAGCCAATCAGAGCCCACTGAGCATGTGTGTGTCACAGACACTTTCCAAGATGGTGACCCCCTGTGACAAGTTTGAAGTCCTGGATCATTGCTGCTATTGACAAGCTCAAACTTTAGCCTCGTGCAATAAGTTCACTATAGAAAATAGGCCATTTTTAGCTACATTCATCTTTAGGGTTTAGTTCTCCTTTAAAAGGGCCCTTTATCAGAATTCTCATTGGTCAGTTCATTTGCATTTATAATGACATTTTTTGTCATTAGAATTCTCATTGGTGAATTGGTTTCCATGTAAAATTATGTTTTTCTCAACTTCTATAGAGAACAAGGGGACAGTGAAACACCTTTATGGTTTCGTTTAGTGGCCCTTTAAATAAGAGACCCCAACCAGTGGCTCAGGAGTGAATTTTTTTTTTTGGGGGAAAAGCAGGGGCTTATATTGAATTCCAGACAAGTCAGCACAAACAGCTGGGGGGAGAGTAGAGCGATACATAAATAGTGACATATTAAATGCTCTCTTCCCTGTAGAGCTTACAATCTAATGAGATGTAGAAGAGGTGCAGTTGTTATTTTCTCATTAGAATGAGAGAGCAACTGGCAGTTTCCTCCTCTCCGGGTCTCTAAGTAGTAAAGTCAGTGCTGTGAGTGACAGTGTGTGCAGCGCTCTGGCCTATGTTGCTGCTATATAATAATGATAATAATAATAATAAAATATATAATATAATAATATAAGCGCAAGGGGAGGAGTTATGTAGAGGGAAGCACAAGTGCATGCTGGGACATATAGGGCACATTGTTTATAGAATAATCAGTAACTGCTACAAGTTGGCAGTTTCATTGGTTGCTATGGGAACTGCACTGGTGCAATGGAGCAGCTCTGTCAGTGCCCCCCGTGTATCAGCTGCACCTCCCTGGGCAAAGCTTTGATAATGGAGAACTCCCAGAATTCCACTGTCACTGAGTTGTCGGGGGGGATGGTGATATTTGGGCACAGTCTGTGTAACAGAACTTTCACTACATCGGGGGCCCCAGGACACAATAAAGGGGTCACTTATATACAAGGAGCCCCCAAAGGTGGGAAATGACTTCCTGACACCCCCACCCTGCTGAGGAGACTCCTCATGTGCAACTACAACCCCCACACGAGCACTGGAACCTCAAGGAATCTCTCTATGTCCCCAGTCTTCTTTTTACCCCTCCCCCCGTGCAGCACTGGGACACCCCTGATTCTACCTGAATGTTACACACAGATCAGCCACTAGGGGGAGACATATGATCTCTGCTCAAAGGCCAAGTAAACCCTGCTGCTCTGCTCAACTTTACTCACTTGTTGTTGGACTACAAATGCCACAAATGTGTAATTGGGATTTTTCGGGTTTAGTGTCCCTTTAATGGTAACTTTTCATTAAACCAAACTGTAATGAGCTTAGAATGAAATAATTGTCTAAAAGGTGCAGCTGCCACATAGTGAACTTAGTTTGAAGCCAATAAGAAGTGTATAAATATAATAATTTGTAGCCCACACAACCAGCAAGTGCCCCAAGCCCGGGGGGTACAATTGTGAGTAACACACAACACTAGGGGTCCAGATGAGCAGAACATTTATTGGCTACAAATTACCTGTATATACATTAGTTATCTGGATACATTCTTGTCTTCTTAAACCATGAAAATAAGAGTCTCCGCCCCTTAATTCCGAGTGCCAAAAAGTCACCGTCCTCTATGGTTGCCATGGAAATACTGCACATCGTGCCCCCCAAAAAGCAACCACCAAAACTTGAGAAGCTGTGTCTGTAGATGAGATGTCGGTGTATATTATGGCTAGGGAGGCTGCTCATGATTGGCTGCTGCACTCACTTCCAATATAAAGATTATGGGCGGGGCATATCAGGTGACCCTACAGACATATCTCATTAGCTAACGATCTTTACCCAGGCATCATCCCCCCATACCCTGAATGCCGCATGAAGTGGCTCAGTGAAGGTGGCAGTGAACGTGTGCAAGTGTCGCATTGGGTCGGACAGCTCATAGAAGGTCAGATGACCTGCGTCGTAGTCCAACAAGATTCGGATATTGCCACAGTAAGGTCGGAGGATTAAATCCGTCACTTTGCCGTTATGTCTCACTGAATACTTATAGTTCCACCGGTACAAACACCACGACTTGCTGTTATTGCCCAGGCTGGACAAGTCTCCGCCCTTCTCTACAGTCGCATAGGAAACGCCCACCCACCAGTAACCCAGTTCGCTGCCTTCGATCTCCCAGTAGTGTCGGCCCGAGGTGAACTTCCTGGTGCATAAGGCTTGGGCATAATCCTGGAATCTCTTGGGGGTAAGTGGGCGACGCTGGTCTGTTCGAGTGAAGGAAACGGTTTTGCCGTCCTCTGATATGACAACGAGACTAGAGGCAGTGCCCACATCCAGCTCCATGCCAGTCGCCTGCTGCCCATACACTGAGGACTTACAATCAAGGTTACTGGCCAGAGCAGGAGATTTACCCTCCTCATCCTCCGTCTCACCGTCCTCATTATCCTCCCCCTCAGTACCACAATTAACTGATCCGTCAGATTCTGGTCCCTGTAGGACAGTTATTGGATCAGCCATGTTGCACATCTTCTCAATGTGACGGATCTTCTTGGCCAACTCGTTCTTCTCAATCTCAAGCTGCTGGATCAGATCTGGGACTCCATCTTCCTTCTCCTCAACATCTCTCCTGCGCTTCTTCAGGGGCTTCGTTGGCTTCTCCATCTGCCCTTGTTCTTCTGATGCCCCTTCTCTCTCTGAGCAACACTCACCCCTCTCTGGGGCCAGTGTCTCAGGGTACTCTCTCTCAGGGGG
Source organism: Xenopus petersii (assembly GCA_038501925.1). Taxonomy (NCBI): domain Eukaryota; kingdom Metazoa; phylum Chordata; class Amphibia; order Anura; family Pipidae; genus Xenopus; species Xenopus petersii. Next base: position 167,354,728 of record CM076682.1, read on the forward strand.
TGTCTCAGTGACCTCTAAACTCCCTTCTTGGGTCAATTCCTCATTATTAACTTCCACCTGTTTGTTCCTGGTCAGTTCCCCAGTCTCTCTCTCCCTGGGGTCAGTTCCTTAGAGAACTTGCTCTTCAGAGTAAGTTCTTCAGATTCCCTCACTCTTCATCTGGGGTCAGAACTTGCTCTTCTATCTCTGGGGTTGGACCCTCAGTGACTTTTCATCTCAGTTCCTCTCTCCCTCTATGTAAGGGTCAGTTTCCTGGACCTCCTGCCTCAGATTATTAAGTGCAGCTACTATTCCTTCCCACACATCACATGGCATCTCTCCACCTACAGCTGGAACACAATCAAACATTTATTACTATAAAATATTATAATTTACATGTATATTGCACCATCATTCCCATCAACCCCAATGAGCTTACAATCTAGAGGGCCCAATCACAATCCAAGTAGCCCCTGCCCCAATAAACCAATAATCTAACTCTCTATCACATTCCCATCAGTCCCTGCCCCAATGAGCTTACAATCTAATCTGCCTGTATGTATGTGGGAGTTAAACAATCCAAGCACAGGGAGAACACACACAGTCGTTGGCTGGAATAGAACCTGGGTCTGTAGTGATAAGCAGCACATGTGAATAGTGATACAATGTAGTGAGTCAGTTCTACTCCAGGTCAGAGAGGCCTCTGCTACATTGTTCATATTCTCTGCTCCACTTCTCTCCACACACCCCCTACACCCGCACTGACTTCCGGGTTCCTTTTACAGACCAGCCCTGCTGATGATGTCACAAAAGGGGTGGGGCGAGCAGGCGCATCTATAAAAGCAGAAGCCGTGGTTGGCCCAAACCCTCCCGACCCTCCCGTGGGAATCAGGCACATCACTACCACACACACTGCATCCAATAGTCATTCTATTTACTGTCCAAGACTACGTCTATATGGTGTATAGGTTGGGAATAATGATATTTTAATATGCAAACCCAGTTTTAGGCATAAATACCCAATCACAGCTCATCCTCCTGGGCTCACACCCTGCGGGAGGAACAATATAAAACATGTTTATTTATTTAGCTGTGTCTCAGGTAGTTTGACTATACCTTCCCCTCCGTAGCCTAGTTATTCCCTGTACTAAGCACAATTCAGCAGGAACAGTCCCCTGAGTTTGCTAATAGTCTGTACAGAGAGATCCCATAAAACTATGGCAGCATAGGTATTCCCCTGTACTAAGCACAATTCAGCAGGAACAGCCCCCTAAGTTTGCTCATAGTCTGTACAGAGAGATCCCATAAAACTATGGTACATAGGTATTCCCTGTACTAAGCACAATTCAGCAGGAACAGTCCCTAAGTTTGCTTATATCTGTACAGAGAGATCCCATAAAACTATGGCAACATAGGTATTCCCTGTACTAAGCACAATTCAGCAGGAACAGTCCCCTAAGTTTGCTCATAGTCTGTACAGAGAGATCCCATATAACTATGGCAGCATAGGTATTCCCTGTACTAAGCACAATTCAGCAGGAACAGTCCCCTAAGTTTGCTCATAGTCTGTACAGAGAGATCCCATAAAACTATAGCAGCATAGGTATTCCCTGTACTAAGCACAATTCAGCAGGAACAGTCCCTAAGTTTGCTCATAGTCTGTACAGAGAAATCCCATAAAACTATGGTACATAGGTATTCCCTGTACTAAGCACAATTCAGCAGGAACAGTCCCTAAGTTTGCTCATAGTCTGTACAGAGAGATCCCATAAAACTATGGCAGCATAGGTATTCCCTGTACTAAGCACAATTCAGCAGGAACAATCCCTAAGTTTGCTCATAGTCTGTACAGAGAGATCCCATAAAACTATGGTACATAGGTATTCCCTGTACTAAGCACAATTCAGTAGGAACAGCCCCTAAGTTTGCTCATAGTCTGTACAGAGAGATCCCGTAAAACTATGGCAGCATAGGTATTCCCTGTACTAAGCACAATTCAGCAGGAACAGTCCCCTAAGTTTGCTCATAGTCTGTACAGAGAGATCCCATAAAACTATGGCACATAGGTATTCCCTGTACTAAGCACAATTCAGCAGGAACAGTCCCTAAGGTTGCTCATAGTCTGTACAGAGAGATCCCATAAAACTATGGCAGCATACCGTATATACTCGTGTATAAGCCGACCCGTGTATAAGCCGAGGTACCTAATTTTACCTATGAAAAGTGGGAAAACTTATTGACTCGAGTATAAGCCGAGGGTGAGATATGCAGCAGCCACTGGAAACTTAAGTCTACTGTGGTGTACAATGCAAAATTGCAACCAAAATAGAAACTGCCCACATAGGAAAGTATCTAATAACATGCTGTAAAACACAAATACAATGGTTCAGTGTTTCAGTGTTAGAATCTATGCAGGGCTGTTAGAAGCTGCCAGGGCTGATGGCCTCATTTGTGTTCACACCTTGGGCCTTCAAATACCTCTCAGCCTGTTTGTGTGAGGGCCTAAGGTTGCAGGGGAGTAAGTTGGCAGGAGTGCCCCCTGGGTTTCAGCAGCAGGGGACCTTGCTCCTTGGGGGCCCCTACTGCTGCTCCTTAAGTCACTGCATTGGATCAACCTGGACAACAGAGGTCTGGGTGATGTGTCTTTCTGCACCAGGTATTGGGCTGCAGGGTGGGTTGCAAGATTCCCAGGGCCTGAAACGGGACATCCCCAGGGTTCATGGTTCACTCACCCTATGTAGCACCCTCCAGGGAAGTCCCAGCGGTCCTAGTGATTGAGTGCCTTGTGGTTCCGGTGCGGCATCGGATCATGCTCGCATTTACGCGAGTCCCCGGGTTCCGCATCTATGGTAGGCTGCAAATTGGTTTGGCGCTCCGGCGGCGATGCGTTGCCGGCTATTTCCCTGGATGCACTGCGGGTAGTCACTGGGTCTGCTCGCGGCATCGGATCATGCTCGCATTTACGCGAGTCCCCGGGTTCCGCATCTATGGTAGGCTGCAAATTGGTTTGGCGCTCCGGCGGCGATGCGTTGCCGGCTATTTCCCTGGATGCACTGCGGGTAGTCACTGGGTCTGCTCGCGGCATCGGATCATGCTCGCATTTACTGTGAGTATGCGGCTGCTCTGTTCTGTGGTCGGCTGGACGCCGCATTAATGTTAATCTTTTTAGGCATACTGCAGGCCGGTTTAAGTTTAAACACGGGCCGCAATTGGCCGCAGACCATACTTTGACAATGCCTGATTTATACTGACCCGAGTATAAGCCGAGGTAGACTTTTTCAGCACATTTTTAGTGCTGAAAAACTCGGCTTATACACGAGTATATACGGTAGGTATTCCCTGTACTAAGCACAATTCAGCAGGAACAATCCCTAAGTTTGCTCATAGTCTGTACAGAGAGATCCCATAAAACTATGGCAGCATAGGTATTCCCTGTACTAAGCACAATTCAGCAGGAACAGTCCCTAAGTTTGCTCATAGTCTGTACAGAGAGATCCCATAAAACTATGGTACATAGGTATTCCCTGTACTAAGCACAATTCAGCAGGAACAGTCCCTAAGTTTGCTCATAGTCTGTACAGAGAGATCCCATAAAACTATGGCAGCATAGGTATTCCCTGTACTAAGCACAATTCAGCAGGAACAGTCCCTAAGTTTGCTCATAGTCTGTACAGAGAGATCCCATAAAACTATGGCAGCATAGGTATTCCCTGTACTAAGCACAATTCAGCAGGAACAATCCCTAAGTTTGCTCATAGTCTGTACAGAGAGATCCCATAAAACTATGGCAGCATAGGTATTCCCTGTACTAAGCACAATTCAGCAGGAACAATCCCTAAGTTTGCTCATAGTCTGTACAGAGAGATCTCATAAAACTATGGCAGCATAGGTATTCCCTGTACTAAGCACAATTCAGCAGGAACAGTCCCTAAGTTTGCTCATAGTCTGTACAGAGAGATCCCATAAAACTATGGTACATAGGTATTCCCTGTACTAAGCACAATTCAGCAGGAACAGTCCCTAAGTTTGCTCATAGTCTGTACAGAGAGATCCCATAAAACTATGGCAGCATAGGTATTCCCTGTACTAAGCACAATTCAGCAGGAACAGTCCCTAAGTTTGCTCATAGTCTGTACAGAGAGATCCCATAAAACTATGGCAGCATAGGTATTCCCTGTACTAAGCACAATTCAGCAGGAACAATCCCTAAGTTTGCTCATAGTCTGTACAGAGAGATCTCATAAAACTATGGCAGCATAGGTATTCCCTGTACTAAGCACAATTCAGCAGGAACAGTCCCTAAGTTTGCTCATAGTCTGTACAGAGAGATCCCATAAAACTATGGCAGCATAGGTATTCCCTGTACTAAGCACAATTCAGCAGGAACAATCCCTAAGTTTGCTCATAGTCTGTACAGAGAGATCCCATAAAACTATGGCAGCATAGGTATTCCCTGTACTAAGCACAATTCAGCAGGAACAATCCCTAAGTTTGCTCATAGTCTGTACAGAGAGATCCCATAAAACTATGGTACATAGGTATTCCCTGTACTAAGCACAATTCAGCAGGAACAATCCCTAAGTTTGCTCATAGTCTGTACAGAGAGATCCCATAAAACTATGGCAGCATAGGTATTCCCTGTACTAAGCACAATTCAGCAGGAACAATCCCTAAGTTTGCTCATAGTCTGTACAGAGAGATCCCATAAATCTATGGTACATAGGTATTCCCTGTACTAAGCACAATTCAGCAGGAACAGTCCCTAAGTTTGCTCATAGTCTGTACAGAGAGATCCCATAAAACTATGGCAGCATAGGTATTCCCTGTACTAAGCACAATTCAGCAGGAACAGTCCCTAAGTTTGCTCATAGTCTGTACAGAGAGATCCCATAAAACTATGGTACATAGGTATTCCCTGTACTAAGCACAATTCAGCAGGAACAGTCCCTAAGTTTGCTCATAGTCTGTACAGAGAGATCCCATAAAACTATGGCAGCATAGGTATTCCCTGTACTAAGCACAATTCAGCAGGAACAATCCCTAAGTTTGCTCATAGTCTGTACAGAGAGATCCCATAAAACTATGGTACATAGGTATTCCCTGTACAAAGCACAATTCAGCAGGAACAGCCCCTAAGTTTGCTCATAGACTGTACAGAGAGATCCCATAAAACTATGGTACATAGATATTCCCTGTACTAAGCACAATTCAGCAGGAACAGCCCCTAAGTTTGCTCATAGACTGTACAGAGAGATCCCGTAAAACTATGGCAGCATAGGTATTCCCTGTACTAAGCACAATTCAGCAGGAACAGTCCCCTAAGTTTGCTCATAGTCTGTACAGAGAGATCTCATAAAACTATGGTACATAGGTATTCCCTGTACTAAGCACAATTCAGCAGGAACAATCCCTAAGTTTGCTCATAGTCTGTACAGAGAGATCTCATAAAACTATGGCAGCATAGGTATTCCCTGTACTAAGCACAATTCAGCAGGAACAGTCCCTAAGTTTGCTTATAGTCTGTACAGAGAGATCCCATAAAACTATGGCAGCATAGGTATTCCCTGTACTAAGCACAATTCAGCAGGAACAATCCCTAAGTTTGCTCATAGTCTGTACAGAGAGATCCCATAAAACTATGGCAGCATAGGTATTCCCTGTACTAAGCACAATTCAGCAGGAACAATCCCTAAGTTTGCTCATAGTCTGTACAGAGAGATCCCATAAAACTATGGTACATAGGTATTCCCTGTACTAAGCACAATTCAGCAGGAACAATCCCTAAGTTTGCTCATAGTCTGTACAGAGAGATCTCATAAAACTATGGCAGCATAGGTATTCCCTGTACTAAGCACAATTCAGCAGGAACAGTCCCTAAGTTTGCTCATAGTCTGTACAGAGAGATCCCATAAAACTATGGTACATAGGTATTCCCTGTACTAAGCACAATTCAGCAGGAACAGTCCCTAAGTTTGCTCATAGTCTGTACAGAGAGATCTCATAAAACTATGGCAGCATAGGTATTCCCTGTACTAAGCACAATTCAGCAGGAACAGTCCCTAAGTTTGCTCATAGTCTGTACAGAGAGATCCCATAAAACTATGGTACATAGGTATTCCCTGTACTAAGCACAATTCAGCAGGAACAGTCCCTAAGTTTGCTCATAGTCTGTACAGAGAGATCCCATAAAACTATGGCAGCATAGGTATTCCCCTGTACTAAGCACAATTCAGCAGGAACAGTCCCTAAGTTTGCTCATAGTCTGTACAGAGAGATCCCATAAAACTATGGCAGCATAGGTATTCCCTGTACTAAGCACAATTCAGCAGGAACAGTCCCTAAGTTTGCTCATAGTCTGTACAGAGAGATCCCATAAAACTATGGTACATAGGTATTCCCTGTACTAAGCACAATTCAGCAGGAACAGTCCCTAAGTTTGCTCATAGTCTGTACAGAGAGATCCCATAAAACTATGGCAGCATAGGTATTCCCTGTACTAAGCACAATTCAGCAGGAACAGTCCCTAAGGTTGCTCATAGTCTGTACAGAGATATGAAATAAAAGAGGTCAGTGATACAGATGTAGGTATAACAGTGTCAGGCTACAGTTGCAGAGCACAATATAATGACAGTATGTTATACAGAGGACTGGGGTAATTGTGTCAGTTTATAACAAATATAACTAGTGATCATTAGCAGGTAATTAATTTGGGTAAGTAAAAGTCAGTGCTGTGAGCCCTTAGGCAGCTTTAGGCTGATTGGCACCTCCCCGTGTGTCACTGGCCTTATTTATCTGTTTAGACAATTTGTGTTGTATTTGTAGACAAGAGGTGCCTATAATAAGACTAGTAGTGATTATATATATACTGTACCCTGTGTGTAGGGCATTGGGCACAGACCAGCCAGTGAAGGAGAGAGAGAACATGATGAAAGGGTAAGTAGAATTAAGTAGGAGCAGGTGAGTGACACATACACCAGTAACAATATTGCACTTGTGTGTTTCTATTGTCTCAGACTCCCAGAGGAGGAGGAGAGTAACAGACAGGCAGCTGAGTTACTGAGCTCTGTATAAACAGGATCATATACTCAGCTCATATAATCACATCATTGAGTCAGTAACAGCACATTGGACAGGGTTTATACAGTGACATTTATCAATACACAATCAGTATGGCAGTCCCACTCGTTGCTATGATACAGACACACAGGGGTCCGTGTCCTTCATATAAATGACAGAAGCAGCAATGAGAGGCGAGTACAGTCGGTCACTAATAGGAGTGTGAGGAAACTGCAGCTCTACACGTTGTACTACATGTCCCAGAATGCACCACCAGCCCGACACTGACTCTCAGTCCAGACAGCGAGTGATCTGATGAGTCACACACAGTACGAGACCCCGGTGCCACTGACAGACACTGTCCCTATATGATATATCATATATTACACACACAGCACTGCCCCTATACTATATACACACAGGTGCCTCAGTACTGAGGGGAGGACACAGTGCTACGTCACCGCTGTGTGTCTCTATATACCGCTCCGTGTCTCACCTCAGCGCCCGCATCCGCCTCCACCGCGCGTAACAAGATGGCGCCACTTTGCCTTCTTCCCAGCAGCCCCCGCGCCAGCGTCACTCGCACCTACTTCCGCCCACCGGAAATGGAGCGACACATTCAGGATCCCTCTGTCCAACGCTGGGGTCGGTGAAACGCACCCGGGGTGTCGCGAGCCTCACATAGCGATTATTTCGAAACCCGCCCACTTTTATGAGTATTACCCCCCGCTGCACAATTGTGTAAGTTTATTTTTCACACGCAATTAGTGCGGATGGTCTTTTCCCATTGGCTGAACAGTGCAACGTCATATATGCGTCCCGCTCATACTCCCGCCTATTTGGTACCCGAGGATTGATCTGATTGGCTATGCGTAGTTTCGTCACACGTACGCTCGAGTCCTCGGCGTTTCGCTGCTGTTTGACGTTCCTGCGTAACCGGGATTAGGCGGGTTTATAGGACAGTGGGGAGGCGCTTGATTTATGTGACGCTGGGCGGAGTTTATAGGGGCTGCCTTGTGATTGTGTCACGCGTTTGTGTGGGAGGTGTTATAGTAACTTGTGAGGGGAGTGGAAGTAGTTCCTGTGTTTGTCATTATTGTGACTGAGATCCCTCCGCTTCTGTATCAAGTGCCTATTACAGGGCTGTACAAGTAGCGGCCCGCGACCCCCTTATGTTTCCCCCACATCAAAGTCTGTCTGTTGTGTCTGATTATCATATGTAACATTCAATGAGTATCAGTACTGAGATTAACTGACCCCTGTATTGTTTATTCTTCAAATTCACACAATGATCCCCCTGTACTGTTCTACCTGAGACCCCTCTATTGTTTCTATCCTAAAGCCCCTGTACTGTTCTACCTGAGACCCCTCTATTGTTTCTATCCTAAAGCCCCTGTACTGTTCTACCTGAGACCCCTCTATTGTTTCTATCCTAAAGCCCCTGTACTGTTCTACCTGAGACCCCTCTATTGTTTCTATCCTAAAGCCCCTGTACTGTTCTACCTGAGACCCCTCTATTGTTTATATCCTAAAGCCCCTGTACTGTTCTACCTGAGACCCCTCTATTGTTTCTATCCTAAAGCCTCTGTACTGTTCTACCTGAGACCCCTCTATTGTTTCTATCCTAAAGCCCCTGTACTGTTCTACCTGAGACCCCTCTATTGTTTCTATCCTAAAGCCCCTGTACTGTTCTACCTGAGACCCCCTCTATTGTTTCTATCCTAAAGCCCCTGTACTGTTCTACCTGAGACCCCTCTATTGTTTCTATCCTAAAGCCCCTGTACTGTTCTACCTGAGACCCCCTCTATTGTTTCTATCCTAAAGCCCCTGTACTGTTCTACCTGAGACCCCCTCTATTGTTTCTATCCTAAAGCCCCTGTACTGTTCTACCTGAGACCCCCTCTATTGTTTCTATCCTAAAGCCCCTGTACTGTTCTACCTGAGACCCCTCTATTGTTTCTATCCTAAAGCCCCTGTACTGTTCTACCTGAGACCCCTCTATTGTTTCTATCCTAAAGCCCCTGTACTGTTCTACCTGAGACCCCTCTATTGTTTCTATCCTAAAGCCCCTGTACTGTTCTACCTGAGACCCCTCTATTGTTTCTATCCTAAAGCCCCTGTACTGTTCTACCTGAGACCCCTCTATTGTTTATATCCTAAAGCCCCTGTACTGTTCTACCTGAGACCCCTCTATTGTTTCTATCCTAAAGCCTCTGTACTGTTCTACCTGAGACCCCTCTATTGTTTCTATCCTAAAGCCCCTGTACTGTTCTACCTGAGACCCCTCTATTGTTTCTATCCTAAAGCCCCTGTACTGTTCTACCTGAGACCCCCTCTATTGTTTCTATCCTAAAGCCCCTGTACTGTTCTACCTGAGACCCCTCTATTGTTTCTATCCTAAAGCCCCTGTACTGTTCTACCTGAGACCCCCTCTATTGTTTCTATCCTAAAGCCCCTGTACTGTTCTACCTGAGACCCCCTCTATTGTTTCTATCCTAAAGCCCCTGTACTGTTCTACCTGAGACCCCCTCTATTGTTTCTATCCTAAAGCCCCTGTACTGTTCTACCTGAGACCCCTCTATTGTTTCTATCCTAAAGCCCCTGTACTGTTCTACCTGAGACCCCTCTATTGTTTCTATCCTAAAGCCCCTGTACTGTTCTACCTGAGACCCCTCTATTGTTTCTATCCTAAAGCCCCTGTACTGTTCTACCTGAGACCCCTCTATTGTTTCTATCCTAAAGCCCCTTTACTGTTCTACCTGAGACCCCTCTATTGTTTCTATCCTATAGCCCCTGTACTGTTCTACCTGAGACCCCTCTATTGTTACTATCCTATAGCCCCTGTACTGTTCTACCTGAGACCCCTCTATTGTTACTATCCTAAAGCCCCTGTACTGTTCTACCTGAGACCCCTCTATTGTTTCTATCCTAAAGCCCCTGTACTGTTCTACCTGAGACCCCTCTATTGTTTCTATCCTAAAGCCCCTGTACTGTTCTACCTGAGACCCCTCTATTGTTTCTATCCTAAAGCCCCTGTACTGTTCTACCTGAGACCCCTCTATTGTTTCTATCCTTAAGCCCCTGTACTGTTCTACCTGAGACCCCTCTATTGTTTCTATCCTAAAGCCCCTGTACTGTTCTACCTGAGACCCCTCTATTGTTTCTATCCTAAAGCCCCTGTACTGTTCTACCTGAGACCCCTCTATTGTTTCTATCCTAAAGCCCCTGTACTGTTCTACCTGAGACCCCTCTATTGTTTCTATCCTAAAGCCCCTGTACTGTTCTACCTGAGACCCCTCTATTGTTTCTATCCTAAAGCCCCTGTACTGTTCTACCTGAGACCCCTCTATTGTTTCTATCCTAAAGCCCCTGTACTGTTCTACCTGAGACCCCTCTATTGTTTCTATCCTAAAGCCCCTGTACTGTTCTACCTGAGACCCCTCTATTGTTTCTATCCTAAAGCCCCTGTACTGTTCTACCTGAGACCCCTCTATTGTTTCTATCCTAAAGCCCCTGTACTGTTCTACCTGAGACCCCTCTATTGTTTCTATCCTAAAGCCCCTGTACTGTTCTACCTGAGACCCCTCTATTGTTTCTATCCTAAAGCCCCTGTACTGTTCTACCTGAGACCCCTCTATTGTTTCTATCCTAAAGCCCCTGTACTGTTCTACCTGAGACCCCTCTATTGTTTCTATCCTAAAGCCCCTGTACTGTTCTACCTGAGACCCCTCTATTGTTTCTATCCTAAAGCACCTGTACTGTTCTACCTGAGACCCCTCTATTGTTTCTATCCTAAAGCCCCTGTACTGTTCTACCTGAGACCCCTCTATTGTTTCTATCCTAAAGCCCCTGTACTGTTCTACCTGAGACCCCTCTATTGTTTCTATCCTAAAGCCCCTGTACTGTTCTACCTGAGACTCCTCTATTGTTTCTATCCTAAAGCCCCTGTACTGTTCTACCTGAGACCCCTCTATTGTTTGTATCCTAAAGCCCCTGTACTGTTCTACCTGAGACCCCTCTATTGTTTCTATCCTAAAGCCCCTGTACTGTTCTACCTGAGACCCCTCTATTGTTTCTATCCTAAAGCCCCTGTACTGTTCTACCTGAGACCCCTCTATTGTTTCTATCCTAAAGCCCCTGTACTGTTCTACCTGAGACCCCTCTATTGTTTCTATCCTAAAGCCCCTGTACTGTTCTACCTGAGACCCCTCTATTGTTTCTATCCTAAAGCCTCTGTACTGTTCTACCTGAGACCCCTCTATTGTTTCTATCCTAAAGCCCCTGTACTGTTCTACCTGAGACCCCTCTATTGTTTCTATCCTAAAGCCCCTGTACTGTTCTACCTGAGACCCCCTCTATTGTTTCTATCCTAAAGCCCCTGTACTGTTCTACCTGAGACCCCTCTATTGTTTCTATCCTAAAGCCCCTGTACTGTTCTACCTGAGACCCCTCTATTGTTTCTATCCTAAAGCCCCTGTACTGTTCTACCTGAGACCCCTCTATTGTTTATATCCTAAAGCCCCTGTACTGTTCTACCTGAGACCCCTCTATTGTTTCTATCCTAAAGCCCCTGTACTGTTCTACCTGAGACCCCTCTATTGTTTCTATCCTAAAGCCCCTGTACTGTTCTACCTGAGACCCCTCTATTGTTTCTATCCTAAAGCCCCTGTACTGTTCTACCTGAGACCCCTCTATTGTTTATATCCTAAAGCCCCTGTACTGTTCTACCTGAGACCCCTCTATTGTTTCTATCCTAAAGCCTCTGTACTGTTCTACCTGAGACCCCTCTATTGTTTCTATCCTAAAGCCCCTGTACTGTTCTACCTGAGACCCCTCTATTGTTTCTATCCTAAAGCCCCTGTACTGTTCTACCTGAGACCCCCTCTATTGTTTCTATCCTAAAGCCCCTGTACTGTTCTACCTGAGACCCCTCTATTGTTTCTATCCTAAAGCCCCTGTACTGTTCTACCTGAGACCCCCTCTATTGTTTCTATCCTAAAGCCCCTGTACTGTTCTACCTGAGACCCCCTCTATTGTTTCTATCCTAAAGCCCCTGTACTGTTCTACCTGAGACCCCCTCTATTGTTTCTATCCTAAAGCCCCTGTACTGTTCTACCTGAGACCCCTCTATTGTTTCTATCCTAAAGCCCCTGTACTGTTCTACCTGAGACCCCTCTATTGTTTCTATCCTAAAGCCCCTGTACTGTTCTACCTGAGACCCCTCTATTGTTTCTATCCTAAAGCCCCTGTACTGTTCTACCTGAGACCCCTCTATTGTTTCTATCCTAAAGCCCCTGTACTGTTCTACCTGAGACCCCTCTATTGTTTCTATCCTAAAGCCCCTGTACTGTTCTACCTGAGACCCCTCTATTGTTTCTATCCTAAAGCCCCTGTACTGTTCTACCTGAGACCCCTCTATTGTTTCTATCCTATAGCCCCTTTACTGTTCTACCTGAGACCCCTCTATTGTTTCTATCCTATAGCCCCTGTACTGTTCTACCTGAGACCCCTCTATTGTTTCTATCCTAAAGCCCCTGTACTGTTCTACCTGAGACCCCTCTATTGTTTCTATCCTAAAGCCCCTGTACTGTTCTACCTGAGACCCCTCTATTGTTTCTATCCTAAAGCCCCTGTACTGTTCTACCTGAGACCCCTCTATTGTTTCTATCCTAAAGCCCCTGTACTGTTCTACCTGAGACCCCTCTATTGTTTCTATCCTTAAGCCCCTGTACTGTTCTACCTGAGACCCCTCTATTGTTTCTATCCTAAAGCCCCTGTACTGTTCTACCTGAGACCCCTCTATTGTTTCTATCCTAAAGCCCCTGTACTGTTCTACCTGAGACCCCTCTATTGTTTCTATCCTAAAGCCCCTGTACTGTTCTACCTGAGACCCCTCTATTGTTTCTATCCTAAAGCCCCTATACTGTTCTACCTGAGACCCCTCTATTGTTTCTATCCTAAAGCCCCTGTACTGTTCTACCTGAGACCCCTCTATTGTTTCTATCCTAAAGCCCCTGTACTGTTCTACCTGAGACCCCTCTATTGTTTCTATCCTAAAGCCCCTGTACTGTTCTACCTGAGACCCCTCTATTGTTTCTATCCTAAAGCCCCTGTACTGTTCTACCTGAGACCCCTCTATTGTTTCTATCCTAAAGCCCCTGTACTGTTCTACCTGAGACCCCTCTATTGTTTCTATCCTAAAGCCCCTGTACTGTTCTACCTGAGACCCCTCTATTGTTTCTATCCTATAGCCCCTGTACTGTTCTACCTGAGACCCCTCTATTGTTTCTATCCTAAAGCCCCTGTACTGTTCTACCTGAGACCCCTCTATTGTTTCTATCCTAAAGCCCCTGTACTGTTCTACCTGAGACCCCTCTATTGTTTCTATCCTAAAGCACCTGTACTGTTCTACCTGAGACCCCTCTATTGTTTCTATCCTAAAGCACCTGTACTGTTCTACCTGAGACCCCTCTATTGTTTCTATCCTAAAGCCCCTGTACTGTTCTACCTGAGACCCCTCTATTGTTTCTATCCTAAAGCCCCTGTACTGTTCTACCTGAGACCCCTCTATTGTTTCTATCCTAAAGCCCCTGTACTGTTCTACCTGAGACCCCTCTATTGTTTCTATCCTAAAGCCCCTGTACTGTTCTACCTGAGACTCCTCTATTGTTTCTATCCTAAAGCCCCTGTACTGTTCTACCTGAGACCCCTCTATTGTTTGTATCCTAAAGCCCCTGTACTGTTCTACCTGAGACCCCTCTATTGTTTGTATCCTAAAGCCCCTGTACTGTTCTACCTGAGACCCCTCTATTGTTTCTATCCTAAAGCCCCTGTACTGTTCTACCTGAGACCCCTCTATTGTTTCTATCCTAAAGCCCCTGTACTGTTCTACCTGAGACCCCTCTATTGTTTCTATCCTAAAGCCCCTGTACTGTTCTACCTGAGACCCCTCTATTGTTTCTATCCTAAAGCCCCTGTACTGTTCTACCTGAGACCCCTCTATTGTTTCTATCCTAAAGCCCCTGTACTGTTCTACCTGAGACCCCTCTATTGTTTCTATCCTAAAGCCTCTGTACTGTTCTACCTGAGACCCCTCTATTGTTTCTATCCTAAAGCCCCTGTACTGTTCTACCTGAGACCCCTCTATTGTTTCTATCCTAAAGCCCCTGTACTGTTCTACCTGAGACCCCCTCTATTGTTTCTATCCTAAAGCCCCTGTACTGTTCTACCTGAGACCCCTCTATTGTTTCTATCCTAAAGCCCCTGTACTGTTCTACCTGAGACCCCCTCTATTGTTTCTATCCTAAAGCCCCTGTACTGTTCTACCTGAGACCCCCTCTATTGTTTCTATCCTAAAGCCCCTGTACTGTTCTACCTGAGACCCCCTCTATTGTTTCTATCCTAAAGCCCCTGTACTGTTCTACCTGAGACCCCTCTATTGTTTCTATCCTAAAGCCCCTGTACTGTTCTACCTGAGACCCCTCTATTGTTTCTATCCTAAAGCCCCTGTACTGTTCTACCTGAGACCCCTCTATTGTTTCTATCCTAAAGCCCCTGTACTGTTCTACCTGAGACCCCTCTATTGTTTCTATCCTAAAGCCCCTGTACTGTTCTACCTGAGACCCCTCTATTGTTTCTATCCTAAAGCCCCTGTACTGTTCTACCTGAGACCCCTCTATTGTTTCTATCCTAAAGCCCCTGTACTGTTCTACCTGAGACCCCTCTATTGTTTCTATCCTAAAGCCCCTGTACTGTTCTACCTGAGACCCCTCTATTGTTTCTATCCTAAAGCCCCTGTACTGTTCTACCTGAGACCCCTCTATTGTTTCTATCCTAAAGCCCCTGTACTGTTCTACCTGAGACCCCTCTATTGTTTCTATCCTATAGCCCCTTTACTGTTCTACCTGAGACCCCTCTATTGTTTCTATCCTATAGCCCCTGTACTGTTCTACCTGAGACCCCTCTATTGTTTCTATCCTAAAGCCCCTGTACTGTTCTACCTGAGACCCCTCTATTGTTTCTATCCTAAAGCCCCTGTACTGTTCTACCTGAGACCCCTCTATTGTTTCTATCCTAAAGCCCCTGTACTGTTCTACCTGAGACCCCTCTATTGTTTCTATCCTAAAGCCCCTGTACTGTTCTACCTGAGACCCCTCTATTGTTTCTATCCTAAAGCCCCTGTACTGTTCTACCTGAGACCCCTCTATTGTTTCTATCCTAAAGCCCCTGTACTGTTCTACCTGAGACCCCTCTATTGTTTCTATCCTTAAGCCCCTGTACTGTTCTACCTGAGACCCCTCTATTGTTTCTATCCTAAAGCCCCTGTACTGTTCTACCTGAGACCCCTCTATTGTTTCTATCCTAAAGCCCCTGTACTGTTCTACCTGAGACCCCTCTATTGTTTCTATCCTAAAGCCCCTGTACTGTTCTACCTGAGACCCCTCTATTGTTTCTATCCTAAAGCCCCTGTACTGTTCTACCTGAGACCCCTCTATTGTTTCTATCCTAAAGCCCCTGTACTGTTCTACCTGAGACCCCTCTATTGTTTCTATCCTAAAGCCCCTGTACTGTTCTACCTGAGACCCCTCTATTGTTTCTATCCTAAAGCCCCTGTACTGTTCTACCTGAGACCCCTCTATTGTTTCTATCCTAAAGCCCCTGTACTGTTCTACCTGAGACCCCTCTATTGTTTCTATCCTAAAGCCCCTGTACTGTTCTACCTGAGACCCCTCTATTGTTTCTATCCTAAAGCCCCTGTACTGTTCTACCTGAGACCCCTCTATTGTTTCTATCCTAAAGCCCCTGTACTGTTCTACCTGAGACCCCTCTATTGTTTCTATCCTAAAGCCCCTGTACTGTTCTACCTGAGACCCCTCTATTGTTTCTATCCTATAGCCCCTGTACTGTTCTACCTGAGACCCCTCTATTGTTTCTATCCTAAAGCCCCTGTACTGTTCTACCTGAGACCCCTCTATTGTTTCTATCCTAAAGCACCTGTACTGTTCTACCTGAGACCCCTCTATTGTTTCTATCCTAAAGCCCCTGTACTGTTCTACCTGAGACCCCTCTATTGTTTCTATCCTAAAGCACCTGTACTGTTCTACCTGAGACCCCTCTATTGTTTCTATCCTAAAGCCCCTGTACTGTTCTACCTGAGACCCCTCTATTGTTTCTATCCTAAAGCCCCTGTACTGTTCTACCTGAGACTCCTCTATTGTTTGTATCCTAAAGCCCCTGTACTGTTCTACCTGAGACCCCTCTATTGTTTGTATCCTAAAGCCCCTGTACTGTTCTACCTGAGACCCCTCTATTGTTTCTATCCTAAAGCCCCTGTACTGTTCTACCTGAGACCCCTCTATTGTTTCTATCCTAAAGCCCCTGTACTGTTCTACCTGAGACCCCTCTATTGTTTCTATCCTAAAGCCCCTGTACTGTTCTACCTGAGACCCCTCTATTGTTTCTATCCTAAAGCCCCTGTACTGTTCTACCTGAGACCCCTCTATTGTTTCTATCCTAAAGCCCCTGTACTGTTCTACCTGAGACCCCTCTATTGTTTCTATCCTAAAGCCCCTGTACTGTTCTACCTGAGACCCCTCTATTGTTTCTATCCTAAAGCCCCTGTACTGTTCTACCTGAGACCCCTCTATTGTTTCTATCCTAAAGCCCCTGTACTGTTCTACCTGAGACCCCTCTATTGTTTCTATCCTAAAGCCCCTGTACTGTTCTACCTGAGACCCCTCTATTGTTTCTATCCTAAAGCCCCTGTACTGTTCTACCTGAGACCCCTCTATTGTTTCTATCCTAAAGCCCCTGTACTGTTCTACCTGAGACCCCTCTATTGTTTCTATCCTAAAGCCCCTGTACTGTTCTACCTGAGACCCCTCTATTGTTTCTATCCTAAAGCCCCTGTACTGTTCTACCTGAGACCCCTCTATTGTTTCTATCCTAAAGCCCCTGTACTGTTCTACCTGAGACCCCTCTATTGTTTCTATCCTAAAGCCCCTGTACTGTTCTACCTGAGACCCCTCTATTGTTTCTATCCTAAAGCCCCTGTACTGTTCTACCTGAGACCCCTCTATTGTTTCTATCCTAAAGCCCCTGTACTGTTCTACCTGAGACCCCTCTATTGTTTCTATCCTAAAGCCCCTGTACTGTTCTACCTGAGACCCCTCTATTGTTTCTATCCTAAAGCCCCTGTACTGTTCTACCTGAGACCCCTCTATTGTTTCTATCCTAAAGCCCCTGTACTGTTCTACCTGAGACCCCTCTATTGTTTCTATCCTAAAGCCCCTGTACTGTTCTACCTGAGACCCCTCTATTGTTTCTATCCTAAAGCCCCTGTACTGTTCTACCTGAGACCCCTCTATTGTTTCTATCCTAAAGCCCCTGTACTGTTCTACCTGAGACCCCTCTATTGTTTCTATCCTAAAGCCCCTGTACTGTTCTACCTGAGACCCCTCTATTGTTTCTATCCTAAAGCCCCTGTACTGTTCTACCTGAGACCCCTCTATTGTTTCTATCCTAAAGCCCCTGTACTGTTCTACCTGAGACCCCTCTATTGTTTCTATCCTAAAGCCCCTGTACTGTTCTACCTGAGACCCCTCTATTGTTTCTATCCTAAAGCCCCTGTACTGTTCTACCTGAGACCCCTCTATTATTTATATCCTAAAGCCCCTGTACTGTTCTACCTGAGACCCCTCTATTGTTTATATCCTAAAGCCCCTGTACTGTTCTACCTGAGACCCCTCTATTATTTATATCCTAAAGCCCCTGTACTGTTCTACCTGAGACCCCTCTATTGTTTGTATCCTAAAGCCCCTGTACTGTTCTACCTGAGACCCCTCCATTGTTTGTATCCTAAAGCCCCTGTACTGTTCTACCTGAGACCCCTCTATTGTTTCTATCCTAAAGCCCATGTACTGTTCTACCTGAGACCCCCTCTATTGTTTGTTTCCTAAAGCCCCTGTACTGTTCTACCTGAGACCCCTCTATTGTTTATATCCTAAAGCCCCTGTACTGTTCTACCTGAGACCCCTCTATTGTTTGTATCCTAAAGCCCCTGTATTGTTCTACCTGAGACCCCTCTATTGTTTCTATCCTAAAGCCCCTGTACTGTTCTACCTGAGACCCCTCTATTGTTTCTATCCTAAAGCCACTGTACTGTTCTACCTGAGACCCCTCTATTGTTTGTATCCTAAAGCCCCTGTACTGTTCTACCTGAGACCCCTCTATTGTTTCTATCCTCAAGCCCCTGTACTGTTCTACCTGAGACCCCTCTATTGTTTACCTGAGACCCCTCTATTGTTTCTATCCTAAAGCCCCTGTACTGTTCTACCTGAGACCCCTCTATTGTTTGTATCCTAAAGCCCCTGTACTGTTCTACCTGAGACCCCTCTATTGTTTCTATCCTAAAGCCCCTGTACTGTTCTACCTGAGACCCCTCTATTGTTTCTATCCTAAAGCCCCTGTACTGTTCTACCTGAGACCCCTCTATTGTTTCTATCCTAAAGCCCCTGTACTGTTCTACCTGAGACCCCTCTATTGTTTACCTGAGACCCCTCTATTGTTTCTATCCTAAAGCCCCTGTACTGTTCTACCTGAGACCCCTCTATTGTTTATATCCTAAAGCCCCTGTACTGTTCTACCTGAGACCCCTCTATTGTTTCTATCCTAAAGCCCCTGTACTGTTCTACCTGAGACCCCTCTATTGTTTCTATCCTAAAGCCCCTGTACTGTTCTACCTGAGACCCCTCTATTGTTTCTATCCTAAAGCCCCTGTACTGTTCTACCTGAGACCCCTCTATTGTTTCTATCCTAAAGCCCCTGTACTGTTCTACCTGAGACCCCTCTATTGTTTCTATCCTAAAGCCCCTGTACTGTTCTACCTGAGACCCCTCAGTGCCCCCCTGTCCTGCATTACCATTTCCCTCCTTACCATGATGGGTTTTAAATAAAGAGAGCAAGAAATGTACAAGACTTTTTCATTTATATTACTGCCCCCTGTACCTGTACCAGCAAGCTCAGCAGCCCTCCATCATACAGCCCTCCTGCAGCCATCATATTGCCCCCAATCTTTACCTGTGTCAGCAGCAGCCAAAAATAAACCTGATCACATGATATTGCCCCCCAGTATTTATGTACCTGTGCCAGCGCCCAGCAGCAACAGCAAATATATGGGCCCCAAATCTGTACGTGGCTGTGCCAGCAGGAGGCTTCACACTTTACAGTAATAGAAAGAAAGTCTTGAGTTCAGTGTAACTGTGCCAGTCTGAGAGCAGCGAGAGTCACACCAAGCAGCCCCCCAGCTCTCTGCCTCTCTCTGTCCCCCAACATATCAGTGATGTCATTGACGCGTATACGCACATCCCGCTGCACCGCACACAAGGAGATGGATTCCACCCAACTGGGTGACCATGATTACTGAAACTAATTATTAAATAAACACTTGAAAAGTGCTCCCCTCAATGATGGCGCCTTACACAGCCGACTACTTTGCCTACCCCTAGTTCCGGCCCTGATCCCCTCTGGTTTTTTGGTGTGTTATTATGTGGGCATGGTCTTGTGGTAACATGGGTGTGGCATACCTCCCAACATTTTGGAAGTAAAAAGAGGGACAAAAAATTATTCCCTCACGTACCACAGCAATTTTTTTGACCACACCCCTTTCTGTGGCCACGCCCTCTAATTACCATGTTTGTTTATCAAAATTTGGCAGGTTATGAAAGTTTGAAAATATTTCTCCTTATCTAAACTGTGTTTTTGTGTCTCAAAATTGTTACAAAGTATCTTATTTGCACCTGTTAGCTGTTCTGGGCTCTCTGCTAAAAGCCAATTAAGTGAGAAACGTTGTTTCTTTTTCTGGCTGTTCAGTGCAGAGAAAAGAGGGACTTTCCAGTACAAATGAGGGACTGCGGGTTGAGCTGTCAAAAGAGGGACTGTCCCTCCACACACAGTGACAGACACAGACAGAGCAGCAATACACACGGCTAATGCTTCACATTCACTCAAATCTCACATAATTACTCATTTCTTTTCTACATTATCTCACATTTACTAAACTCAAGTGAAGGATTAGAATAAAAAATACTTCAAATTTCAAAGTATTTTTTTGGCTACTTCAACCACGACTTCAAATCAAACAATTCAAACTAAAACTCGTTCGACTATTCGACCATTCGATAGTTGAAGTACTGTCTCTTTAAAAAAAACTTTGACCTCCTACTTCACCACCTAAAACCTACCGAGCACCAATGTTAGTCTATGGGGAAGGTCCTCATAAGCTTTCTAAGTATTTTTTTTTATCAAAGGAAAATCGTTCCATTGATGAATTAAAATCCTTTCGAATCGTTCGATTGAAACGATTTAATCGTTCAAACAAGCGAATTGCGGTAAATCCTTCAACTTCGATATTATAATTAACCCTCGATATTCAACACTAAGTAAATGTGCCCCTCAATGTCAGCAAAAACCTCTACCACTTTCATCCCTATCTGAATTTACTATTTGTATAGAATTTGTACACAGTCTATGGGACCCGTTATCCAGAAACTCCAAATTACAGGAAGGCCGTCTCCCATAGACTCTATTTTATCCAGATAATCTTAATTTTTAAAACTGATTTCCTTTTTCTGTGTAATAATAATTGTACTAAGATATAATTAATCCTTATTGGAAGCAAAACCAGCCTATTGGCTTTATTTCATGTTTATATGATTTTCTAGTAGACTTAAGGTATGAAGATCCAAATTACAGAAAGATCCTTTATCTGGAAAACCCCAGGTCCTGAGCATTCTGGATAACAGATCACGTATCTGTATATGTAAAAATGTATAAAATAAAATCTCCTATTTTTTTGAATAGTTGTAGAAAGAAATGCTGTTTCCCAATCCTTCTTGTCACCAACTTGTCAGATTATAATTGTGAGAGGCGGATCCCCTGTAACCTCAATATATCAGACTCGCACCCTTTTTATACCCCACTTAATCCCATTCACATTCCACAAAGTAATATTAAGGAATTCAACATTTTAAATTTGAATATTGAGTTTATTTTAGTGTAATTCAACTACAGAATAGTCCAAATTCAATTTGAGTTTAAAAAAAATTCAAAATTGAGATTCTGAAATGTATCACGTACTGTCCTTTTAAGAATTAGAATTCCACTATTCGCCGTATAAAACCTGCCAAATTGGTGGTTTAGCCTATGGGGGGGGGGCCTATAAACAATGTGGAGTCAATTGATGGACTTTTGATCATGAAAAAACTTGAATCTAATTTGATTGAATTGAATTAGAATTTGCAGGTTGATCCTATTCACCAGAATTTAATAAAATTGATTTTTTAATACATTTCAATCGCTTGTTTTTTTTCCGAATTTCGAGTATGGGAGTTTGTGGGAGTTTTAGGAACTTCCCTAAATTTCAAATTCAACCCTTTATGAATCTTCCCCTAACTATGAAATTGTTCTGATCCAAGAGACATTTTCCCATGAGTTTGAGCAGAGCTGTAGGGACAATCCAAAACAAGTAAGGGGCCGATTCATTAACTTCGAGTGAAGGATTCAAAGTAAAAAAAACTTCAAATTTCAAAGTGTTTTTTGGGCTACTTCGACCATCAAATCTCTTTAAGAAAAAACTTCGACCCCCTAATTCGCCATCTAAAACCTACCGAAATCAATGTTAGCCTATGGGGAAGGTCCCCATAGGCTTTCCTAAATTTTTTTGATCGAAGGATATTCCTTTGATCGATGGATTAAAATCCTTTGATCCGAAGGATTTAATTGTTCGATCGAAGGAATAATCCTTTGATTGTTCGACCGAACTATTTGCTCTAAAATCCTTCGACTTCAATATTCAAAGTCGAAGGATTTTAATTCCCAGTTGAATATCGAGGGTTAATTAACCCTTGATATTCGACCCTTGGTGAATCGGCCCCTTAGTAATAATCAAAAAACCTGGAGTTTACCAACAACAAGTTACACATATGTATCAACTCAATGTGAGGTCAAGTCATCATTTCTATCAGAAACAGACAGGAACATTTAACCCTCTTACAGGAACATTTCTGAAAGAAAACGCTTAAAAAAAGGCAAAGTAATAAATGTAAAACATATTTTGCTAGAAATATTAGATTTTGTGATTTCACAAATTCTCAGTGAAAAAAAGTGACTTGGTAAATCCAATTCATCTCAACCGTGGAAACCGTCTTAATTCAAATAATCTCCACCTAAAACCTGCCGACTTCATGTACAAGTCAATGGCAGAGGTTGGGCCATTTGGAGATGTTAATCGCCTTCCTGACTTTCTATTTTTATTTTTTTCGTACAAATCAAATGTGATTTGAATTTTTATTATATCTATTTAGGAATCTCCCCATCAAAGTACCCCCAAGATTTTTTCCCCCATTACAAAATTTACTTAACAAATTTGTTCTTTTTAACAAGGCCCCTAGGTTTTCTTACAAAGTTCTGACACTACATGCCTCTAATCTGGGTTTTGGAGTACCAAACCTAGAACTATATTACAAAGCTACAGTCCTGGAACAGTCCAGAGGGATTTGGACAGGTGAGTTGAGCAAACAGTGGATTGAGTTGGAGCAGAGACACAACCCTAGTGTTCCTTATAAGAATCTACTAGAAACAAAACTAACATGGAAGACTAATACTAAAGTTTCAAATACAGTAATAGCTAATACTATAAAAACATGGCAAGAATTAGTTAAGAAGTGCTCAGATGAACCACTGGCATCTGAAGTCTCGGTTCCTTTAAACAACTTAATGTATGTAATGAAAAAAGTCTCTTTAGATAACTGGACTGAACTGGGACTTAGCTCAGTTGATAAATTATTCCAGGACTCGGAGCTTAGGCCTTTTGATGAACTTGTTCAGCAATATGGTCTACCTAGTTCAGATGTACATAAATACAACAAAATCCAAAAATACTTTAAAACGCACAATCCTATATCAATTAAACTTCCCCCTCAGATAAAAAAGTTATTATCACCTGAGAATTCACACCTGAAAGGTACTGCTCTCTTTTACCAAACATTACTAAATAATCAAAAAGGAATACCCCATAAGCAATTAGATAGATGGCAGGAATATCTTAAAGAAGATATAACACAAGAGGATTGGGAACTTGCTATGAGGACATTAAAAAGGTCGTCCCGCTGTGTCTCTCACCATGAGAATCTGCTTAAAATGTTATGGAGGTGGTATATGACCCCAGACAAGATCACCAGGTTTGACCCCAGTGCTTCCCCACTATGCTGGAGAGACTGTGGTATGGAAGGAACACTGGAACATGTGTTTTGGGAGTGTCCTAAGATTCAGGACATGTGGAAGGAAGTGGAGAACATACTAAAAAGACTTCCAGTTAACCTCTCATATTCCTCCTCACATGGCTTTGTTACACCTGAAAGTCATTGACTTACCACCAAGAGAAAGAATTATTCATAACCATGTTTATGTCTCCACTAGAATCCTATTAGCAGAAAATTGGAAACTGAATTATATCCCAAATATTGAGGGAGATAATAAAAAGGGTAGAATTTAATCTTTCTGCAGAAAGGCATGGGCAACAAAAATTGGATCTCTAGATTCATTTATTTCCAATTATTCCAATTATTCATAGATTAAATTGGTTAGTTGTTCTATCTACTATCCTCTTACATATGTATGCATGTATATTGGCCGACTCTGGATGATACTGCTAGAAAGAAGAAGATACTTTCTCACAATGGTTGTGTTGTAAGTTACTAATGCAACAAATATGGTTTACAGCAAATTAAGTGTAGTTTTAGTGTAGTTTAGTTGTAGATGTAGTCCTTTTTTTTTTGTACTGCATGTCACTTTGGGTAATTCACAAAGTAAGTATAAGAAAAAGCTCTGGTTCACTTAAAACTTAAATTTATTTCTATGGAACACTTTATATAAGGATTGATACAAAGAAGGTGATACCGGAAATAGAGTAAAATGTACTCTGAGATGATACTTTAGCTTAAAGATTATTACAATGTTTCATTTTTGATTATTATATTCTACTTGGACTTCTCAGTTTTTATGGTTCGAAAAGGCCTGCAAAGAGACAATTTGCTTTATATAAACCTAGGCCTAGTTTCTATCTTTATACAAGAAATACTGTATCTTTAACTATGTTATGTTAAAATGCCGTATATGTTATTAAGCATTTAACTAAACAAGGCTATGTACATTATATATATATTGACTTTTATGCAAAGTCTGTGTTGTAAAATTTAAAAATTGCCCAATAAAAAACATTGAAATTAAATGTGATTTGAATTTTAGAACCATTCCATCAAATATTAGACATTTGGATTTTTTCTTAACCTTCCAGTTTAATTGTGAGTAAAAAAAATTCACATGAATTCGAAAATTCAACCTTTGATAAATGGGCCCCCTGCCCATGTGTTTAGCTGTTTTCTTTAGGTGAAAAACAGATACTTGGGTTTTTGGCAGAGAGAGAATCTGTTTTTCAAGCTTTGAATTGCCGAGTTCTTGAAAGATCCTCAGTTTGGCCTGAGACGTGAGGGCAATTTTGATTTTCAAGTTGAATAGAGACATATTTTAGTAAATTCTTGTTGTTTTTGGGACTGTTTGAAAAAATTTTTTAAAAAAAAAAAAACATTGGTGGCAAGGGCCCCTTACAAGTTCAAAAAAATTTGGGCCCCAAAAAAAATTTCAAAATAATTTTTTAAAAAATTAAAACAAAATAAAAACATTGGTGGCAGGGGCTCCTTACAAGTTAAAAAAAAAATTACAAATTTTTTTATTTAATTTTTTTTTAAAAAAAAAAAAACCATTGGTGGCAAGGGCCACATACAAGTTAAAAAAAATTGGGGCCCTAAAAAAAATAATTTTTTTTTTTTTTAAAACATTGGTGGTGAGGGCCCCTTACAAGTTGAAAAACATTTGGGCCCCAAAAAAAAAAATTCTAAATATTTTTTTTAAATGTTTTTTTTAAAAAATAAAAAACATTGGTGGCAGGGGCCCCTTACAAGTTAAAAAAATTGGGGTCCCAAAAAAAACAAAAAAAATTTGAATTTTTTTTTTTAAAAAACCATTAGTGGCAAGGGCCCCTTACAAGTTTAAAAAAATTGGGGCCCCAAAAAAATTTTCAAAATAATTTTTTAAAAAATTAAAACAAAATAAAAACATTGGTGGCAGGGGCTCCTTACAAGTTAAAAAAAAAATTACAAATTTTTTTATTTAATTTTTTTTAAAAAAAAAAAACCATTGGTGGCAAGGGCCACATACAAGTTAAAAAAAATTGGGGCCCTAAAAAAAATTAATTTTTTTTTTTTTAAAACATCCCTTACAAGTTGAAAAACATTTGGGCCCCAAAAAAAAATTCTAAATATTTTTTTTAAATGTTTTTTTTAAAAAATAAAAAACATTGGTGGCAGGGGCCCCTTACAAGTTAAAAAAATTGGGGTCCCAAAAAAACCAAAAAAAATTTGAATTTTCTTTTTTAAAAAACCATTAGTGGCAAGGGCCCCTTACAGTTTAAAAAAATTGGGGCCCCAAAAAAAATTTCAAAATAATTTTTTAAAAAATTAAAACAAAATAAAAACATTGGTGGCAGGGGCTCCTTACAAGTTAAAAAAAAAATTACAAATTTTTTTATTTAATTTTTAAAAAAAAAAAAAAAAAAACATTGGTGGCAAGGGCCACATACAAGTTAAAAAAAATTGGGGGGGGCGCATGCGCGGCTTGGAGTGAAGAGGACGCAACCTCGCTGAGCTCCGTGTCTCTGCGGTGTAAAAACCGGTATAATAGCTGC
Source organism: Xenopus petersii (assembly GCA_038501925.1). NCBI lineage: Eukaryota > Metazoa > Chordata > Amphibia > Anura > Pipidae > Xenopus > Xenopus petersii. The sequence goes on from CM076682.1 coordinate 167,380,562, forward strand.
AATCAAGCGTCATACAGCACCGGAGATCAAGGCAGAGGTGACGGAACACGATGGGGCGAAAGAGAACCAAAGAGGGAGCAGGTACGATGTCCCCTTATATAAATAAATACTCCAGCCTGTCCTCTCAACGTGCGCAACAAGATGGCGCCGAGCGGGAAGGCCTACCAGCGCACTCGCCTATTCAGCAGTCTCCCTCTACCTCAGCCCTGACAGGCTCACGGAGCCCAAGTCCACAACACACAGTTACACAGGACTTAATGCCTACACCTCCAGACACCCTCCCAGTAACGGAGGAGATTCTCTTGCAACACTTGAATAGTCTGCAGGACTCACTTACCCATACAATAGCTGACACAGTAGCTCAAGCGCTTACTGCGGTAAAAGCCGACATTGTGCAGCTTGGAGACCGTACAGACAAAATGGAGAACACAATGGATGAAATGATAAACTCATACAATGCACTGGCTGATGAGCATAACGTTTTGCAATCGGATTACGCCCAATTAAAACTGCTCTGTGAAGATTTGGAAAATCGTAACCGCAGAAATAATCTGCGTATCAGGGGCATACCAGATGCAGTAAAGCAAATAGACCTTAAGGCCTACTTACATGAGTTCTTTGCCACATTGATACCAGATCATCCCTCTGAGCTATGGCGAATGGACAGAGCTCATAGAGCTTTAGGGGCCAGACCACCAGATGCCAAGCTACCAAAGGATGTTATTCTATGCCTACATTTCTTTGAAAGTAAGGATTTGATCATCCAAACAACGAGAAACCGTCAGTCTATTGTATATCAGGGAGTGACTTTGCAAGTTTTTAATGATGTGTCTGCTATTACGTTAGCTAAGAGGAGAACCCTGAAACCACTCACTCAACAACTAAGGGAACACAATATCCCCTACAGGTGGGGATACCCTTTCAAATTGATTGCTGTCAAAGGTGGAAGAACATATGTGCTACAAGATGTGTCGCAAATGAAACAATTTTCATTGGCTCTGGAACTGCCATTTGAAGGGATGACCGCTCAACCACCGAGACGGATGCCACCCAGTAGGATGCAACCCCTCTGGAATAAAGCATGGACTGCACCAAGACAAGGGCTACCCAGCGAAGAACCGGGGCAACCCCACCCGCAAAGAGTGGAGGGATAGAGCTGCGACCACTTCAAGAGATCCCCAGACGTGACGCCGCCACTGAAACATATTTTCTTCAATACACCACTGAGATGGGCTCAGCGACCATCCTAAATTATCTGCAGGACACTAACTATTTCTTGACGTGCTCTGACGACGGATCTGAGCATGCACCCCAAGATATAATCTGAGGACCACTCACCATCTTCCTCAGTGATATCTACTTTTTGGAGTATAAATACTCAGTTTACCCGAAGGATAATAATCAGTGGAACAAGACTCATATTACGATTAGTTGCTATTACCAGTGGAATCAGATGAGTATACAAAATTTCCACGCGTCCTTCATGTTTTACTTTTGTTGGTTACTCACCAATGTTCAATCACAAATGTTGGATAATGTTGTTAGTTTGACATTATGGTTTGATTTTTGTTTGTTGCTTAAACTGTGGTACTTTAATATGTGCAACTATACACGGGTCTGCCCAATAATTGGGAACATGATAGCTCGGATCACATCCGACGTTCAGTGTTCATTTTTCGTAGACATTAAGAGAGTATTATATCTAGAGTCTTATGGCTAATTTTGTGTCCCTGAACTTAAAAGGTGCTAATTCCCCACAGAAAAGAAAATTATTATTTAAAGAATTACAAAATTTGAAGGCTGATGTCGCCTTTCTTCAAGAGACGCATCATAAAAAAAGTGAGATATGGAGACTAAAAGATACTAAATACCTGAAATATTATTTTTCTTCTAATCCTTTAAAGAAAGCGGGAGTAGCCATCCTGCTGAGTAACAACGTGAGTTTTTCCTTGTTGCATAAAGAAGTGGATACTGACGGTCACTATATACTATTACATGGTGTTTTAGAAGGGATTCAAATTATATTACTTAACATCTATGCACCGAATAAGGGGCAGATAAGGTTTCTGAATAAATTGCAAATGAAATTAAAGAAATACCCAGAGGACCCTATAGTCTTAGGAGGGGACTTTAATTTAGCTCTTTCCCAGCTACGAGATGTTTTGCGAGTTAAAGTAGCCACACCCCAAAGGGAATTGGAAATTTCTTCACAAAGGTTTCGCCAACTGATTCGGAAAATACCAGTCTTAGATATATGGAGGATTAAACATCCTAGACAGAAGCAATATACTTTTTATTCCCATCCTCATAGCACACATAGTCGTATAGATTATTTATTGATCTCGCCCCAATTGAGCCATCCTGATTTAAAAGCAGAAATAGGGCAAATCACCTGGTCAGACCATGCCCCAGTCTCGGTCAAGATACCTTTAAAAAATCTTCACCGGACAAAATCGTGTCAATGGAGATTGAATGAATCTCTGCTGACCTCACCTGAGCACATCGAACTACTTGATTCTAAATTGGAAGAATTTTTTAGAATCAATCTGGGCTCAGTACAAGACTTCTCCATTGTTTGGGAAGCACATAAGGCCTTCATACGAGGCGAATTGATAACTTTGGCCAGTCAGCTGAAACGTAACAAACAGGCCACTTTGAAAACTCTACAAAGCTCTCTTCGGATGTTAGAACAGCAATTCTCTAATAGACCCACAACACAACAATTGGCCAAAGTTATTACCTTAAGAAATAAAATAAAAGATGTCCAAGCTCATGATGCAGAGAAATCTATACAATGGTCTCGGCAGAGGTTCTATGAATTTGGGAATAGAGCACATACTATGTTGGCCAATAGATTAAGAGATCGTAAAATATTACAAAGGCCACTGATGATTAGACAGGGAGATCGAGTAGAATCTAATCCTGATATTATTCTGGACTGCTTCAGAAAATATTATGAGAAATTATATAATCTACCTCGCCCGAATAAAAATATAGACCACCATCAGCAAGCTCTTAAAGATTTTTTGAGGCAGTCTGGATTACCCACTCTTACAAAAGATGACTTCGACAGGCTCAATGCTCAGATAACAGCTGAAGAAGTGGCCTCAGTGTTAAAGGATCTTCCATCTAAAAAATCCCCAGGGCCCGATGGTCTAACATATAAATACTACAAATGCTTTCCTAAACAACTACATGGTAGAATGTGTGATCTGTATAACGGATATTTGAAGGGTAACCCCATACATAGGGACACCCTGAGATCATATATCACTGTAATTCCAAAGGAAGGGAGGGATCACACTAAATGTTCTAATTACAGGCCGATATCTCTCCTGAATGCAGATCTTAAAATATTTACAAAATTGTTAGCAAACAGATTGAATGAAATCCTCCCAAGCTTGATCCACAAGTATCAGGTAGGCTTTGTTCGATTTAGACAGGCTGGAGATAACACCCGAAGAGTTATCGATTTAATAGATATACTTAACTCAGAAAATACAGAGGCCTTAGTATTAAGTGTCGATGCTGAGAAGGCATTCGACCGCCTCAATTGGGATTTTATGTTTGCTACCCTGGAAATAATGGGCTTTTTTGGGTCATTTGTTACAGCGCTCAAGGGGCTATATACAAACCCAATAGCACAAGTGAAATCAGCAGGTTTACTTTCTAAGACCTTCCAGATTCACAATGGAACAAGACAGGGCTGCCCCCTGTCTCCTCTTTTGTTTGTGTTAAGCATAGAGCCCTTAGCTAATAGAATAAGACTCTGTAAGGACATAAAAGGAGTCTCAGTGAGGGGGAAATCATTTAAAATCTGTCTATATGCAGATGATGTACTATTTACCCTAACGCAACCTCTTACTTCCCTTCCAAATTTACATCAGGAAATGAATTGGTATGGGATTTTTTCTGGATACAAACTTAATAATGATAAAACAGAGGTATTACCAATAAATATACCCCCAGCTACCCTGAAGCTATTGAAATTAAATTTTGATTATAAGTGGAAAATAAGCGGCCTTAAATATCTAGGTATTTTGATTACTCCAAATTACCACTCTCTCTACAAAGCTAACTTTGAAGCATTATGGAAATCCATGGCGAAAGACATACAAAGTTGGGGAAAACTAAACCTATCATGGTTTGGCAAGATTGCCACCCTGAAAATGACCATTTTGCCCCGATTATTATATTATTTTGAAACCCTTCCGGTGGCAGTACCTAGACCTGCCATGCAACACTTTCAAAACCTATGCTATAGATATATCTGGGGAGGCAAGAGACAGAGGATACGTAGAGCTATCTTACAGAAACGAAGGACACAAGGAGGCCTAGGGGTCCCGGACTTTTATACATACTATTTGGCAACACAGGTTCGGCAAGCAATACAGTGGTCTTTTAAATTTGCTTATACAAAGTGGATGGAAATTGAGAAGTTGGCTTTGGCCCCTATACATCCGAGTGCTTTGCTATGGACCAGCCAATTGGTCAAGTTGGGCAGCTTGGCTCCTCGAACTATTCTGTTCACAAAACAAATATGGTCTAAATGTAAAAACAGATTGGGTCCGACGGATGAGGCAAGTTTCCTTACCCCTTTTCTCTTTCATGAAGCATTTCCCTTAGGGTTAGAGAAGCACTTTGTTCAAATCTGGCAACATACTGTAGCATATCAACTTGTTCATTTATTTGATACACGAACTAAAAACTTTTTAGATAAACAACAGTTGATAGAAAGACATGGGCTATCTGAGCTTAAAGATTATATGTACTTCCAGTTGAGGCATTATGTAAAATCAGTGTGCAGAACAATGAAACTTCCTGAACTAACCCTATTTGAGCGTTTATGTACTAAAGTAGGAGAAAGGAAAGGCCACATCTCCTTAATATATAAGGAATTGATGACACATGATCTGGAAAGCCACCCCCACTCATACATGCAGCAATGGGACAGAGACTTGGGGACACACCTCTCCATAGATCAGTGGGAACGTATTTGGATTAATGCTACAAAGACCTCTATATGTACAACTATTAAAGAAAATATCTATAAAGTACTGTTCAGATGGTACCACACACCGGCTCTATTGCATAAACTTTTTCCTGCTGTCCCACCGGTCTGTTGGAAATGTGGGGAAACTCCAGCTACGTTGTTCCATATGTTCTGGACATGCCCCCGGGTAGTCACTGTCTGGTCCACGGTACAGGTCTTGGTGAAAAAAGCTATTTGTTTGGATCTTCCAAGCGATCCCCTAACTTATCTTTTAGGACATCCAGTTTTGGGTGTAGGGAAAAGGTTGCAGAAAATACTAAACTGTATATTTACAGCAGCAAGGTGTTTGATAGCAACACGATGGAAAGACCCTGTGCCTCCATCTTTATGGGACCTAGTTAATAGAATTGAGCATGTAAGACGTATGGAATATATGACTGCTATATTACATGGCACCTCATTAGCAGTAGGAGAAGACTGGTTTATGTGGAACTCCTATTATAAGGAGTTACATGACAAGGAATAAATGCCCAAAGGGATGCCGGGTTAATTTCTACTGGTTTCCTCCTTTTGATTGCAATATATGTGACACCGTTCCCATTTGTTGAAGCTACCGTACCCCCCCCCCTCCTCCCGTGAGGTGCTGGCATATTGTACCACATAATATGTTTTTCTTTTACTTTTTTTTTTTTTTTTTTTTTTTTTTTTCTTTTGGTTTTCTCTTTTTTGTTTTCCTTTTCTGAAAATCCTAAGGTTACAGTAGATACTGTTGGTCCATACTCTAACGAATATTGTATGCAGATATTATGTATTTCTATTAACGGATGTGTACCAATTACATGTGTACCAATGTATTTATTTTTTCTGCTATGTGACCTTTAATAAAAATACAGTTGAAAAAAAAAAAAAATTGGGGCCCTAAAAAAAATAATTTTTTTTTTTTTTTTAAAACATTGGTGGTGAGGGCCCCTTACAAGTTGAAAAACATTTGGGCCCCAAAAAAAAAATTCTAAATATTTTTTTTAATTTTTTTTTTAAAAAAATAAAAAACATTGGTGGCAGGGGCCCCTTACAAGTTAAAAAAATTGGGGTCCCAAAAAAACAAAAAAAATGTGAATTTTTTTTTTTAAAAAACCATTAGAGGCAAGGGCCCCTTACAAGTTTAAAAAAATTGGGGCCCCAAAAAAAATTTCAAAATAATTTTTTAAAAAATTAAAACAAAATAAAAACATTGGTGGCAGGGGCTCCTTACAAGTTAAAAAAAAAATTACAAATTTTTTTATTCAATTTTTTTTTAAAAAAAAAAACCATTGGTGGCAAGGGCCACATACAAGTTAAAAAAAATTGGGGCCCTAAAAAAAATATTTTTTTTTTTTTTTTAAAACATTGGTGGTGAGGGCCCCTTACAAGTTGAAAAACATTTGGGCCCCAAAAAAAAAATTCTAAATATTTTTTTTAAATTTTTTTTTTAAAAAATAAAAAACATTGGTGGCAGGGGCCCCTTACAAGTTAAAAAATTTGGGGTCCCAAAAAAACAAAAAAAATTAGAATTTTTTTTTTAAAAAACCATTAGAGGCAAGGGCCCCTTACAAGTTTAAAAAAATTGGGGCCCCAAAAAAAATTTCAAAATAATTTTTTAAAAAATTAAAACAAAATAAAAACATTGGTGGCAGGGGCTCCTTACAAGTTAAAAAAAAAATTACAAATTTTTTTATTCAATTTTTTTTAAAAAAAAAAAACCATTGGTGGCAAGGGCCACATACAAGTTAAAAAAAATTGGGGCCCTAAAAAAAATAATTTTTTTTTTTTTTTAAAACATTGGTGGTGAGGGCCCCTTACAAGTTGAAAAACATTTGGGCCCCAAAAAAAAAATTCTAAATATTTTTTTTAAATTTTTTTTTTAAAAAATAAAAAACATTGGTGGCAGGGGCCCCTTACAAGTTAAAAAATTTGGGGTCCCAAAAAAACAAAAAAAATTTGAATTTTTTTTTTAAAAAACCATTAGAGGCAAGGGCCCCTTACAAGTTTAAAAAAATTGGGGCCCCAAAAAAAATTTCAAAATAATTTTTAAAAAAATTAAAACAAAATAAAAACATTGGTGGCAGGGGCTCCTTACAAGTTAAAAAAAAAATTACAAATTTTTTTATTCAATTTTTTTTTAAAAAAAAAAACCATTGGTGGCAAGGGCCACATACAAGTTAAAAAAAATTGGGGCCCTAAAAAAAATAATTTTTTTTTTTTTTTAAAACATTGGTGGTGAGGGCCCCTTACAAGTTGAAAAACATTTGGGCCCCAAAAAAAAAAATTCTAAATATTTTTTTTAATTTTTTTTTTTAAAAAATAAAAAACATTGGTGGCAGGGGCCCCTTACAAGTTAAAAAATTTGGGGTCCCAAAAAAACAAAAAAAATTTGAATTTTTTTTTTAAAAAACCATTAGAGGCAAGGGCCCCTTACAAGTTTAAAAAAATTGGGGCCCCAAAAAAAATTTCAAAATAATTTTTTAAAAAATTAAAACAAAATAAAAACATTGGTGGCAGGGGCTCCTTACAAGTTAAAAAAAAAATTACAAATTTTTTTATTTAATTTTTTTTTAAAAAAAAAAACCATTGGTGGCAAGGGCCACACACAAGTTAAAAAAAAATTGGGGCCCTAAAAAAAATAATTTTTTTTTTTTTTTTAAAACATTGGTGGTGAGGGCCCCTTACAAGTTGAAAAACATTTGGGCCCCAAAAAAAAAATTCTAAATATTTTTTTTAAATGTTTTTTTTAAAAAATAAAAAACATTGGTGGCAGGGGCCCCTTACAAGTTAAAAAAATTGGGGTCCCAAAAAAACAAAAAAAATTTGAATTTTTTTTTTTAAAAAACCATTAGAGGCAAGGGCCCCTTACAAGTTTAAAAAAATTGGGGCCCCAAAAAAAATTTCAAAATAATTTTTAAAAAAATTAAAACAAAATAAAAACATTGGTGGCAGGGGCTCCTTACAAGTTAAAAAAAAAATTACAAATTTTTTTATTTAATTTTTTTTTAAAAAAAAAAACCATTGTGGCAAGGGCCACATACAAGTTAAAAAAAATTGGGGCCCCAAAAAAAATTTCAAAATAATTTTTTAAAAAATTAAAACAAAATAAAAACATTGGTGGCAGGGGCTCCTTACAAGTTAAAAAAAAAATTACAAATTTTTTTATTTAATTTTTTTTAAAAAAAAAAAAAACCATTGGTGGCAAGGGCCACATACAAGTTAAAAAAAATTGGGGCCCTAAAAAAAATAATTTTTTTTTTTTTTTTAAAACATTGGTGGTGAGGGCCCCTTACAAGTTGAAAAACATTTGGGCCCCAAAAAAAAAATTCTAAATATTTTTTTTAATTTTTATTTTTTAAAAAATAAAAAACATTGGTGGCAGGGGCCCCTTACATGTTAAAAAAATTGGGGTCCCAAAAAAACAAAAAAAATGTGAATTTTTTTTTTTAAAAAACCATTAGAGGCAAGGGCCCCTTACAAGTTTAAAAAAATTGGGGCCCCAAAAAAAATTTCAAAATAATTTTTTAAAAAATTAAAACAAAATAAAAACATTGGTGGCAGGGGCTCCTTACAAGTTAAAAAAAAATTACAAATTTTTTTATTCAATTTTTTTTTAAAAAAAAAAACCATTGGTGGCAAGGGCCACATACAAGTTAAAAAAAATTGGGGCCCTAAAAAAAATATTTTTTTTTTTTTTTTAAAACATTGGTGGTGAGGGCCCCTTACAAGTTGAAAAACATTTGGGCCCCAAAAAAAAAATTCTAAATATTTTTTTTAAATTTTTTTTTTAAAAAATAAAAAACATTGGTGGCAGGGGCCCCTTACAAGTTAAAAAATTTGGGGTCCCAAAAAAACAAAAAAAATTTGAATTTTTTTTTTAAAAAACCATTAGAGGCAAGGGCCCCTTACAAGTTTAAAAAAATTGGGGCCCCAAAAAAAATTTCAAAATAATTTTTTAAAAAATTAAAACAAAATAAAAACATTGGTGGCAGGGGCTCCTTACAAGTTAAAAAAAAAATTACAAATTTTTTTATTCAATTTTTTTTTAAAAAAAAAAACCATTGGTGGCAAGGGCCACATATAAGTTAAAAAAAATTGGGGCCCTAAAAAAAATAATTTTTTTTTTTTTTTAAAACATTGGTGGTGAGGGCCCCTTACAAGTTGAAAAACATTTGGGCCCCAAAAAAAAAATTCTAAATATTTTTTTTAAATTTTTTTTTTAAAAAATAAAAAACATTGGTGGCAGGGGCCCCTTACAAGTTAAAAAATTTGGGGTCCCAAAAAAACAAAAAAAATTTGAATTTTTTTTTTAAAAAACCATTAGAGGCAAGGGCCCCTTACAAGTTTAAAAAAATTGGGGCCCCAAAAAAAATTTCAAAATAATTTTTTAAAAAATTAAAACAAAATAAAAACATTGGTGGCAGGGGCTCCTTACAAGTTAAAAAAAAAATTACAAATTTTTTTATTCAATTTTTTTTTTAAAAAAAAAACCATTGGTGGCAAGGGCCACATACAAGTTAAAAAAAATTGGGGCCCTAAAAAAAATAATTTTTTTTTTTTTTTAAAACATTGGTGGTGAGGGCCCCTTACAAGTTGAAAAACATTTGGGCCCCAAAAAAAAAATTCTAAATATTTTTTTTAAATTTTTTTTTTTAAAAATAAAAAACATTGGTGGCAGGGGCCCCTTACAAGTTAAAAAATTTGGGGTCCCAAAAAAACAAAAAAAATTTGAATTTTTTTTTTAAAAAACCATTAGAGGCAAGGGCCCCTTACAAGTTTAAAAAAATTGGGGCCCCAAAAAAAATTTCAAAATAATTTTTTAAAAAATTAAAACAAAATAAAAACATTGGTGGCAGGGGCTCCTTACAAGTTAAAAAAAAAATTACAAATTTTTTTATTCAATTTTTTTTTTAAAAAAAAAACCATTGGTGGCAAGGGCCACATACAAGTTAAAAAAAATTGGGGCCCTAAAAAAAATAATTTTTTTTTTTTTTTAAAACATTGGTGGTGAGGGCCCCTTACAAGTTGAAAAACATTTGGGCCCCAAAAAAAAAATTCTAAATATTTTTTTTAAATTTTTTTTTTAAAAAATAAAAAACATTGGTGGCAGGGGCCCCTTACAAGTTAAAAAATTTGGGGTCCCAAAAAAACAAAAAAAATTTGAATTTTTTTTTTAAAAAACCATTAGAGGCAAGGGCCCCTTACAAGTTTAAAAAAATTGGGGCCCCAAAAAAAATTTCAAAATAATTTTTTAAAAAATTAAAACAAAATAAAAACATTGGTGGCAGGGGCTCCTTACAAGTTAAAAAAAAAATTACAAATTTTTTTATTTAATTTTTTTTTAAAAAAAAAAAACCATTGGTGGCAAGGGCCACACACAAGTTAAAAAAAAATTGGGGCCCTAAAAAAAATAATTTTTTTTTTTTTTAAAACATTGGTGGTGAGGGCCCCTTACAAGTTGAAAAACATTTGGGCCCCAAAAAAAAAATTCTAAATATTTTTTTTAAATGTTTTTTTTAAAAAATAAAAAACATTGGTGGCAGGGGCCCCTTACAAGTTAAAAAAATTGGGGTCCCAAAAAAACAAAAAAAATTTGAATTTTTTTTTTTAAAAAAACCATTAGAGGCAAGGGCCCCTTACAAGTTTAAAAAAATTGGGGCCCCAAAAAAAATTTCAAAATAATTTTTAAAAAAATTAAAACAAAATAAAAACATTGGTGGCAGGGGCTCCTTACAAGTTAAAAAAAAAATTACAAATTTTTTTATTTAATTTTTTTTAAAAAAAAAAAACCATTGTGGCAAGGGCCACATACAAGTTAAAAAAAATTGGGGCCCCAAAAAAAATTTCAAAATAATTTTTTAAAAAATTAAAACAAAATAAAAACATTGGTGGCAGGGGCTCCTTACAAGTTAAAAAAAAAATTACAAATTTTTTTATTTAATTTTTTTAAAAAAAAAAAAAAAAACCATTGGTGGCAAGGGCCACATACAAGTTAAAAAAAATTGGGGCCCTAAAAAAAATATTTTTTTTTTTTTTTTTTAAAACATTGGTGGTGAGGGCCCCTTACAAGTTGAAAAACATTTGGGCCCCAAAAAAAAAATTCTAAATATTTTTTTTAAATTTTATTTTTAAAAAATAAAAAACATTGGTGGCAGGGGCCTCTTACAAGTTAAAAAAATTGGGGTCCCAAAAAAAAACAAAAAAAATTTGAATTTTTTTTTTTAAAAAACCATTAGTGGCAAGGGCCCCTTACAAGTTTAAAAAAATTGGGGCCCCAAAAAAACTTTCAAAATAAATTTTTAAATTTTTTTTAAAAAAATAAAAAACATTGGTGGCAGGGGCCCTTTACAAGTTAAAAAAACAATTGGGGCCCCACTATAAATTTAATTTTTTTTTTATTTAATTTTTTTTTAAAAAAAAATATTGGTGGCAAGGGCCCCTTACAAGTTAAAAAAAATTGGGGCCAAAAAAAAAAAATGTCAAAATAATTTTTTTAAAAATGTTTTTAAAAAAAATAAAAAACATAGGTGGCAGGGGCCAGTTTTTAAAATATTGCAGTCATTGTAGTGAATCCAGGCCAGCTGCTTCTCTCCTACCTGCCTCTGGCTAACTCTGAGTTTCTCTACATAACAACCCTGTCCTCTCTCTCATTGGCGGTCAGAGCTGTCAATCAGAAACAGTGTGACGCTAGGATCTGCTGCTCAATGGCTTCAAAGGCTCCGTTTTTCATGCCCTGCTGATCGTAGTTTTTACAAGTTTTACTGAGTTACATGAAGACTTTTGCTCTCCGTCTGAAACGAGCCATTAGGAAATAAAGGTGGACTTGGTATCAGTGTGTGAATCCAGCTGCACAACATACCTCCCAACTGTCCCTTTTTTGGGAGGGACAGTCCCTCTTTTGACAGCTCAACCCGCAGTCCCTCATTTGTACTGGAAAGTCCCTCTTTTCTCTGCACTGAACAGCCAGAAAAAGAAACAAAGTTTCTCACTTAATTGGCTTTTAGCAGAGAGCCCAGAACAGCTAACAGGTGCAAATAAGATACTTTGTAACAATTTTGAGACACAAAAACACAGTTTAGATAAGGAGAAATATTTTTAAACTTTCATAACCTGCCAAAATTTTTAAAAGGAACATGGTAATTTGGGGGGTGTGGTCAAAAAAATTGCTGCGCTACGTACGGAAAAAAAATTGTTGTCCCTCTTTTTACTTCCAAAATGTTGGGAGGTATGAACATTAGTCTGTATGTGACACTGAGACGCACAAATGTTACATAAGCACAAAATGAAACCGGAGCAGCAGCACATTCACTACTCACGTCTCAGTGTCACATACAGACTAATGTGCAGCTGAATTCACACACTGATACCAAGTCCACCTTTATTTCCTGATGCCTCGTTTCTGGGAGGGAGGGGGAGTTTCAGACGGAGACAAAAGTCTTCATGTTACTGAGTAAAACTTGTAAAAACTACGATGTTGGCTGACTGCAGGGGGGGCATGAGCCAGGGGAGAGAAGGCTGCTGCAGGGGGGGTGATTGCTGCAGGGGGGAGGCAGGCTGAAGGTGGGTGAGGTTGGCTGCAGGTGGGAGGTTGCAGGGGGGCTGGCTACAGAGGGGACTAACTACAGTAGTGGTGATGGCTGCAGAAGGGGGGGGGGACTGCTCCCAGCTTGTTCCCCTGCCAATAGGAAAGAAGCAAAGTGGGGTATTGAGAGGCACGTGGGACGCAATCGCTCAGGGGCACCAAGGTAGCAGCAGGCACGTGAATTCTACTGTCTGTACTACCTATACCTGCAGCACCACCCAGTCACTGGATCTTCACTGAAGACTACTACTACTCTTAGTGGGACCCCCTCCTGCAACCCCGATAGATTGTCATGTGTTTTCCAGGTTAGTGTTACACATACACACACACACAAACACACACTTATTACACTGACACATTCACACTTACACACACATTCATTTTTGGGGATCTGGGGGTTCACACAATCACACACTTGTACCCGCACACACATGAACATAACATGTCATTTTGAGAATTGCACACACACATACACACACTATTTTGTTGCTTTTTTTTCTTATTGCATCATTTTTTTTGCCTGCACAAAAATGTTTTATTGCCCTTGTGAATAGCGTATGGTACTGCGCAATTCCCTTTGTATGTTATTTTGCTGATTATTTCGCAATTGTGTGCATATTTTATTGCATGTTAAGCTATTTTATTGCATTTTCAGCTCTGCATAGGGGTTGTCACTTGTTTCTTTCTGTAAAACATATTTGCCCATGCTAAAATAGTGATTATGACTGCTGATTACACTAGGTCAAAAAAAAAGCATTGATTTTTGTGCTTTTATTCAATTTTATTGATTTTGTTATTTTATCGTACTTACCACTGTTCTTTGTTACTTCATTTTTAGGGATGCACCAGATCCACTATTTTGGATTCAGCCGAACCCCCAAATCCTTGGTGAAGGATTCGGCTGAATACCGAACCAAATCCAAACCCTAATTTGCATATGTAAATTAGGGGTGGGAAGGGGAAAACATTTTTAACTTCCTACTTTTGTGACAAAAAGTCACTCAGTTTCCTTCTCCGCCCCTAATTTGCATATGTAAATAAGGGTTCGGATTCGGTTCGGCCGTACAGAAGGATTCAGCGGAATCCGAATCCTGCTGAAAAAGGCCAAATCCCGAACCGAATCCTGGATTCAGTGCATCCCTATTCATTTTGCTCATGTAAATTTTGTCTGCTATACAGTGTATCCATTTGGGGGTCTCTGTGCGCCACATGCTTTGGTAAATCTGTGCATTAAGGCATCAAACTATTCAGTAGACCCCATGTGTTCATATTTAGGGTGCTTTATGCTGGTAAGTTACAAATGTGGGGTGTATATAATGAGGTAAAATGCAAACTTTGTGATGTTTTTCAGAAATGATATAAAAGCACAAAGTTTAGGGTAGTGTTGCTGCTTTGCCATATAAAGATACATTTAACTATTTTAGATTTGGCAGAAAGTGTGTTTTCTAAAAATATGATGTTTTCTTGGGAAGACTTACTTATTTAATCAGGCAGTGTATTCAAATTTGTTACCACTACGCTAATTCACTCAAATCTGATGTTGCGTCCTGGGCGCCAAACGCTGGCGACTTTTCACTATCGATACTTTTTCAGTGCGTGCATTTCATAGCGAATATTTGTTAGCGTTTGGTTGTGCCTAGTGAAGATTCACTAGTAATCTTAAGTTTAAGTCAGTTTCAATATGGGGGGCACTTCAAAGTTGCATACACGTCTTTTTTAGAGATGTTGGTGAAAATGCTTCAAGTGGCAACTTTTTATTATGGCAGGGGTGAGTGTGAGAGAGAGATAGGAGTGACAGGGGTGAGTGTGAGAGAGAGATAGGAGTGACAGGGGTGAGTGTGAGAGAGAGATAGGAGTGACAGGGGTGAGTGTGAGAGAGAGATAGGAGTGACAGGGGTGAGTGTGAGAGAGAGATAGGAGTGACAGGGGTGAGTGTGAGAGAGAGATAGGAGTGACAGGGGTGAGTGTGAGAGAGAGATAGGAGTGACAGGGGTGAGTGTGGGAGTAGAAGGTAAGTATAACAGGGCTGAGTGTGTGAGAGAAAGGAGTGACAGGGGTGAGTGTGGGAGTGGCTGGGGTGAGTGTGAGAGTAGACAGTAAGTATGACAGGGGTGAGTGTGAGAGAGAGGAGTAACCATCCAGGCTCCAGGAGGAGGAGCACATTCAGAAGAGGCAGAGGCCTCATGCAGAGGGGAGATCCCTAGGATCCCATTGGCTGGCATAGTAAGGCGGGAAAACCAAGCTTCCAGAAACTGAGCGCAGGGCCTTTGGGTAAGGCCAGATGTGGCGTTTTTGCAGCGTTTTTACATTGCGTTTTTAAAAAAGAACAGCCAGGCATAAATACGCTACTGAAAGCAGACACACGACCGTCAACATGCGTTTTTCATGCGTTTTTCAGCACGTACGATTATTTTCCCAACATGCACTTCTCATTGTTCTCATTGAATTTGGACGCCATATTTAAAATACGCTGTGTATTTACGTACAGTGTGGTTTCAAACGTGCAGATCCCATAGAGTTTACTGATTTGGTAGTTTCTTGATGAATTGGTGTTTCTGCTAAAAAAAAGCCAATACTGGCGTCCTGTGGCGAATTTCAGCTTCCAAGCGCCTGTGTGAATTGCCATAGTGCGTTTTCCATTAGTTTCAGTGGTAGTGTGGTTTATGCATATTTACGCCTGGCTGTTCTTTTTTAAAAACGCAACATAAAAACGCCACGTCTGGCCTTGCCCTCAGGCCGCACTGAAGGGACACAGGCAGTACTAATGGTCTCCTCTTCCCACAAGTAGAACTCCAGACTCTTGTTACGGTTGTGCATCTCCTGCCCAGTGAGTCCAGTCAGGAAGGCCCTCCTAGTCCAGCAGCTCCTGCTCCCACATTACTTCTTGGGCCCATTTGTACAGAGCGGATCTGCTACTAAACCTGAGCCTTATAATTCAACTTCAATGGCTGCTCCATGGCTCTGTTTCTGAAACAAACACCCCAGGGCAACAGTACATTTACTAACACGTCGTATTTCAATATTGCTGTTCCTCTAAAACACATTGACACCACAAAAAACATGGGAACACACAAAGACACAGATTTATACACAAAAATGACTGGGAGACTAAATCACACACAAACACATTGTCACACAAATACATTTATAGACAGAAATAGGGTGACTTCAGACAAAGATGCTAATTTGTACCAGTTCAATTACCCATATTTGCACCTTTTAGTAAGTAGCCTGTTCTAAGTGAATTGCTGGCTGGTTGTTATGGACCTACACAGACATTTGCAACATGTGAGGTGGAATGTGCAAAAAGTAAAGTAATACCCTGGTTTTTTTTATATCTGTATAATATTTACCAAGCTCTGCCTTTGATCTGGGAGTATGCAAATACCTCATTCTGCCAATAATATCAACATTTCCACACTATAAAAGTATAACAGCCTTACTGTTCTCAGAATGAGATTGTGAGTGAGGTATGAGTGGCAGGGGTGAGTGTGAGTGAGGTATGAGTGGCAGGGGTGAGTATGAGTGAGGTATGAGTGGCAGGGGTGAGTGTGAGTGAGGTATGAGTGGCAGGGGTGAGTGTGAGTGAGGTATGAGTGGCAGGGGTGAGTGTGAGTGAGGTATGAGTGGCAGGGGTGAGTGTGAGTGAGGTATGAGTGGCAGGGGTGAGTGTGAGTGAGGTATGAGTGGCAGGGGTGAGTGTGAGTGAGGTATGAGTGGCAGGGGTGAGTGTGAGTGAGGTATGAGTGGCAGGGGTGAGTGAGAGAGTTAGGAGTAGCAGGGGTGAGTGTGAGTGAGGTATGAGTGGCAGGGGTGAGTGTGAGTGAGGTATGAGTGGCAGGGGTGAGTGTGAGTGAGGTATGAGTGGCAGGGGTGAGTGTGAGTGAGGTATGAGTGGCAGG
The DNA here is from genome assembly GCA_038501925.1 of Xenopus petersii. NCBI lineage: Eukaryota > Metazoa > Chordata > Amphibia > Anura > Pipidae > Xenopus > Xenopus petersii. The sequence continues at coordinate 167,397,060 of CM076682.1, forward strand.
GGTGAGTGAGATAGCAGTGGTATAAAAGAATATCAGCCTTACTGTTCTCAGAATGAGATTGCAGAGAATACAGTTGGTGTGTGGATGCTTTGGATTCAGCATGAAGAGGGCGGGACTTTGCTAGTTGCTACGTGACATCACAGTTGGGGTATAGCCACTCCCATTCAGCAATTGCTTGAACTGGCTCTCAGAGAAATCATTCTAACTCACTGTAATATTATTGAATGCCTTTCAAAAAGTAAGCATTTCTGTTAAATGAATATATTTGAAAATATTATTATTTTTATCCTATCTATCCACTGGGAAAATTAGATTTTCACTATAGTTCCCCTTTAAAAAAGAAATGGGGGCTTCCAAATTTTTTTTTTTTAAAATGGTGCCAGGGCCCCCCTTACAAGTTACAAAAAAAACTGGGGCCCCAAAAACATTTTTTTTTAAAAAACCGATTGGTGGCAGGGGCCTATAAAATAGTAAAATAATACATTGGTGGTCAGAGGATTGAAAAACAAACCACAAAGTGGTGTCAGTAGAATTGAACTCGTGGCTTCAGGACTTTAATTTCACCTCGTTTCGCGACTTCGGGTCTTTTCGCAGCTTCGGGACTTCGGCTTCGGCTTTTCGTCACTTCCACATTCTACAACTTCAGAAATGGCCGCACGGCTTGGGCGCTTGTAAGGGGGGGCCCAGCTCTTTCAAAAAGGCAACACTGCCGGGCCCCCCCTCATGCCCGAGACACTTGTCCCCCCTGATGGCGGCCCTGAATGTCTTGTCCCACACTGACTCTATTGTTGATTGTTATTTGTCTGGTCAGTGGGAGGAGCTTTACTGTCTGACAAAAGGGAAAGGTCATTAACTGTCGAAGGTTTTTGTTTGTGAGATTTGCGCCGTTTCAGTGGCAGATTGTTGTGGAATTTTTGTTCTGATACTTTCATAGGTTTTTCCATTGTTGTTAATGTTGTTCATTTCAGTGTAACAAATAACATTTTTATTTTTCAGATATAAGTATTTGTGACTGGGGAATGGTAAGTGGTGCTCTCAATCTCAGCGGACACCCCCCCCCGCTCCAGGCGCGAAACGTTAACCAATTAGTGAGATGAGCGAGAGAAAGAAATGATCAAAGTGTTCTTTATTAGGGCTCTTACACATGAGCGTTTTTACCTGCGTTCCGTTTTTCGGCGTTCAGCCGCAGGGGAGCGCAGGAATAGACGCATTTCATTATTTCCAATGGGGCTGTACTCACACAGGCACGTGTAGGCGCCGAATGCAGGAAAAATGCAGCATGTTGTGTCTCAACCTGCGTTCGGCGCCTACACGCGCCTGTGTGAGTACAGCCCCATTGGAAATAATGAAATGCGTCTATTCCTGCGCTCCCCTGCGGCTGAACGCCAAAAAACGGAACGCAGGTAAAAACGCTCATGTGTAAGAGCCCTTGGACACAACAGGTTTCGGGCAGGTGCCCTTTATCAAATCTACAAATAGTAAGTGAGAAGAAGCGTTTAAAGGGTAAAACAGGAAGTGAGGTCACGTATGAAGGTAAGTGGATGAATGATAAATAGGTGCAACATTAGAGGCAATTAGTGAGTCTTGTTTCATTCAGTCCACAGTGTAACGTCTGCTGGAAACAATCACACAGTCTCTTCACATAAGTGTTGAAATAAAGTATAAAACTCAAGAACTGCCCATTTGTGGGTCTAACACTGAACAGCCTGATAAATGACTCCATTAATATGGAAGCAAAAGAAATGTCTGTTTTCATCCCTTGAGTTAATGCCCTTTTTTATACAAGAACTTTATTTGCTTTAGTAGCCACAGAATGACACTGCCCAGAATTAGACAACTTGTTATCTACAAAGACCCCAAGATCCTTCTCATTTAACTCCCACCACACTGCCATTTAGTGTCTGTGCCTAACCTTGTACTGTTCATACCAAACCATCAGTACAGTGTCCAGACATTGAAGGCTGCTAAGCATAATGAGTCACAGTAGAGGTGGGTTATATCAGAAGTAATTAGTCCCTTGCAGAGAGGTGAGAAGCCTAAAAAGAAGAAAGTACAGAGGGAAGAATATTGGATGAAGAAGTTGGAGAGAATGTGAAAGACGTAAATAAGAGCTGGAGGGGGAAATGTTTCTGTTAAAACTGTGACAATGTTGTTATTTATTTGTCCAATTTATTAACAGTTCTTGTTACTTTTCCTTCTTACTGATTCCTGATCCGTTTCTTGTTCACATAATTCATTCGTGAGCCCAACACAGTTACATTATATGTCCGGCTAATGGTAAGAATAACGGGCGTTTCTTTTGCTTCCATATTAATGGAGTCATTTATCAGGCTGTTCAGTGTTAGACCCACAAATGGGCAGTTCCTTGAGTTTTATACTTTATTTCAACACTTATGTGAAGAGACTGTGCGATTGTTTCCAGCAGACGTTACACTGTGGACTGAATGAAACAAGACTCACTAATTGCCTCTAATGTTGCACCTATTTATCATTCATCCACTTACCTTCATACGTGACCTCACTTCCTGTTTTACCCTTTAAACGCTTCTTCTCACTTACTATTTGTAGACTTGATAAAGGGCACCTCCCCGAAACCTGTTGTGTCTAATAAAGAAAACTCTGATCATTTCATCTCACTAATTGGTTAACGTTTAGTTTCCTATCAGATCTTTATGTCACGACTAATTCGTTTTGCCTTGTATTGCAGTGAATGAAGCGAGTGAATCCGTCAGTCTATTTCTACGAATGTCCCGCCGTCTCACCTTTGAGAAAACATTGGGCCGGAGACTTGACTGGGGCAAGAGAAAAGCCCGGGACCTTGATAGGAAACTATTTAAAGTGTTTTGTGGAGCAGAATTGATCAGGTTTAAGAGGTGGAGCAGAAAGCTTCCTACCTGCCCCCCCTTATTGAGGCTCCACAATGACCAGTTGTCTGTCTGTCTGTCCCCGGAGCAGCGTGTGGTGTAGAATTGAGACCAATTGAGCAGCTGATACAATGAATGAAGAGACGGAATCATATTCTAATATTTGGTTTATTCTCATTCATTTAAATACTTGACATGTTATTCCTACAAAAGTCTACATTCTGCATTCAGACACATGCTGAGAGGGTTGTGCATAGAATTCCATCGATTTACACATCTGCCCCTGCACTTGCCCCCAGGGTGACACTCGTTTCAGATCTAGAGGAAGAACAGTCTTGGGGGGGCTTGGAAGAACCTCACTTTGGTGTCGGGGGGAGCCAGTTCTTTGGGCTGTGGAAGCTCCAAGGCCAAGTAAAAACCACTCATTTGGGGTCCACAACACGGAGACATTTGCTGACTTGATGCGCCCGTCATGTAGAATATTGTGGGGTGCAGTACGGTAATTGGGTGGTAAGTGATCATGGAAACACTATCCACCCCTTCCTATAACAATGGGATTTCATTGGCCCGACATTGTGTGTGGGAAAAGGTTCTGGGGAGGGGCATTTAGGAAAGAACCAAAGAGTGACACAAAGCTGTAAAATACACACAGTGACGCTCATTTATCAACACAACAAATTTTGCCCATGGGCAGTTGCCTATAGCAACCAATCAGTAAATTGGCTTTTTAGAAATTGTCTGCAAGTAGAACAATAAATGCAACAATCTGATTGGTTGCCATGGGTTACTGCCCAGTGTTGATAAATGACCCTTAATGAGAATCATTCAGGCGCTTGAGTCAGCAGTCAGACACAGCAGTGCAGGGGAATATAATTACACACTCACACTAAGAAACCGGATAAATAGTGACTCTTAGACTCCCACTAACTGTCTGTCTACAAGTCCTTTAGACTATCCGCACCCCTCTTATTCTGTAACATGGGACTGACCAACTCTGTGGCCCTTTAATGGTGTTAAAGTAGAAGCAGCACTGAAACGTGTGCCCATAGAAATGCCTTGCGCCGTGAGCTTCTAACTACTTGTGTGCGTCTGTGTCTCAACTATTTGGGAGCATTCGTAGGACTGGCAGTGCCAGGGTGTGGGAGTAGCTTCATACAGTAAGTGGTGCCATTTAGTGATGGGCCAATTTGCGTCGTTTTGCTTCGCCGAAAAATTTGCAAATTTCGCGAAACGGCGAAAAATTTGCGAAACGGTGCCAGTGTCTCGTTTTTGACACTGGCGTACGTTTTTTCAAAAAAAAATTTTTGACGCCGGCGAATTTTTTCCGCGAATTTTTGCGGGCGTTTTGCGAATTTATTCGCTAACGGCGAATCACGCAAATTCGCCGCGAATTCGTGCCTGGCGAATAAATTCGCTCATCACTAGTGCCATTATATCAGTGTATGGGAGTGCAGAGGTGCAGATCATGAAATAAAATGAATTGTGAGCAGTATGTTCATGCTCAGAGCCTGTCTCTCCATTAGCCACTTTGGCTACAGAAACTGTCGGCCCTCCGGGGGCACTTGGGGCATTGGCAGGTGGGGGCTGAGTGATTAATGGTTATAGTGTTCTGTCTCCCCCAATCCAATAAGTGGGAGAAAATAAATACAAAAATGACAGTTGAATAAATAAATAATGTAGAGAGACTAATGGCATTTGGGCAGCAACAGCTAATGGGAGGGAGTCTGTGACTCAAGCAGTGGGCGGGATTAGAACACTTATGGCAGTTACTCTGCTTGGAGCACAAAATACAATGAATGGGCGACTGATGTAAAACAGAGGCCTCAGTTATGTTGGGAATGTAAATAGAAAGGGTCAGACAAGTAGCTACGAATCTTTAAGGCAAAAAGCAGGAGCCAATGTAACGTCAGCGCAAGACGATCCAGGAGAATGCAGAAGATTATAGGGGGGTACAATCCTATTGCATGCAGACATTGGGGGACACAATGAGAAAGAACACACTGTTGTGATACAGTGACATTAAGATGAACTGACTTTTCAGCAGGGGAGACACAACACAGTGAGGCACAGACATTAGATTTGTGTCTGACATTAGAATGTGGAAAAAGACACAAAGAGACAATGAAGAACATTGAGGGCCACAGAATGAGAAGGACGATTTCCTACAGTGGAGCCTCTGCTTGTATTACAGGGTCGCTCCGAGAGTTCTTGGACTTGTATTGGAGAATGAAAGAGACAGAAGAATCTTTATTTTATTATTCCTCTGAAGCAAATCCTGGTGGGTTTCTGTCACACAACAGCCCAAGTGCTCGTCACACAATGTTCATCCCTCCCATGAGCCGCAGTTTTCTAGAGAGAGAGAGAGAGAGTAAATATATATAGTCACATACATATAGTACATGGATTTCTATTCCTTGTTCTGCTCTTCCCAGGACAAGCTCCTCATTCTCAGCCCATCTCAGGTTCTGCAGTTGACCCGTTTCTTCCCTGTGGAGCGTGTGCTACAGTCACGTGGGGCTGATTCCCACACACAAGTGCATCCGACATAACAAGATGAGAAGAAGCAAGTGGGTTCACTATTATTTAGGGGTGCAGCTAAGAGCCATGCATGCCCCATACAGCAGTGAGACTTTCCTTCACTGGAACAATTAGACAAATGTCTTTATTTCCCCTCCTTCCGGATGAGGGAGTTGGGCTTCTGTGATCCCCGCAGGTTGTCTCCATGTTGGCCATCTGCTCTAGAACATTCCGGCAAGATCTCTGTGTGACCTTCCATTGTGCCAGAATGTGGCGTGTGACATGAGTCTGACAAAGGCCCCTCCATCCCTAACTGCCCGGGTCGGATGAATGCCTTTGTGGGGTCCTCAAGTCCAAGGGGTCGTCCAGCTGCCCGGGAAGAGAGAGGCGCCGGGGGCTGTCCCTGGGATCAGTAGTCACAGGTTGGGGTACCAGGGGCACTTCGCTCAACCGCTGACCCTCCACTTCCTGGTATTCATAAACCTGTGTATGTGAGGGGGCATTAGAGTATTAATAGTTACAGGGGACTTCTGGGTGGGGACAGATACTGTATATATGGGATATAAATATATTATAGGGGATCAGGGTGAGGCTCTGGCAGGGTACGGGAGATACACAGGGAATGAGGCAGATATATGTGCATTGAAAAGGGAGGGTTCAGAATAAACAGGGTGTAGGGGTGTAACGTGAATATAGTTTGTAATGAATGCAAGGGTACAATGGGGTAACGGGTAAATAAGATGCAGGGGTACAGGGTGGGTAGAGGATATACAGGGTGCAGGTGTATGTGTTCAGGGTACAGTAATGTAAGGTGCAGGGGCCCAGAGTAGGTACAAGATATATATAGGGGTCAGGGGTAGGTACAGGATATATAGGGGGCAGGGGTAGGTACAGGATATATAGGGGTCAGGGGTAGGTACAGGATATATAGGGGTCAGGGGTAGGTACAGTATATATAGGGGTCAGGGGTAGGTACAGGATATATAGGGGTCAGGGGTAGGTACAGGATATATAGGGGTCAGGGGTAGGTACATGATATATAGGGGTCAGGGGGTAGGTACAGGATATATAGGGGTCAGGGGTCAGGGGTAGGTACAGGATATATAGGGGTCAGGGGTCAGGGGTAGGTACAGGATATATAGGGGTCAATATAAGGAAAGAGACACAAGAAGTGCAGAAAGAGCAGAGCTGGGCCAGTGTGTTTGTACCTGAGAAAATGATGCCAGTGTGTGAGACAGTTGCACAAGGTCGGTCTGTACAATGTGATCCCCCCCTGAGGGGTAACTTGTCATCTGTGGGGGAGACGATACAGTGCTGTATGCGGGGGGCACCAGGGCCGCTTGTTTCTGTAGCAGCTGCATGATACTATTAATGTCTGTCACCATCCGACTCTCTAACCTGCGAGACATGAAGAGACAAGCAGAGAACAGTCACAGACACAGAGGAGTCTCAGGCAGTACAGACAGGGGAGACTCAGAGACATCCAATATACAATAGTACAAAAGACTGAATATTTGAATATTGTGGTGGTTTATCCAGAAACCTTGCTGCATAAATAGGTTTCAATATTCCAAAATACAAAATCAGAGGGTTCACACTTCAGTAATTGTGCAAGAAATCCAGTGGTTTATTTGAGATCTCCACACGACGTTTCTCAAGTTCTCTCATCGGTGTAATTCAACAGACAAGTATATCAGTACTGGGCTGGGACACTCTTCTAATTAAGTGACTACATCACTAAGTACATAACAAATATATATCTCATTATACAACAATGTGTATTATACATCCTATTGTATCATTATTGTATCACAATATCTCAATAGTCACAAACCGGCATAAACAGTGTTCAATGGTGACTTGTTTTTTAGATTATTTCCATATTAGTGTTGGAAAATTAGTTTCATCTTGTGACTGTGAAATAAAAATAAAATTGATTAACTAAAAACATCCCAACTTCAGGTGCAGGTTGCAAAATGGTGTAACTTTATGGCATGTCCCTTAGAGGGGGATTAAATATATCCCCTTTAATAATACTGTTACATCATCCACAGGATATTCAGGGGTACAGTCCTACTTTTGGATTGCCGAAAAATGGAGGTTGTTTCACTTTGGGTTCTAGCAGGTCTGCCGTTGTCAATAAGTCACCTAAGCTACGAGACTCTTATAGGAACACAGTGATAAATCATCAAAAATCTTATACATACTAGGGATGCACCGAATCCAGAATTCGGTTCGGGTTTCGGCCAGGATTCGGCCCTTTTCAGCAGGATTTGAATTCGGCCGAATCCTTCTGCCCGGCCGAACCGAATCCTAATTTCCATATGCAAATTAGGGACAGGGAGGGATATTGCGTGACTTTTTGTCAGAAAACAAGGAAGTAAAAAATGTTTTCCCCTTCCCACCCCTAATTTGCATATGATTCGGTTCGGTATTCGGCCGAATTCCTTGTGAAGGATTCAGGGGTTCGGCCAAATCCAAAAAAGTGGATTCGGTGCATCCCTAATACATACTGACCCCACAAGGCCCACCTTACGCGTTTCGCACCCTCCAGTGCTAAGTCATGGGTGACTAAGCACCGGAGGGTGCAAAACGCGTAAGGTGGGCCTTGTGGGGTCAGTATGTATCTGATTTTTTAATGTGAATTTAAATAAAATATTTTTTTAACTGGAGAAAAAAAAGCCTTGGGACAGTTATCTTTTGATATAGGAATTTTTGCATATAGTTGCCTGTGAACTGCGGCGAGCCCCTTAGGCTTCAATCAAGGTAGAAATCAGATGTGGGCTCCTAATTGATAAATACTAAATCATCAAAAATCTTGCCAAAATCCTTATCCTTTTGTAGTATCTCCCAATGTTTGTGGCTCATCCTTTTGATAGGATTTGAATTGTCATTATAGATAGAAATAAAGGGGACCCTGATATTATTCTTGTATTTACTGAATAATAAAAGACCAAGCAAAAATAATAGCAGGGTCCCCATAAAGTTACAACATTTTACAACCTGCACCACTTTACCTGTTTAAATGTCCCCATGGAAAGGCATTTGTTGGTCAAACCAAAAGAGAAATTAGAAGCAGGATTGGTGAACTTAAAAGAACAATTAATAACTGCGATTTAGAAAAGGAGAAATGTGTTTCCCCAGTGATTAGACATTTCCAGATAATTAGTTAATCAATTTTATTTTTATTTCCCAGTCACAAAATGAAACTAATTTTCCAACACTAATATGGAAATAATCTTCAAAACAAGTCACCATTGAACACTGTTTATGCCGGTTTGTGACTATTGAGATATTGTGATACAATAATGATACAATAGGATGTATAATACACATTTTTGTATAATGAGATATATATTTGTTATGCACTTAGTGATTTAGTCACTTAATTAGAGGAGTGTCCCAGCCCAGTACTTGATATACTTGTCTGTTGAATTACACGGATGAGAGAACTTGAGAAAGGAGATTGTACCTCTGAAACGTCATGTGGAGATCTCAAATAAACCACTGGATTTGTAACACAATTGCTGAAGTGTGAAACATCTGATTTTGAGTTTTTCACAGAGACTCAGAAAAAGTTAGAGGCAAAACCTGAAAATGAGGCATCGACATAAAGGGAAAGGAACACAATTCAGTGGGAGTTGAAGGAAGACGGAGCACTAGAAGACAGAGAGAAGTGAGACACAATATCTACAGCCTGAAAGACAACTGAGACAATATACAAACTGACCACTAGATGGCACTTCACACCTTCAACATTGCAAAATATTCCCCAGCTCCTCAAAGTACAAGAAATCAGGCGACTACAAGAGTTAACACACATGATACACAACAAGAGCTGTGGAAAACATGGTACCCTTGGATATAATATAGAAATTCGATAAAGGAGAACCAACCCTTTTTATTAAAATCCCCTACCCCCCTACCCTACATAGACCCCCTCCCTGCTCCCCCCCAGCCTAGGTGTTACCCTGGGTACATGCCCCTGACTTTTTACTTACCTCTCGTTGCAAACTCAGGGCATTGGAGTTCACGGGCACCATCTTCTTCTCTTTGGTAATCTTGGTGAAGTTAATGGTGTATCGGCGCATGCACAGTTGGAGCAGTATTACGGTTTTTGACAACTGCGCATGTGCCGAAATTGAAAGAAATGGGTGAAGCACTGGAAGAAGACCCAAAGAGAAGAAGATGGCACCCATGAACTCCGAAGCCCTGAATCTACAACAAGGAGTAAGTAAAGAGTCAGGGGCAAGGTAACACCTAGGCTGGGAGGGAGCAGGGAGGTAGGGGATTTTAATAAAAGGGTTTGGTTCTCCTTTAAGTAAAGGGTAAATCCCAAATAAAGATACTAGCCGAGTTTTTTAACTATTACAAAAATCTGTTTTGGGTTGTTAATTCTACAGACAAATAGATGGGAGCTGGAGAAATAAGAGGGGTTGTAGTACAAAAGACGGTGAGTAACTAAATGAGGGTTGGGAAGGTTGAAGGGCAATGAATAGAATGCAGGGAGAGGCAGATAGAAATTCGATTATGGACCTGTTCAGTTGCTTCTGCAGAAGATCCAACCTGTTGCCAAGCTCACATTTCTGCCGTCGGCTCATGGAAGGTGCAGTGCCGCTCACAGCTGTATGGGCTGGGATGGTGCATCTCGGTAGCTCCTGGTACTCACCTCCTGCTCTGTCACCCCAAAAGCTAAAGATATTTGATACCCCAGAAAAAGCTCCTGCAAAAGATATGGATAGAAAAAATCACATGTGAGTTTTCCCTTATGGTCCCATGTCCCAGCAGGTATGTACAACGAGAGTATAGAGCAAGGGAGGAAATACAGGTTGGGGTGTGGCTAGAGTAATGCATCTGGCACACATATTGCCCCCCTTCATTTCCATGAAATGACATTCTTATGTAGGTACCCCCCTTTAGTTAAGCCATGGTCGTACCTGACAAGTGGTTACACACATCTGCGGTGCCATGTTCCCCTTCAGCCTCAGACCCACGGGGGGCAGAGAAGTGACTGTGGGGAAATTTCGCTCGTGTTGGTGACAATTGAACAGTGTTAGAGGAAGGAGGAGGGTTCTCATCATCACTGGAAGAGGAACTGGATGGGCCAGTGCTGAGTTGCTTATCCCAGTCGAAGGCCTTGCCCTCACACGTTGGGGTATTTTCATGCCCCATCCTCTCGCCCATCTTCACCTCCCCAGCATTTTCAGCATCTAGGAGGGAAATGGCTGACAATGAACAGGTTCCTGTGGTCCTTACTGCACAAAGCTACAACATGTCCCCAGTATTGTTTGGGAAATGTCTCTGTTTTCTGTTCCTGGAAATGCCCCCCGATATTTAAGCAGACAAACTGCAGAGAGGAAACGTTGTTCTGAGAGTCTGGTCTACCTCTGTAACCTCAACATACAAAGTGGTACTTTTCAACTGGACATTAGTGTTGCCCAGTCAATCTTTACTTGCTTACACCACGCCACATCCTTACCTAGTGTTAAACTAGTGACAACAACACATCTCCTAATTCAGTTCCAGATATTTCCATACAGCCAGGGAGGTCCTACAAGCCCTACCTTTATCGGTTCTCCTGCGGAAGGAAAGCTTGCGCCGTCTCAGTCGGTTAAACCCACTGTCGGAATCATCGCTGCTTGGAGATCCGGGAATCATGTTGGTCTAAAAGAAGAATAAAACATATCTTCATGATCTTCATCAAAAGACCTGTAGTTTATCGTTTGATCTACTTCTTACCTTCTCACTGGTTTCAAACTCAGCTTTTTTAATGGCTTCCTACTTTGGTTTGATACTGAGCTAGCTATTGGCTTCACTTGCAGGTCTCCTACTGGATTCCCATACAAGTATCTTCTAGTCTCCTTCATAGATTATCTAATAGTGTCTTACTGAGAACATTTCTGTTCCCACACAATTTAAAAAACAAACATAAATCTATTCACTGGACTGCTTGAAGGTCCTACAGCTACACACTGTCTGTGGCACCAACACCCACTTACATCTCGCAGATTAAATGTGATCTCCAGGCTGGACCAGAAGAAGTCAGAGAATTCAGGATACATGTCTAGCACTTCCAGCAAGTCTTCTCTGTGGATCTTGTGGAGGTCACAGTAGGTCAAGGCTCGAACATCTGCATTCGATTTTCCAGGCCGTGCGTAGAGATTTATAGGTTCTCCAAAAATATCATTTTTACCTGCAGTAAAGCAGATGAATGGAGAAGCAATAAATAGAAGAGGCTACAGTAGTGCTGGTGTAATAACAAGTATGAGAAGCGAGACAATTCCTTGTGGGGACATCATATATAATGATAGAGATTGGCTTGATTGTAGTACTGGGCAAAAGAGAGACGTGATGAGAGATATAAGGGTGGGTGAGACTGATCATGATGGGGAACAGACAAAAGTGAGAAAGGAAGATATAGAGGAAGGGAATGTATGATAATTAATAGAACTTATTATTCTATAAGGCAATTTAATATGACATTACCTAGTATGGCCACCACTACATCCCCACGCAAGATTTCTATGGATCCGCGGGACAGAAAGTAGATAGCAGTGAGAACATCCCCAGCATGCACCAGTGTGTCACCAGGTGGAGCATGGGTGGTCTTGAATTTCATGGCCAGAGCCCGAAGGCAACCTTTGGTGGCTCCTTTGAATGGCTTGCAGTTCTGCAGAAGGCTTCTGTTCAGGTGCAGACAGATATCAGCCTGAAGGCACTCAGGGAACCCCTTCAAAACCTAAAAAAAGAATGGAAGTGTTTTGAGGGGGGGCGTAGAACAGTAAAATAAATGAGGCAACATATGTAAAAAATAAGCAGAGAATGGAGAACCACTACCAGGAATGACTATAAAGTAAAAAAGAAAAACAAAAAGATCTCAGCTCACCGCATTCATATCGATGCCATTGGTATATGACCAGGCATGCTGGAAATATTCCTCCAGGCGCTGGCGGAGAGGGTTCGGAATCTGATGGAAACGGATGAACTCTCTAACACGCAACATCTGAGTGTGGTACCGTGCTGTTCCAGAGTACAAACGCTGGATGATTGCAGACACATTCCCAAAAATACTGGCATACATGAGTGCTGTACAGAAGGGTAAAGAAGAGGATCTGATTGGGTTAGAGCGAAGAGAGTAGGAGATCAATTATGTGATTGGGTAAGAGTAAGCAGTTTGGCAGATCATGGTATACCAAAGGCTATTACTCTATCAGAGGGCAGAGTGAAAACAATGGTTAGAGTATTGGTTGTGATTGGGAAAGAGGGAAGAATGTAGTAGATCTTAGTAAGAGGATCGGGTATTAGTGAAGTAGATCATGGTTAGACTATTAGGTATGATTGGGTAAGAATAAAGAGTATTTCAAATCATGGATAGAGCATTGGTTGTGACTGGGTAATAGGAATGAGTATAGTAGATTATGGTTAGAGCATTTGGTGTTATTGGGTAAGAGTGAAGTAGATTATGGTAAGAATATTGGGTATGATTGGGTAAGAGAGAAGAGTGTAATAGATCGTAGTAAGAGGATCGGGTGTTATTGGGTAAGTGCTAAATAGATCATGGTTAGACTATTAGGTATTACGGGGTAACAATGAAGAGTGTTTCAAACAATGGATAGGCATTGGGTGTGACTGGGTAAAAGGAATGAGCATAGTAGATTATAGTTAGAATATTGGGTATGATTGGGTAAGAGAGAAGAGTGTAATAGATCGTAGTAAGAGGATTGGGTGTTATTGGGTAAGTGTGAAATAGATCATGGTTAGACTATTAGGTATTACGGGGTAACAATGAAGAGTGTTTCAAACAATGGATAGGCATTGGGTGTGACTGGGTAAGAGGAATGAGTTTAGTAGATTATGGTTAGAATATTGGGTATGATTGGGTAAGAGGGAAGAGTGCAATAGATCATAGTAAGAGGATTGGGTGTTATTGGGTAAGAGTGAAGTAGATTATGGTAAGAATATTGGGTGGGATTGGGTAACAATAAATGCAAATCATGGTTAGAGCATTGGGTGTGACTGGATGACGCAGAAGAGAATAGATTATGGTTAGAGTATAGGGTAAAATTGGGAGAGATAGAAGAGTGTTGTAGATCATGGTTAGTGCTTTGGTTGTAATAGGGAAGAGTGTCGCACATCATTGTTAAAGCCCACAGTTCTATATTATCCCCTCAGTATATTTGCCCCATGAATCACATTGTTCTGTATATATTCAGGATATCTCCTTAGCTTCTTCTCTCCTAATATATCCTTCTATGCCCCACCCCAGAAGAGGAATAAGGCTGCTGAGCAGATACAGTAGGTTGACCTTTTTTCTGGGTCAAACTAATGGGTCTGGCATTAGTGAAAGAACAAAACCTTTACCTCTAGTATTAAATTAATTAATGGGACAAACCAGAAGGTCACAAGAAGAGTATAGAAAGTCAGGATGAAGGAAGGGTGAACCCCCCCCCGAAACAATGATACACAGATGGTCACAATAAAAGGGGTAAGCTCCCCACCTGCAACAAATGTGTTTGTGTGAATCTCTTTCTATACTCTACTTGTGATTAATTGATGTGTGCCTACTGTCTAGGGCAGGGATCCCCAACCTTTTTTTTACCCGTGAGCCACATTCAAATGTAAAAAGAGTTAGGGAGCAACACAAGCATGAAAAAGTCCCTTGGGGTGCCAAATAAGGGCTGTGATTGGCTATATGGTAGTCGTATGTGGACTGGCAGCCTACAAGAGGCTCTACTTGGCACTATACATGTTGCTCACGAGCTACTGGTTGGGAATCACTGGTCTAGGGGGATCTGCACCACCAGGCAGGAGAATCTTAGGAAAGTTGGGGAGGTGCGGTATATTTAAACAATGGACAAAACAGAAGGTCCCAACTCCAAAACTCAAGGTCTAAATATCTTCTAACAGGGCAGGATTATAAAATATCACTGTCTGTATGGGAGGTCGGTAATAGCATTTTGTCTAAATCCCTTTTCTTAAATTGAGAGTAAAGCAAGGGCTTAGAGTTGAATTAAAGAAGGTGATGTTGGGTCTTTAAGTGGACAAGAGAAAGAATAATAAGAGTGCACAGCACCTGCACTTAAAGCAAGTTTCAGTGTATTGGGGTTAGACCTGAGCACAATGCAGTACATAGCAGTATGGATATTCCCTCTGGCAGAATGGGGGTGTAATTTGGGTTCTGATGAGCAGAATGTTGGGAAGTGTAGATACCTATAAACTGGTGAGATCTGGAGATGTCTACTGCACCTAAGAAGCTTTATGGTATTAGGTAAATTAGTGATGGTTCTGAATTTCTTCTGCCAGGAATAGGGGTGTGATATAGTATTCATGGACTGACTGTTTATTTATTGAGGCAGTAGGACACTTGAGATACCCTTGACCCATGGGAACACCAACAGCTGACTATAAGTGTGCTTGCTACTATACTTTTCCCCAAGTTACCCTTTGGAAAGAAGAAGCCGCACAACATTAGGAATTCCTACCCTAGAGCGAGGCCTGGGAAGCTGATCTGAGAACCAAAGATGTTTAACTGAATTATTTACACTTTTCCTAGAATTCACCCATTCATTTTAAACAGGGATCAACATGCAGCTTAAGCCCCTACATGGAGACATTTAATAGACAGCTCGGTGCAGATGGAACATAGTGACAGCCAATCAATGCTGTCTGGGCAGATAACAGCAATAACCCCCAGGGTACTCACATCCAATGAGCATGACACAGATGGAGAAGATCTTTTCAGAGTTGGTGTTGGGGGACACGTTTCCAAACCCCACGCTGGTCAGGCTGCTGAAGGTGAAGTAGAGAGCAGTCACATACTTGTCATTGATGGAAGGGCCAGATTTTGCATTGGTGCTGTTGTAGGGCTTCATGATCTGGACGCCCAAGGAGTACAGCCAACCAATAGGACGATACTCCTGGTCATAGTGCTCCATGTTGCCAATGGCGTACCAGATGCAAGCCAACCAGTGAGCGATGAGAGCAAACGTGCACATGAGAAGAAAGAGAACAGCTGCACCATACTCAGAGTAACGGTCCAGCTTGCGGGCCACTCGTACCAAGCGCAGAAGGCGGGCCGTTTTCAATAGACCAATCAGAGTAGTGGTCTGTGAGTAAAAAAAAGAGGAAAGAGATAAGTGCAGCAGGTAAGGACGAGGTAAAGGAAGAGAATGAAGTTACAGCTGAATGAAATAAAAGAGAAGTAAGAGCACAACAGCAGATATTCCTCTAATTCTTACAAGGAACAGTTATATTTATGACTCTCTATCTCACCAATGGAGACTTCTCATCTTGTCCGACCAGGCAGTACTAATCGATCGATCAAAAATATTCCAATCCAAGTTCTTGTTATAAATATCCATTGGAATTGGTGAGATATGAGCTCAAAAAATGGCACCCCACTCGTGGGATTACATGTGGCCTCCACCAACAAGCATTTTGGGTATTCAGCCCCAATAAATAACAAAGCAGAAGATAAGGTTCACCAAAGAGTCCAACTTCCATATGAATGGGATCAGTGGGCTAGGCTGGTCCAACAGAAGCCAAATGTGGGATCACATTGATTTATACTCATATGATTATGGGGTACAGATGATATGCTGGAAAGCTCAAACATTGCCATCTTTGTGGCCAGATAAATTGAGATCATTTAAATCCACACAAAATCCACAATCATTAAAACTTATATCTGCATGCCTGGCGCATTATAAAGGTTTTACTCCTATTTTACAGAGTTTGATACAGATATTAAGTATATTGTCAATTCTTATCAGATCATCATATCACTGTGTTGCATTAGCTGTAAAACATTGTTGTACTACATGGAACCCTGCTTGAGACCCATATCTCTGGCGAGTTACCTGATTGTGTATGGTCCTTATGGTAAGCAGCAACTCACCACCACAACCAACTCAGCCCCTGTATTTTACCCCCTGCCCCAACATTCAGACCAACTGCTGATACTTTACCTCTTTGTTTGCTCCTTCCTCAGGTCTCTTCATCTTAAAAGAGAAGAATTTTATTCACCAAGAGCCTCAGCAGGATTCAAACACAAGCACAACATCTCCCAAAGGCCTATGTCCCAGTCACCCACCTGAGTGGGGTTAATCCTATGGTAGGTTGCCTGAAGCCATGGCTGAGAGCTTTTCTGAGCCTAAATGGCTGACTACAGAGCACAATGGCTGTTTATGTGCATGACAACGTTACTTACAATGGAAGACTTCAGGATGAAGGGCATTTGTGGATTTAGAGATATATTATCCAAATATTGCTTGGCAAGGCTAAGATGGAACCCTTTGCCTAGGAGGTCTGTGCTTCATTGCATAAAGTGCTAAGAGAAAGAGTCTAATTTACCCTTTAACATCTGGGACAGTTAGGGAACTTACATGTTCATTTGTGTACGGCACAACATCCAGATCTATGCTGTGTATGAAATTTGATTTATTGCCTCTGAGCCAAGTTACATAGTTAAATTGGGTTGGAAAACAGTTACCTTAATGTTATGAACACAAGAGACCCCCTGGAACCTCAGCAGTTTAGGTTTCTGGCCAATAAAGATGTGTGTGTTCTTCCCCCCTGTCTTCCATTTCATTGTCTCCCAACTATCAGTAACTGTGTTTGCTTGTGTGTTGGTGGTGTGTTGCAGAGCTTAGCTACACACAATTCATCACATGGTGATAGGGCACTGTAGGAGTTGGGTTGCCAGGGAGAAGGACTACTTTTGTTGTGGCCTCAGTAGAGGCTGGTTCTGAGCACACACAAGGCTCATGGTACTTCAGCCAACTAGCATTGGAGTATATGAGTAAGAGCCAACTAGCTGTTGTCCTAGAGAATGTGTAGCCCACCTCCACCAGCACCCTAATTCTGTACATGGCAGCGTGAAGCAGCAGGTGAAGTGAAAAGCCGGCCACTACATGGTCACACTAGCCCAGACATGCAATTCTGGCCAAAGCAGGACACCACAATTTAGCAATGTTCAGACAGCACAAGGACAGACACCAACCAGATACAATCAGATAACGTATCCAACAACACTGATCAATGGTCAGACGTACAGTCAGTAATTCTGCCCCTGCCACCAACACCCACTATATTCTCCCATGGGTGGGGCAAAGCGAGGGGCTACAGAATCTCACAGGCTCTGAATTCTAAGGGTGTGAGCCTCACAGGTAAAGAGGAGTGGGGCCATTTATCCTACAATACCAAGATCTCTACTGGAATCCAAAGTCCTACTGTAAGGTGCACTCCATGTCCTCCCTTGCTCACACCTCATTTATTTCTCACTAGCTCAGGTATTTCTATGATCAAACTTTGGGGTATATTTATCAAAAAGTGAAGTTAGACATCGCCACAGTCCTCTAGAGTGAAATTCCACCACTCTCCATTCATTTCAATGGGATTTTTAAAAGAATATTTATCAATGGGTGAAAGTGAAAGTTCATCCTTTGATAAATACGCCTTTTCTTTTGTATGTTACACATCCTTAAATTACTTTCATTTTCTCTGGGGCCCTTAGCCTTCCTGCAGTGCCTGGGGCCCCAAATATTAGTGTTAATCCCTGAGTAGTTACAGATGACTGCCACCAGGGGTGATCCAACCAAACCCACTGACAACACAAGAGCGGCAGCCGTACAAGGGTTTAATTCAAGTGATTTGAGAAGATCAATAAACATCTCCAATTCCAAAACTCATGACTCTGCCACTCACCAACCTAATTCCAAGCGGCCCCAGCACATCTGCAACACAATGATTAAACTTGAGATATTCTTACATCTTAATCCCTCAGAATGAAAAATATAAATGGATCAAAGACAAAACCGGATAAAGGATGTTTATTCCATATATATCAGCCGGCTGGACTAATATAACAACATGCAAGGCAGCTCCCTCTAAGTACTGTACTGGGATTAGTCCAAAATCATATTACATTCACATGAGAATATTCCAAAATATCCACTTATTTTCCTCAGACTTCACTGATATGTCTCCATTTTATTCCCCTGTAACTGTCTGTACCTGTAATATCTGGCCCCCCCCTGTAACTGTCTGTACCTGTAATATCTGATCCCTCCCCTGTAACTGTCTGTACCTGTAATATCTGATCCCTCCTCTGTAACTGTCTGTACCTGTAATATCTGATCCCTCCCCTGTAACTGTCTGTACCTGTAATATCTGATCCTCCTGTAACTGTCTGTACCTGTAATATCTGATCCCTCCCCTGTAACTGTCTGTACCTGTAATATCTGATCCCTCCCCTGTAACTGTCTGTACCTGTAATATCTGATCCCTCCCCTGTAACTGTCTGTACCTGTAATCTCTGATCCTCCTGTAACTGTCTGTACCTGTAATATCTGATCCCTCCCCTGTAACTGTCTGTACCTGTAATATCTGATCCCTCCCCTGTAACTGTCTGTACCTGTAATATCTGATCCCTCCCCTGTAACTGTCTGTACCTGTAATATCTGATCCCTCCCCTGTAACTGTCTGTACCTGTAATATCTGATCCCTCCCCTGTAACTGTCTGTACCTGTAATATCTGATCCCTCCTGTAACTGTCTGTACCTGTAATATCTGATCCTCCTGTAACTGTCTGTACCTGTAATATCTGATCCCTCCCCTGTAACTGTCTGTACCTGTAATATCTGATCCCTCCCCTGTAACTGTCTGTACCTGTAATATCTGATCCCTCCCCTGTAACTGTCTGTACCTGTAATATCTGATCCCTCCCCTGTAACTGTCTGTACCTGTAATATCTGATCCCTCCTGTAACTGTCTGTACCTGTAATATCTGATCCTCCTGTAACTGTCTGTACCTGTAATATCTGATCCCTCCCCTGTAACTGTCTGTACCTGTAATATCTGATCCCTCCTGTAACTGTCTGTACCTGTAATATCTGATCCCTCCTGTAACTGTCTGTACCTGTAATATCTGATCCCTCCCCTGTAACTGTCTGTACCTGTAATATCTGATCCCTCCCCTGTAACTGTCTGTACCTGTAATATCTGATCCCCCCCCCGTAACTGTCTGTACCTGTAATATCTGATCCCCCTGTAACTGTCTGTACCTGTAATATCTGATCCCCCCCCTGTAACTGTCTGTACCTGTAATATCTGATCCCTCCCCTGTAACTGTCTGTACCTGTAATCTCTGATCCTCCTGTAACTGTCTGTACCTGTAATATCTGATCCCCCCCCCTGTAACTGTCTGTACCTGTAATATCTGATCCCCCCCCTGTAACTGTCTGTACCTGTAATATCTGATCCCTCCCCTGTAACTGTCTGTACCTGTAATATCTGATCCCTCCCCTGTAACTGTCTGTACCTGTAATATCTGATCCCTCCTGTAACTGTCTGTACCTGTAATATCTGATCCTCCTGTAACTGTCTGTACCTGTAATATCTGATCCCCCCCCTGTAACTGTCTGTACCTGTAATATCTGATCCCCCCCCTGTAACTGTCTGTACCTGTAATATCTGATCCCTCCCCTGTAACTGTCTGTACCTGTAATATCTGACCCCCCCCTGTAACTGTCTGTACCTGTAATATCTGATCCTCCTGTAACTGTCTGTACCTGTAATATCTGATCCCTCCCCTGTAACTGTCTGTACCTGTAATATCTGATCCCTCCCCTGTAACTGTCTGTACCTGTAATATCTGATCCCTCCCCTGTAACTGTCTGTACCTGTAATCTCTGATCCTCCTGTAACTGTCTGTACCTGTAATATCTGATCCCTCCCCTGTAACTGTCTGTACCTGTAATATCTGATCCCTCCCCTGTAACTGTCTGTACCTGTAATCTCTGATCCTCCTGTAACTGTCTGTACCTGTAATATCTGATCCCTCCCCTGTAACTGTCTGTACCTGTAATATCTGATCCCTCCCCTGTAACTGTCTGTACCTGTAATATCTGATCCCTCCCCTGTAACTGTCTGTACCTGTAATATCTGATCCCTCCCCTGTAACTGTCTGTACCTGTAATATCTGATCCCTCCCCTGTAACTGTCTGTACCTGTAATATCTGATCCCTCCCCTGTAACTGTCTGTACCTGTAATATCTGATCCCTCCCCTGTAACTGTCTGTACCTGTAATATCTGATCCCTCCCCTGTAACTGTCTGTACCTGTAATATCTGATCCCTCCCCTGTAATAGTCTGTACCTGTAATATCTGATCCCCCCCCTGTAACTGTCTGTACCTGTAATATCTGATCCTCCTGTAACTGTCTGTACCTGTAATATCTGATCCCTCCTGTAACTGTCTGTACCTGTAATATCTGATCCTCCTGTAACTGTCTGTACCTGTAATATCTGATCCTCCTGTAACTGTCTGTACCTGTAATATCTGATCCTCCTGTAACTGTCTGTACCTGTAATATCTGATCCCTCCCCTGTAATAGTCTGTACCTGTAATATCTGATCCCCCCCCTGTAACTGTCTGTACCTGTAATATCTGATCCTCCTGTAACTGTCTGTACCTGTAATATCTGATCCTCCTGTAACTGTCTGTACCTGTAATATCTGATCCCTCCCCTGTAACTGTCTGTACCTGTAACTGTACCTGTAGAATGGGAGGAGCCACATTACACAGGAGCCACATAGAGACAGTAGTTACAATAAGCAGGTGGTGCAATACAAAGAGCAGCCAGTGACATAAAGACAAGGAAGCCTGACGGGTCACTTACCTCCTCTGAGCCTGAACCAAATATGAGCAGATCAAAGGGAATGGCGGCCACCATGTCTATAAGGAACCAGCCTTTGAAGTAATGGATGGCAATCTTTCCAGGGTGGCTCACGACTTCTTCATTGATGTTGACGTAGGTTGTTCGGAAGTTGATGAGAATGTCTATAATAAACATAATGTCTACTATAAGGTCCACCACACTCAGCGGGTTGCACGAGTAGCCACACTGCTCATTGTCCACCTCCTCCTGCTCGCCCAATAGGAAAGCAGCAGAGTACGGGGTAAAGATGGCGGTGTAGATAACCAACAGCAGGATCAGCCAGTCCCACACGGCTTTAAATGGGCTGTAGTGGAGTATTGTCCATTTATGTATCCGAGGGGCCTGCAGCTTGTATTCCGGCAGCACATCCGCTCCCAGGGACAGGACCTGCCAAAGACACACACACAATACTGATATTTACTATACACAGGTACAACTGGCTGATACTCAATATACAGAGATATAATGATGATATACACAGGTACAACTGGCTGATACTCAATATACAGAGATATAGGGGCATGTTTACTAACATTGGAGATAAATATCTGGAGAGATTTCTGGAGATGTTGCCCATGGCAACCAATCAGCAATTAGATTTAAACAAATAGCAAAGATCTGATTGGTTGCCATGGGCAACATCTCCAGAAATCTCTCCAGATATTTATCTCCAATGTTAGTAAACATGCCCCATAATGATGATATACACAGGTACAACTGGCTGATACTCAATATACAGAGATATAATGATACTATACACAGGTACAACTGTCTGATACTCAATTTACAGAGATATAATGACACAACAGAGAGATAAACTGATATACAAAAGGAGATTAATGATGGTGCCAATACTCTGGAGGCCCATTAAGAAGTGAAGGCTGTGCCAGTGATACCAGTCTCCCCGGGGAGGGGCAGTTGGTGCTGATCAGAGGATGGGGGGCTGGTGTTTTGTGTTTAACACATTGGGTTCTGAGGAAGATTGTGAGTAGCTGATTGGCTGTGAGTACCACGTGTGTAGGAAAGAGGTTGGGTCAGTGATATTCAGCAGAAGATTTGGCTGAACCATGTAGTTGTGTTACTCAAGGGCTCAGACTCCTCCCACATGAAATGAAAACACAGGACATATTTATCCTGAGTGAGTCAAAGTGTAGGCAGGAGAACATCATCAATAGAACTTTCCCAGTGTCCTCCTCCCAGACCTGATCCATCTTCTCCAAATCCTGGAAATAAATGTCCAACCAGCCTCACTTTGTGCTGAGCATTGAAACTCCTCCCGTCCTATAGGGACCTGTACCCATGTCTCTCTGTACCCCTAAATTTGTGGTGCCTGCTGGTTCTGTTGGTTCTATCGGTCTCATCAGAGTAACCCAATAGGACCCCAGACCCCCCTGTACTTGCCCATGTCCAGGGATTCATTTTCTCTCCCAATATTGGCTTTGTGGAACAGTGAGAGCTCAGAAGCCCCCGTGGGTGAGAGTGAGGGGTCGGCCATTGTTTGTACAGAGCAGTATCATTCCTATTCCTATGTATCTGTGGTTCTGGAGACTATCGGGCCTTGCTCAGTAAAGGGTTAATAGCCAGACCCATTCTCTATATTGTAACTAAAGAGCAGCTCCCGGCCTCTATAGATCTCTGTCTCCTCCATGAACGAACAATTTCATTCCCCTATCTCCCCGCTCTGCTCTTATTTATTGTTTCATTAGTTCCCCAATTGTTTCTCCTGCCCCCCCCCCACCTTCTGATCATTGCGGCCGCTCTCTGCAGCTCTCACTTACTCAGCTTCATGATATGAAGAGTTAAGGGTGATGGAGGTACAATCACAGCTCAGGTTATTATTGCTCAAAAATGAATTTCGCACATATACTGTATATGTTTTTGGCTACAGGGGCAGTGAATAAATGTTATTGCTACATTAGGGGTGGGGATGCCTCTGTATAACCCGACCCAGGCACATTCTACTACCGTCTTCAGAAATGGTATAGTCACAATGTGCCCCACCCTGTTGGATATCAGTCCCTCTGCCCCATGTAAATACTGGACACTGGAAATGGCCTGATGGCACCAACTCATACCATAGGGTCCCAGTGTAATAACCAGAGCCTGGCTCACAGGAGACCACTGATACATTGTGCCCAGGGAAAAGAACGGAGGCCTGAGACTAAGTCTGCCCCCCCCAGGCAGCATGAGTGCTTTGTTATGTCAGCCATTGTTCCAAATTCAATTACAATCGGACACTAATTACATTCACCTTCTCTATAGAATTATAGGGGCACATGTGTCTCCTTCCCTAGCACCCCCAGAACATTTCTCACACTGTCAGAGACATGAATAGAGATTACTGGGCTCATTGTGTGACTCCCCATAGAAGCTTATCTGAGGCCGAGCAGAGGGAAGAGACTATTCTGTACCCCCCCCAAACACTTTTAGCTTACACTCCCCCCCCCGCCATATATCATTGATCCCCTGTTACTGACACTTTCATTGGCTGAGCTGATACCTTGTATAATACGAGGCCTCTCTGTTCTCATGGACTCTTCCCTTATACTGAGTGTATCTCATCATACTCCTAATATTACCCCCCCAGACTTCCCTTATACTGAGTGTATCTCATCTTACCCCTATTAACCCCCAGACTTCCCATATACTGAGTGTATCTCATATTACCCCTATTAACCCCCCAGACTTCCCTTATACTGAGTGTATCTCATCTTATCTTTAATATCCCCCCAGACTTCCCTTATACTGAGTGTATCTCATATTACCCCTATTAACCCCGCAGACTTCCCATATACTGAGTGTATCTCATATTACCCCTATTAACCCCCAGACTTCTGTTATACTGAGTGTATCTCATCTTACCCCTATTAACCCCCCAGACTTCCCATATACTGAGTGTATCTCATCTTACCCCTATTAACCCCCCAGACTTCCCTTATACTGAGTGTATCTCATCTTACCCCTATTAACCCTCCCTCAGGAATATGTATGAAGTACTGACAGCTCCATACAGACAGGGTTAATGATATATATACTGTATATTGCTGGGGGAATGTGGGGATATGATGTATACGAGTAGAATATACTATATGTAGTAAGTACAGAGTGGGGAGAGTTACTAGCAGGATGGCATTATACAGTAGATATCATTCCCTATATATAGTATCAGGCCAGAGATATGGCAGTTGGAGTCTGTACATGACACAGAGCAGGAGGCAGAGAGAATTGATTGTGGGTGCAACCAAGTGTGAATGTTTGGAGAGATCTGTGTGCAGCCAACAGTACTGCCTGTGCCGGGGGGAGAAGGGAACCAGGTAACAGAGGGGCTGCTTGTGTTGGACTCTCTGCTTGGCCAATTACACATAAATACCATCTGGGCCTCTATATTGATTTGTATTGGACCCCACCAACCACTAGAGTGAAACTGCCCAACACAAATGGGGCTAACTCCTGGTATGTGAGAAAAATGAGACTGTGGGCTGATTGGCCAGGTGCTTCCTACAGCCAGCCAATCATATCACTATGGAAATATGAGCCAATCATTCTCTGGCTTGGCCAATACCGGGGCAAATGGGAATTGGTGCCACAAAGTGTTTTTTCATTTTCAAAAAGAAAGCTGCAGATTGGGGAGGCACAGAGTGAACAAATTAGTAATGGTGAAGATGGGTACGTGGCTACAGCACGGGCATAGATGGATCTCACATAATGGAAGTAACAATCTATGACCAGACACGTATTGGACAATGAGGAGCTCTCACTGATGGTGAGGAATATCTGCAATTTTCTATCCAATGTTCCCTCACTCCCAAATCAATATTCGGCTCATGCACCAAATGTGCCATTTATTGTTCCAACAGTAACAATGTGTGGGCAAAGGTCAGCTCTGTGGGTATTGTGCCAATATGGGGCAAATGCAGCCAATAAGGAGCTCTCAGGCTAAAGTGTTTGTCTCTATGCTGGCGCTTACTCCTTGTATAGTCTCTGAATCTGCCCTGAGCTGCATCAACATGTACATTAAAGAAAGCAAGCAGAGCGGAGTAACTGGAAGGTGACAGAAAAGATTAGTAATTGGAAGGTGGCAGTTAGAAGAGCTGAGGAAATGGAAGGAGACAAAAGAGTTGAGTAAATGGAAGGTGACAGTTAAAATAATTGAGTAATTGAAAGGTGATAGAAGAACTGAGTCACCGGACAGTGACAGTTTTGAAAATCTGAGTAACTGGAAGCTGACAGTTAGAAGAGCCGAGTAAATTGAATGAGACAGAAGAGCTGAGTAACTGGAAGGTGACAGTTAAAATACCTGGGTAAATAGAAGGTGACAATTGGTAGAGTTGAATAATTGAAAGTTGACAGTTACAGTATTTAAACAAGGAATTTCCCACTGAATGTCCAGGGGTTTCTATCTGACTCCGGAGATTTGGAAAGAGACACAGTGAGTGCAGGCTAAAGCATTGACAGCAAGGGCCTACTTTCAATTCACATCAAGTAGATTACAGATTATTTCCCCCCACAACCCAGGTCCAGCTTTAAGACATATTGAATTCAAGACATAGTTTCCCCCAAACAATTTGGAATGGGGCTTTTACCCCTCCTCATTACAGCATTTGAATTAGTAAGAGACTACATACAACGGAGATCATAGACACGATGGGCTCTAAGATGGAGGGGCCAGTCCCTGTTGTTATATGCAGAGACTGAAGGTTCTTACTGGTTTGAGTGTCCCGTTCCCGGGAGCTGACACTTCCCAAGGTCAGAAGCCTAATATCTCTCATTAGTTGTGTGTTGTGCCTCAGATCCAGCACCTCCTGCTCATACAGCTGTGCCCTGAGTCCCAGGGGAGCAGGAGGAGTGAGATGGGAGCCAGCAGTGCAGAGAAGGAGAGGGGTCTGGGCAGAACTTACAATAGGACAAGTTATGGAGGGGCTCATTCCTTACAGGTGCAGGTCGGTGGGTAGGTAGGTGGGCAGGCAGGTGTCAGATGAGCTGGCTCCTCAGCTCCACATTGACTATCCTTTAGCTCCAGTCTCCTCTGAACACTCATTCCACTCTCCATTACTACAGAGGCAAGACCCCAATACACAGAAAGAGAGGCACAAAACACTAATAAACATTCAAAACCAGGGATTCAATGTACCCACACCAGGGTAGAGCACGTCTCCCTCTATGCCTTGTATGTCGGATTGAGGATGAATTGCTGGGATCCCAAATTGTACATTTAGGAGATGAAACTCACTGAACATGAAGGGCCCATAGCAGGAATATTTTGGGGTCTTATTTTAGGGAATATCACTTCATACTTTAATTTAATTTAATCCTACTGACCTACTGCACCAATGGCATTCCCCCTGTGTAAATAACCCCCTATTTATGCCCACTAGTTCTAGCAATAGTCTTCAAAGTCATCACTGATTTTCCTTCTCTTCTGGGCACACCCTTCTTCTCCTCTCCACTGGTACCACAATTCTCTCCTCCTCCATCCATTTCTCTCCCTATAGAGTTTCTCTTCATTTCTTCCTCTCTGCATCAGTGGCCACTCTTCTCTCTCCCCTCTTATCCTCATATTATTTCACAATCTGTATCTCATGTTCTTCTACTCTCATTGGCTCCATCTCCTCACACATTGTCTTCTCTCTCCTCCTTCCTCATGTCTCCCTCACTCTCTGATCTTACTGCTCACCCCTCTCTCCATCGATGTTTCCCTTCTCCCTCTCTCCATTGGTGTCTCTCTTTCATGCTTGTGGCTTGTCTTTCTATTCTTCACTATCTCTACGTCTGTCTTTTTCTTTATCCCTTGCCTCCCTGTCTCTCACTGTCCCTCCATTATTATCTCCCCTTCTCTATTCTTCCCTTTCTGCTACTTCCATGCGTTTAGCTCTTCCATCATCGACTCTCTTCCCTGGAATTCTTCTCTCCTTGACATTAATCTTTGATACTTTCCATGTGAAACACAGAGGGAGTCCACCCACCCTGAGGCTTTCTGATCAAAGCTCTTCGGCAGCACTACATAGGCATCTATTTAGGGGCACTGCTAGGGGGGCAACACATGTAGAATACCAGGAATCTTTGTGTAACCCTAAAATATGAGTATTCAGTGTGTAACCCTACAGTTTGGAATAACTGTATTTTACATCTACATATTACTGCAGCTTAGTCCCAATCAAGTAACAAGTACTGTTTTATTATTATGGGGAAAAGGAAATAAGTGTAAAATAAGGCTCTGTGGGAAAATACCCATATATTTTTGTGCTTTCTGTATAATAGGTTTGCAGATAACTGACCCCATACAGTGCAGCTCCCTTTATTCATACAGAAACTCCTATGGGAAATTCAGAGTGACAAACAGTAGGAAGCATAGGAGCAATCCATTAGCATCACGGGGGGAGCAGGCAAGCGTTACACACATTATTTATAAGGGAAATCTACCCAGGCAGGACCATTCATTTGCCAGTGCAGTTTGTATGGGTAGAGCACAGACTGTAATAACAGCAATATAAATAATGACAAGCTCATTCCCGCTGCCTCAGCACATTGTGTCTGAATTAAACCCATTGGAAATCCCCCGGGGCTCCAACACTTTCCAGAAATAGACCCCAAATCTGGGACAATGAATTGAGACTTTGCCATGTGTAGTTGTACCCCAAGGCTGAATGGGCAGAAGAACTGTAAATAAACTGCTCACATTGACCTATTGCAGCACATGCTACCACGTCTCCCCATAGTGTGGCACCAAGAAAACTACCTGGATACCCACATAGACCATCCCTGTCAGTCTACAACACATAGCAGTGGCAGGGCACCTACAGGGGCCATACCAATCAATATAGAACACATATCAGTATCAGAGTATCCACATGGGCCATATCAATCAGTCTAGAACACATAGCAGTGCCAGAATATCCACAGGAACCAACCCACCCAGTCTAGAACACATAGCAATGCTAGGGTATACACAGGAACCATCCCAGTCAGTCTAGAACACATATCAGTACCAGAGTATCCACAGGAACCATCCCAGTGAGTCTAGAATCCATAGCAGTGCCAGGGTACCCACAGGAACCAACCCATCCAGTCTACGACACATAGCAGTGCCAGGGTATACACATGAACTGTCACAGTCAGTCTATAGCAGTGCCAGGTCACCCATAGGAACCATCCCAGTCAGTCTAGAACACATAGTGCCAGGGTACACACAGGAATTGTCACAGTCAGTCTAGAACACATTGCAGTGCCAGGATACACACAGGAACCAACCCATCCAGTTTAGAACACAGGATCCATTCCAGTCAGTCCAGAACACATAGCAGTGCCATTTGGTATATAGTCAGTGTGACTAGCTCTGCTCATATAAAAAAGCCCCCTTACCCCTAAAGGAGAAGTGACGCCTATAAAGAATTAGCCTAGAAATATTTTACCATATCTTTTGGGCATTGGCACCAGCGTCAGACCACTTGAGCCCCTCAGCATTGAAGTTCTTTGTCTCTGGAGATGCCAACACTTACTACCCATTGTCTGTTCTGCTAATTCACTGAACTTGATCTGAGCTGCTGTCACTTTCCAACTTAACCAACCCTTACAGCCAATCACTGACCAACCCTTAAAGATCAACCAATCACTGACCAACCCTTATAGCTCAGCCAATCACTGACTTGTTTACTGATAAACACTTAAGGAGGCCATACACAGGTTGATAAAAGCTGCCGATATACTTATATATATAAGTCAGCAGCTTATTGGCCGGTGTATGGAGACTCTAATGGGCTTCTCCAGCTGATTTTTGTTTGAAATCAGCCAGATGTTGATTGGGCAGGTTTAAAAGTCCCATCAAATTTAGGAACACTCCAACCACTGCACTCAAAGTGGCCATACTGGGGCAAGATCTGCTCTTTGGTGACCTCTCCAAACAAGTGGATCTACACATGTATGGCGACCTTTAGAGCGCAGACAATCACTTCCAGAGCCAATCAGTAAGGGTTACACTTTAAAGTCCTTATTGTAAGAAAGTGGGGACAGCTGGCAGACAAATAAATCTGAATAGAAATATTTCTTTAGTTCCTGGATTGACAATAATGTGTGTGTGACTGGTCCCAGCTGGTATTTATATACCAATAGAGAACCCATATGGGCCCTTAGAGAGAACCCAAAGCACAGACATGAGGGACTGCACTGAACAGCTTTACAGTAATAGATTCCGACAAGAGAAATGTGTTTTCTGGCAACTGGATTAGAGTGAAACAGCCCTCTCCCTCCAGCTTTACCAGCCTATGGGAAGCTCCCATCTGAGCCGTGTGACTGCTTTTCCTGCAAAACCCAAATTAATAATTGAACACAGTTCAGTCTGTGCTACGATGAAGTGCAATGGGGTGGAACCTGCGGCAACCCCCAACTGTAACCACAAAGGACTTTGACTGCATAGAACTGAGAGCTAGTTTGGGCGACACTGGCCTAGTGCCTGAATAAAATGGGGGCCCGCATAGAACTGGGGCCCCATAGAGCAGCAGCTGCAGGTTGGGGCCGGGGGAGTGTGGCATCATAAAGGCTCTGCCAACCTTTCCCCAGACACTATGCCAACTTTCCATCACAGGACCAGTATATAGTGCCACCAGCTCTCAATTACCAGCCTTCTGGTGCCAACCCTACAAGCCAACCTTCCCTGGCTTTGCCTTTAATCTTTGCACCACATCCTGAATAAACACAACATCTCAGAAACAATTGTCCATCTGGGCATCAGCAAAACTCATTGTGGCTGAAATTAAGGACATGGTGACTTGCACTTAAATAAGCCATATTGTTTATCAGTCATTCATTAGTTCCCTGTATCCATGAGCTTACAATCTAATGTCCCCTTCCCATTCTAATTAGTTCCTTCACCAGTGGAGCTTTCAATATCCCTATCACAGTTACACACCAGACACTAGAATCACTTTCATTAAAAGCTACTTGTTCTTTTTGAAGTGATGAAGTGGAAGAAGACTGGACGGAAACTAAATGTGGGTGGAAGAGAACATGAGAAATGTGGGTGGAAGAGAACAGAGAACTTGATGGAGAAGTTGAATGACAGAGAAGTCAAAGAGAAGAAATAAAATGAGTTAAAGTTAGAGATTGTAGATGCAACAAAAGGTGGTGGGATGGAGATGACTACATGGAATAAGTCAGTCAAGGGGAGAAAGATGTACAAGAAGAGTAAATATTAATACATGGAGAGAATGATGTAGAGGAATTAGATGGGAAATTAAGAGATGTTCTAGACAGAAGAAGCAGGAAGGGGTCTAGAAGGGATTTTTCAGATGAAAGAAGAGAACTGAAAGGAAGGACAGAAGGGATTATAAATGGAACTGCAGGGGAATTACATGTAGTAGAACTAGAAATAGGAGGTGAAAACTAGATGGAAGGTAAGTACAATGCACACTGAAGGTAGATAGTAGGTTTGTGGGCAAAGAAAAAACATACAAACCAGAGAGAAGGAGGAAGATGAGGAAATAAATTAGATGTTAGTGAATTGTCCATTCAGTAGTGGAAGTCACTAGTGGATGAGTAAATAAAGGATCCAGCTGAACTATACAGTAACACAGATACCAGGGATGGAGCTCAATGTCACACTCAGTATGAATAGTAATAAAAACAAGTCATTGTAACCTTGTCAGGGGTTCACACACCCCCTGTATTTATATCACTATATATATGAGATCCTTTATCCAGAACACCTGGCACCGGGGGCTTGCTGAAAAAGGGGTTTTCTGTAATATGGAGCACTATGTCTACATCCTATAGACTCAAGATAAAGTAAAGATTCCTCCAGGTGGCACATGCCTTTTATGTACTGTATGTGACAGGGCAACATGTAGATAACACGCCAGATTCATACATGTACATGACACATGATTACACACACACACATATTATATATGTATATATATATATATATATATATACACGTCTAGAACAAGTAAAGTGCACACATTCACACACTCATCAGATAACAGAGTACATTGCATGTATATTATATACACAAACACAAGGGACATGTATGTGTATTAAAAGTTTCATGTGTAAGTAGAAATGTAGGAGTCCCCCAGTCGGTAGCATCTTCTTTCCAAGCTAAGGACATGCACAAAGCCTAGCACTGCAGTAGTATTGCCCCTGTAAGTACATGCAGTACAGTAGGTGGGCTTTAGCAAATAGACCCTATTTCAGATACACTGCACTGCTGTTGTTGGGCCTTCACTGCACCCAGGGGCCACACACTCACACACACACTCACACTCCCACTCACACACTCATTACTCACCTCCTGAGCCACAATGCTGGAGATCCGCACTGCCCGTTTCACTCGGGTGTCTTTCTTTCCTTTCTCCACACTCACACTATCCTTCCTCTTCAATGATGACATTGTGGGGGATCCCGTGGAAGAGAGACAAGAAATCCAACGCTACCCCCCTTCCCAGCCAAGAGAAGTCCTTCCAAGGGGAGACGTGAGTTTCACCTGCAGTGCCGTGAGTGTGCCCAGATCCTGCCCCTTTCCATACTCAGGGGAGTGTTGACTGCTAGTGGATGAGGAGGGAATCCCTCAGGCTTACAAAGTCACATTGTGGTGGGAATGTCCAGTAGGTGTCCCACACAAGTTCTGCCCCTGGGCTATATAACGTATATAATCCCTCCATATGGACACATCCTTGTGACAGACGGACACCACCTGGGGACTGTTTATCCTGTAGCTCCTCTTATTCAACCTTCATCCCATCTTCCTCACTCATTCCTACTCATTGCTCTTGCTTCCCAGCTTTAGCCTTACCCCCCATCCATCATAGGCTGAACGTCTCTACTACTGACTCCTCCTCCTTCTGCTCCTGTGCCCCCTGTGCCTCAATGTTTGTTCTGCTCCTCACCTTGTCCTACATCTCATGGTCTTCCATATTTACCTTTCCCTCCGAGTGATTCCCTTCTGTATCATTGGTCTCTCTCTCTTTATTCCCCACTCTCTGCTTCTCTTCCTGCTCCAGCCTCTGCTCAACTGCCCAACTCTAACTGCCGCCTTCCTCTCTATCCCTCCTTTCCACCTACAACTCCTTCCTCTCTCTCACCGTCTCCCCTCGCCTGCTACTACCCTCTGCCTCCCCCTTGCTCAGTGCAGTCACTGAGAGCGCTCCCTCCCCCAGTCTGAGAGCTCCATCCTCTGCCTCTCTCTGTCTGTCTCTCCCTCTCTCTCTCTCTCTCTCTCTCTCTCTCTCTCTCTCTCTCTCTGTCTGTGTCTCTCCCTCTCTCTCTCATCCTCTGTCTTTCTCTCTCTCTGTCTCTTTCTGCCTCTCTCTCTGTCTCTCCCTCTTTCTCTCTGTCTGTCTCTGTCTTTCTGTCTGTTTCTTGTGCACACACACACAGTCACTATCATGGTGGGACACCCGTGCCCCATTATTTATTATTGAATTACTACTCTGTAGTCTCCAGTTGCTGCCTCTCTATTCTTGCTGTGGGTTGTAGTTTAACAACAGGCTGGTCGACTGCTGAGCCTGATATACAACAAGTCTGTTATACAGAGAGGGGAGATACTCAGTCCCACTATACAGAAGGATCATGACAGGTGAGAGAGGAATGATACTGGGCAAAAGTTCAGAAGCAGTGAGGGGGTTAATGTGGGAGGTCAGTATCACGGGACAATTCAATGGCAATTAAGGTAATTTGAGAGGATTGGGAAGGGTGTGAATCAGTATTAGTATTAATGGGGGTTGAGCAGGGGACAGGGGTAAGAGGGGACAGGATTAAGAGACTGCAGGACTGGGGGTGAGACTACACACGGGCACTTACTGCACCAGTTACTCCTCAGATAACCACATAAATCAATAGAATCTGGATTTTATTCTTCTTACCATCCAACTTAGTATTATACAAAGGGACATGCTTGTTATAGTACTCACTACCACTATATATATATATATATATATATATATATATATATATATATACCCACCACACACTTACATGTTCAGCTCAGTAATCATGTAGCACACAGACATATAGAGAGGAAAGAAACATATAGAAGAGAGAGATACATGTGAGACAGTGTAGAGAGAGAGAGAGAGGAAAGAGACATAAAAGAGAGATAAATGTGAGACAGTAGAGAGAGAGAGAAGAGACATATAGAAGAGAGAGATAAATGTGAGACAGTAGAGAGAGAGAGAAGAGACATATAGAAGAGAGAGATAAATGTGAGACAGTAGAGAGAGAGAGAGAGAGAGAGAAGAGACATATAGAAGAGAGAGATAAATGTGAGACAGTAGAGAGAGAGAGAAGAGACATATAGAAGAGAGAGATAAATGTGAGACAGTAGAGAGAGAGAGAAGAGACATATAGAAGAGAGAGATAAATGTGAGACAGTAGAGAGAGAGAGAGAGAGAGAGAAGAGACATATAGAAGAGAGAGATAAATGTGAGACAGTAGAGAGAGAGAGAGGAAAGAGACATATAGAAGAGAGAGATAAATGTGAGAAAGTAGAGAGAGAGAGAGAGGAAAGAGACATATAGAAGAGAGAGATAAATGTGAGACAGCAGAGAGAGAGAGAGAGAGAGAGAGAGGAAAGAGACAAAAGAGAGATAAATGTGAGACAGTAGAGAGAGAGAAGAGACATATACTGTAGAAGAGAGAGAATGT
Source organism: Xenopus petersii (assembly GCA_038501925.1). Taxonomy (NCBI): domain Eukaryota; kingdom Metazoa; phylum Chordata; class Amphibia; order Anura; family Pipidae; genus Xenopus; species Xenopus petersii. The sequence goes on from CM076682.1 coordinate 167,430,795, forward strand.
GAGACAGTAGAGAGAGAGGAAAGAGACATATAGAAGAGAGATAAATGTGAGACAGTAGAGAGAGAAAGAGACATATAGAAGAGAGATAAATGTGAGACAGTAGAGAGAGAGAGAGAGACATATAGAAGAGAGAGAAATGTGAGACAGTAGAGAGAGAGAGAGACATATAGAAGAGAGATAAATGTGAGACAGTAGAGAGAGAGAGAGAGACATATAGAAGAGAGAGAAATGTGAGACAGTAGAGAGAGAGAGAGACATATAGAAGAGAGAGAAATGTGAGACAGTAGAGAGAGAGAGAGAGACATATAGAAGAGAGAGAAATGTGAGACAGTAGAGAGAGAGAGAGACATATAGAAGAGAGATAAATGTGAGACAGTAGAGAGAGAGAGAGAGACATATAGAAGAGAGATAAATGTGAGACAGTAGAGAGAGAGAGAGAGACATATAGAAGAGAGAGAAATGTGAGACAGTAGAGAGAGAGAGACATATAGAAGAGAGATAAATGTGAGACAGTAGAGAGAGAAGAGACATATAGAAGAGAGATAAATGTGAGACAGTAGAGAGAGTGGAAAGAGACAGACATTTATGTGACAGGTGGGACTGTGTGGAAGATGTGCTTCGCTGCTCGTTAGACTTCAGTCATTAATTTAAGGGAAGGCAGATCAGGTTGGAGAGTTACTGTGTCCTTGTTACTAACGATCCTGGGAACGTCAATGACACATCAGTGGAACAAAGAGAGGAAATCCACACACATACAGCTGACATTCGGGGACTCCATCCCATGTGACAGTCAGTATTGTGTGACCCAACTGTCACATGAGTCTCCTTGGTCTGAGTGTAATAACTAGAATGTTACTCACACAACTCAAATTCTGCTTAATTTTATACAGAAGGTGCAACTCACTAGCACCCCTGACCACTATCACTAGCACCCCTAAACACTATCACTAGCACCCCTGACCACTATCACTAGCACCCCTAACCACTATCACTAGCACCCCTAACCACTATCACTAGCACTCCTAACCACTATCACTAGCACTCCTAAATACTATCACTACTACCCCTAACCACTATCACTAGCACTCCTAAATACTATCACTAGCACTCCTAACCACTATCACTATCACTCCTAAATACTATCACTAGTACCCCTAACCACTATCACTAGCACTCCTAACCACTATCACTAGCACCCCTAACCACTATCACTAGCACTTCTAACCACTATCACTAGCACGCCTAACCACTAGCACTCCTAATCATGCTGGGTCTATGTTGGGTCTTTAACATGGGCTTGAACCCCAAATATCTGAACTCACCACTGCAGTATTTTCTCCATATCATGTGACTGCATCTCTAGCTCCTCCCCTAACTGCTCCTTAAAGGACAACTACATTTCCATTATCTCAAAGTGTGAGATTAGAGTTCAACGCAGAATAACTCCCTCATTTTCTATTCATTGCTATGGGATTGTTACAAGCATTTATTAGTGAGTGATACAGTACAGCACCAAGATATTGGAATCACCTACCAGGTATCCTCATTACCACCCCAAGAACTCTCATACACACTACACTAAGCTTTCAATCAGCAGCCTAACTGCTCATCTCTCCTTGTAACTCCTCCCATACTTACACCTGTAATAACACCCTGTAACTCCTCCTCTAACTGCACCTGTATCCTCCATATGAGGGGTTGTTCTGTGACCAAATAAAGGCACAAGGCTGCAGGCTGAGTTATACAGGGAACTCTGAGTATCACTCATGTATTATAAGGGATAATGTACCCCCTACTGTAAATGATAAGGATATTACAAGTCACTGAGGGGTTGTTCTGTGACCATATAAAGACACAAGGCTTCAGGCTGAGTTATACAGGGAACTCTGAGTATCACTCATGTATTATAAGGGATAATGTACCCCCTACTGTAAATGATAAGGATATTAGAAGTCACTGAGGGGTTGTTCTGTGACCATATAAAGGCACAAGGCTGCAGGCTGAGTTATACAGGGAACTCTGAGTATCACTCATGTATTATAAGGGATAATGTACCCCCTACTGTAAATGATAAGGATATTAGAAGTCACTGAGGGGTTGTTCTGTGACCATATAAAGGCACAAGGCTGCAGGCTGAGTTATACAGGGAACTCTGAGTATCACTCATGTATTATAAGGGATAATGCACCCCCTACTGTAAATGATAAGGATATTAGAAGTCACTGAGGGGTTGTTCTGTGACCATATAAAGGCACAAGGCTGCAGGCTGAGTTATACAGGGAACTCTGAGTATCACTCATGTATTATAAGGGATAATGTACCCCCTACTGTAAATGATAAGGATATTAGAAGTCACTGAGGGGTTGTTCTGTGACCATATAAAGGCACAAGGCTGCAGGCTGAGTTATACAGGGAACTCTGAGTATCACTCATGTATTATAAGGGATAATGTACCCCCTACTGTAAATGATAAGGATATTAGAAGTCACTGAGCGGTTGTTCTGTGACCATATAAAGGCACAAGGCTGCAGGCTGAGTTATACAGGGAACTCTGAATATCACTCATGTATTATAAGGGATAATGTACCCCCTACTGTAAATGATAAGGATATTAGAAGTCACTGAGGGGTTGTTCTGTGACCATATAAAGGCACAAGGCTGCAGGCTGAGTTATACAGGGAACTCTGAGTATCACTCATGTATTATAAGGGATAATGTACCCCCTACTGTAAATGATAAGGATATTAGAAGTCACTGAGGGGTTGCTCTGTGACCATATAAAGACACAAGGCTGCAGGCTGAGTTATACAGGGAACTCTGAGTATCACTCATGTATTATAAGGGATAATGTACCCCCTACTGTAAATTATAAGGATATTAAGTCACCAATGGGTTTTGTGGCCACTATTCAAACACAAGTAAAGTCCATGGTATAAGGAGTGTAATTGTGTGCTAGTAAGAGTGGAATGGAGAAGCCTGAGAACAGGAGACATATGATGAGGCAGATGTGAGTCACTAGACATGGGAAAGCTGGACATATAAGGACAGACGTACAGTTGTGTTGCTCCTACTGTCATATCCCGACAGCTAAGGAATCACAAAGTAGTTCATTCTCTAAATCCACTACTCCTTAGCTCTGTCCTGCATATTCCCCTGTCTGAGCTCCCAACACTCCCCGGGCTACACAGCAGCCGCACCCCAGCAAATATACAGAATGTAACCGAAAACCTCAGCTCACACTGTCCAAGGAATCGGCACAAATAATCCCAAATAAGGGAGGGAAAATCCATTCTTCCAATGACCCTTCTATAAAAAGACATAATATTTACTCAAATGATGCAAAATTCAAAGGCGCCACCAGATGAACCCCAAACTGAAATTCGGTTCTTTGTGTAGTAACAGAAATTCCATGATCCCACAATCTTTATTAATAATATCTGATCCTCCCCTGTAACTGTCTGTACCTGTAATATCTGATCCCTCCCTGTAACTGTCTGTACCTGTAATATCTGATCCCTCCCTGTAACTGTCTGTACCTGTAATATCTGATCCTCCCCTGTAACTGTCTGTACCTGTAATATCTGATCCCTCCCTGTAACTGTCTGTACCTGTAATATCTGATCCCTCCCCTGTAACTGTCTGTACCTGTAATATCTGATCCCCCCCCTGTAACTGTCTGTACCTGTAATATCTGATCCTCCCCTGTAACTGTCTGTACCTGTAATATCTGATCCTCCTGTAACTGTCTGTACCTGTAATATCTGATCCCTCCCCTGTAACTGTCTGTACCTGTAATATCTGATCCCTCCCCTGTAACTGTCTGTACCTGTAATAGCTGATCCTCCTGTAACTGTCTGTACCTGTAATATCTGATCCCTCCCTGTAACTGTCTGTACCTGTAATATCTGATCCCTCCCCTGTAACTGTCTGTACCTGTAATATCTGATCCTCCCCTGTAACTGTCTGTACCTGTAATATCTGATCCCTCCCCTGTAACTGTCTGTACCTGTAATAGCTGATCCTCCTGTAACTGTCTGTACCTGTAATATCTGATCCCTCCCCTGTAACTGTCTGTACCTGTAATATCTGATCCCTCCCCTGTAACTGTCTGTACCTGTAATATCTGATCCCTCCCCTGTAACTGTCTGTACCTGTAATATCTGATCCTCCCCTGTAACTGTCTGTACCTGTAATATCTGATCCTCCCCTGTAACTGTCTGTACCTGTAATATCTGATCCCTCCCCTGTAACTGTCTGTACCTGTAATATCTGATCCTCCCCTGTAACTGTCTGTACCTGTAATATCTGATCCCTCCCCTGTAACTGTCTGTACCTGTAATATCTGATCCCTCCCCTGTAACTGTCTGTACCTGTAATATCTGATCCCTCCCCTGTAACTGTCTGTACCTGTAATATCTGATCCTCCTGTAACTGTCTGTACCTGTAATATCTGATCCTCCCCTGTAACTGTCTGTACCTGTAATATCTGATCCCTCCCCTGTAACTGTCTGTACCTGTAATATCTGATCCCTCCCCTGTAACTGTCTGTACCTGTAAAATCTGATCCCTCCCCTGTAACTGTCTGTACCTGTAATATCTGATCCCTCCCCTGTAACTGTCTGTACCTGTAATATCTGATCCCTCCCCTGTAACTGTCTGTACCTGTAATATCTGATCCCTCCCCTGTAACTGTCTGTACCTGTAATATCTGATCCTCCCCTGTAACTGTCTGTACCTGTAATATCTGATCCCTCCCCTGTAACTGTCTGTACCTGTAATATCTGATCCCTCCCCTGTAACTGTCTGTACCTGTAATATCTGATCCCTCCCCTGTAACTGTCTGTACCTGTAATATCTGATCCCTCCCCTGTAACTGTCTGTACCTGTAATTTCTGATCCCTCCTCTGTAACTGTCTGTACCTGTAATATCTGATCCTCCTGTAACTGTCTGTACCTGTAATATCTGATCCCTCCCCTGTAACTGTCTGTACCTGTAATATCTGATCCCTCCCCTGTAACTGTCTGTACCTGTAATATCTGATCCTCCTGTAACTGTCTGTATCTGTAATATCTGATCCCTCCCCTGTAACTGTCTGTATCTGTAATATCTGATCCCTCCCCTGTAACTGTCTGTACCTGTAATATCTGATCCCTCCCCTGTAACTGTCTGTACCTGTAATATCTGATCCTCCCCTGTAACTGTCTGTACCTGTAATATCTGATCCCTCCCCTGTAACTGTCTGTACCTGTAATATCTGATCCCTCCTCTGTAACTGTCTGTACCTGTAATATCTGATCCCTCCCCTGTAACTGTCTGTACCTGTAATATCTGATCCCTCCCCTGTAACTGTCTGTACCTGTAATATCTGATCCTCCTGTAACTGTCTGTATCTGTAATATCTGATCCTCCCCTGTAACTGTCTGTACCTGTAATATCTGATCCTCCCCTGTAACTGTCTGTACCTGTAATATTTGATCCCTGCCCTGTAACTGTCTGTACCTGTAATATCTGATCCTCCTGTAACTGTCTGTACCTGTAATATCTGATCCTCGTGTAACTGTCTGTACTTGTAATATCTGATCCCTCCCCTGTAACTGTCTGTACCTGTAATATCTGATCCCTCCTGTAACTGTCTGTACCTGTAATATCTGATCCCTCCCCTGTAACTGTCTGTACCTGTAATATCTGATCCTCCTGTAACTGTCTGTACCTGTAATATCTGATCCTCCCCTGTAACTGTCTGTACCTGTAATATTTGATCCCTCCCCTCTAACTGTCTGTACCTGTAATATCTGATCCTCCTGTAACTGTCTGTACCTGTAATATCTGATCCCTCCCCTGTAACTGTCTGTACCTGTAATATTTGATCCCTCCCCTGTAACTGTCTGTACCTGTAATATCTGATCCTCCTGTAACTGTCTGTACCTGTAATATCTGATCCCTCCCCTGTAACTGTCTGTACCTGTAATATCTGATCCCTCCCCTGTAACTGTCTGTACCTGTAATATCTGATCCTCCCCTGTAACTGTCTGTACCTGTAATATCTGATCCTCCTGTAACTGTCTGTACCTGTAATATCTGATCCTCCTGTAACTGTCTGTACCTGTAATATCTGATCCCTCCCCTGTAACTGTCTGTACCTGTAATATCTGATCCCCCTGTAACTGTCTGTACCTGTAATATCTGATCCCTCCCTTGTAACTGTCTGTACCTGTAATATCTGATCCTCCTGTAACTGTCTGTACCTGTAATATCTGATCCTCCTGTAACTGTCTGTACCTGTAATATCTGATCCCTCCCCTGTAACTGTCTGTACCTGTAATATCTGATCCTCCTGTAACTGTCTGTACCTGTAATATCTGATCCTCCTGTAACTGTCTGTACCTGTAATATCTGATCCCTCCCCAGTAACTGTCTGTACCTGTAATATCTGATCCCTCCCCTATAACTGTCTGTACCTGTAATATCTGATCCCTCCCCTGTAACTGTCTGTACCTGTAATATCTGATCCTCCCCTGTAACTGTCTGCACCTGTAATATCTGATCCCTCCCCTGTAACTGTCTGCACCTGTAATATCTGATCCCTCCTCTGTAACTGTCTGTACCTGTAATATCTGATCCCTCCTCTGTAACTGTCTGTACCTGTAATATCTGATCCTCCTGTAACTGTCTGTACCTGTAATATCTGATCCCTCCCCTGTAACTGTCTGTACCTGTAATATCTGATCCCTCCCCTGTAACTGTCTGTACCTGTAATATCTGATCCCTCCCCTGTAACTGTCAGTACCTGTAATATCTGATCCCTCCCCTGTAACTGTCTGTACCTGTAATATCTGATCCTCCTGTAACTGTCTGTACCTGTAATATCTGATCCCTCCCCTGTAACTGTCTGTACCTGTAATATCTGATCCTCCTGTAACTGTCTGTACCTGTAATATCTGATCCCTCCCCTGTAACTGTCTGTACCTGTAATATCTGATCCCTCCCCTGTAACTGTCTGTACCTGTAATATCTGATCCCTCCCCTGTAACTGTCTGTACCTGTAATATCTGATCCCTCCCCTGTAACTGTCTGTACCTGTAATATCTGATCCCTCCCCTGTAACTGTCTGTACCTGTAATATCTGATCCCTCCCCTGTAACTGTCAGTACCTGTAATATCTGATCCTCCTGTAACTGTCTATACCTGTAATATCTGATCCCTCCCCTGTAACTGTCTGTACCTGTAATATCTGATCCCTCCCCTGTAACTGTCTGTACCTGTAATATCTGATCCCTCCCCTGTAACTGTCTGTACCTGTAATATCTGATCCTCCCCTGTAACTGTCTGTACCTGTAATATCTGATCCTCCTGTAACTGTCTGTACCTGTAATATCTGATCCTCCTGTAACTGTCTGTATCTGTAATATCTGATCCTCCCCTGTAACTGTCTGTACCTGTAATATCTGATCCCTCCCCTGTAACTGTCTGTACCTGTAATATCTGATCCCTCCCCTGTAACTGTCTGTACCTGTAATATCTGATCCCTCCCCTGTAACTGTCTGTACCTGTAATATCTGATCCCTCCCCTGTAACTGTCTGTACCTGTAATATCTGATCCCTCCCCTGTAACTGTCTGTACCTGTAATATCTGATCCTCCTGTAACTGTCTGTACCTGTAATATCTGATCCCTCCCCTGTAACTGTCTGTACCTGTAATATCTGATCCCTCCCCTGTAACTGTCAGTACCTGTAATATCTGATCCCTCCCCTGTAACTGTCTGTACCTGTAATATCTGATCCTCCTGTAACTGTCTGTACCTGTAATATCTGATCCCTCCCCTGTAACTGTCTGTACCTGTAATATCTGATCCCTCCCCTGTAACTGTCTGTACCTGTAATATCTGATCCCTCCCCTGTAACTGTCTGTACCTGTAATATCTGATCCCTCCCCTGTAACTGTCTGTACCTGTAATATCTGATCCCTCCCCTGTAACTGTCTGTACCTGTAATATCTGATCCCTCCCCTGTAACTGTCAGTACCTGTAATATCTGATCCTCCTGTAACTGTCTATACCTGTAATATCTGATCCCTCCCCTGTAACTGTCTGTACCTGTAATATCTGATCCCTCCCCTGTAACTGTCTGTACCTGTAATATCTGATCCCTCCCCTGTAACTGTCTGTACCTGTAATATCTGATCCCTCCCCTGTAACTGTCAGTACCTGTAATATCTGATCCCTCCCCTGTAACTGTCTGTACCTGTAATATCTGATCCTCCTGTAACTGTCTGTACCTGTAATATCTGATCCCTCCCCTGTAACTGTCTGTACCTGTAATATCTGATCCCTCCCCTGTAACTGTCTGTACCTGTAATATCTGATCCCTCCCCTGTAACTGTCTGTACCTGTAATATCTGATCCCTCCCCTGTAACTGTCTGTACCTGTAATATCTGATCCCTCCCCTGTAACTGTCTGTACCTGTAATATCTGATCCCTCCCCTGTAACTGTCAGTACCTGTAATATCTGATCCTCCTGTAACTGTCTATACCTGTAATATCTGATCCCTCCCCTGTAACTGTCTGTACCTTTAATATCTGATCCCTCCCCTGTAACTGTCTGTACCTGTAATATCTGATCCCTCCCCTGTAACTGTCTGTACCTGTAATATCTGATCCTCCCCTGTAACTGTCTGTACCTGTAATATCTGATCCTCCTGTAACTGTCTGTACCTGTAATATCTGATCCTCCTGTAACTGTCTGTATCTGTAATATCTGATCCTCCCCTGTAACTGTCTGTACCTGTAATATCTGATCCCTCCCCTGTAACTGTCTGTACCTGTAATATCTGATCCCTCCCCTGTAACTGTCTGTACCTGTAATATCTGATCCCTCCCCTGTAACTGTCTGTACCTGTAATATCTGATCCCTCCCCTGTAACTGTCTGTACCTGTAATATCTGATCCCTCCCCTGTAACTGTCTGTACCTGTAATATCTGATCCCTCCCCTGTAACTGTCTGTACCTGTAATATCTGATCCTCCTGTAACTGTCTGTACCTGTAATATCTGATCCCTCCCCTGTAACTGTCTGTACCTGTAATATCTGATCCCTCCCCTGTAACTGTCAGTACCTGTAATATCTGATCCCTCCCCTGTAACTGTCTGTACCTGTAATATCTGATCCTCCTGTAACTGTCTGTACCTGTAATATCTGATCCCTCCCCTGTAACTGTCTGTACCTGTAATATCTGATCCCTCCCCTGTAACTGTCTGTACCTGTAATATCTGATCCCTCCCCTGTAACTGTCTGTACCTGTAATATCTGATCCCTCCCCTGTAACTGTCTGTACCTGTAATATCTGATCCCTCCCCTGTAACTGTCAGTACCTGTAATATCTGATCCTCCTGTAACTGTCTATACCTGTAATATCTGATCCCTCCCCTGTAACTGTCTGTACCTGTAATATCTGATCCCTCCCCTGTAACTGTCTGTACCTGTAATATCTGATCCCTCCCCTGTAACTGTCTGTACCTGTAATATCTGATCCTCCCCTGTAACTGTCTGTACCTGTAATATCTGATCCTCCTGTAACTGTCTGTACCTGTAATATCTGATCCTCCTGTAACTGTCTGTATCTGTAATATCTGATCCTCCCCTGTAACTGTCTGTACCTGTAATATCTGATCCCTCCCCTGTAACTGTCTGTACCTGTAATATCTGATCCCTCCCCTGTAACTGTCTGTACCTGTAATATCTGATCCCTCCCCTGTAACTGTCTGTACCTGTAATATCTGATCCCTCCCCTGTAACTGTCTGTACCTGTAATATCTGATCCCTCCCCTGTAACTGTCTGTACCTGTAATATCTGATCCCTCCCCTGTAACTGTCTGTACCTGTAATATCTGATCCTCCTGTAACTGTCTGTACCTGTAATATCTGATCCCTCCCCTGTAACTGTCTGTACCTGTAATATCAGATCCCTCCCCTGTAACTGTCTGTACCTGTAATATCTGATCCTCCTGTAACTGTCTGTACCTGTAATATCTGATCCCTCCCCTGTAACTGTCTGTACCTGTAATATCTGATCCCTCCCCTGTAACTGTCTGTACCTGTAATATCTGATCCCTCCTCTGTAACTGTCTGTACCTGTAATATCTGATCCCTCCCCTGTAACTGTCTGTACCTGTAATATCTGATCCTCCTGTAACTGTCTGTACCTGTAATATCTGATCCCTCCCCTGTAACTGTCTGTACCTGTAATATCTGATCCTCCTGTAACTGTCTGTACCTGTAATATCTGATCCCTCCCCTGTAACTGTCTGTACCTGTAATATCTGATCCTCCTGTAACTGTCTGTACCTGTAATATCTGATCCCTCCCCTGTAACTGTCTGTACCTGGTATTTATGGATTAATCACATGTTTGGGTGACTGAAGCAATAAGGTAGATCAGATGTTCTGTTATACTTCCACGTTATTGAGAATTAGAGTAATGTTTATACATGTGACAGGGAACAGGCACATATTTAGGGGTAGGATTAGCGTGTGGGTATAAATCCTGCAGCATGTGATAAGGAAAAGGGGAGATATTTGAGGGACAGAAGAGGTGGCACCCATGCTGTATATTCAGTGATTATGGGTGGGGGGTGTAATGTGAGGCAGATGATTTGTCACTGTCCTGTCTAATAAAAGCAGCAGTGATGGTTTTGCGTCACCAGTTCCCCATCCATATCCTGATTGTGACTGATAAACTAACATGAAACACAACGACCCTGGAAATCAATTGTCTGCTCCGACACTGAGCAACCCCCCAAAGCAATCAGCCCTTTAACTCTTACTGGCCTGTATGTGTATAGACAGCCTGCATCAGGTCTTGAGTTCTGCCTCGCTTTATGGCTGATATTCTAGAATATTCTGTCCCAGTGGTACAGTCTGATACTCACTACTAATAGCTAATATTGATTAAATGGTTGTTCACTCCACACCTTCACATAAATGATATATCCCCATATCTATACTAACTATAGAGTTTAGTATCACAATAGCCTTTGTATTATGTCTGTCCAAGAAATCATCCAAGTCCCTCTTATAGTCATTAACTGAATCATCACCCGGCAGTGCATTCCCCAACCTCACTGTCCTCACTGTGATGAACCCCCTACTCTGTTCCTTTAAATGAAACTTCTTTTCCTCTAGTCTGAAGGGGAGGCCTCTGGTACGTGATTCTCTTTATGGGTAAAAAGGTCCCCTGCTATTTGTCTATAATGTCCTCTAATGTACTTGTAAAGTCTAATCATGTCCCCTCACAAGCGCCTTTTTTCCCCCAGAGAAAACAACCCCAACCTTGTCAGTCTCCCCTCATAATTTAACTCTTCCCTCCCTCTAACCAGTTTAGTTGCACTTAGTCTCTGCACTCTCTCCAGCTCATTTATATCCCTCTTAAGGACTGGAGTCCAAAACTGCCCCCATACTCCAGATGAGGCCTCACCAGGGACCTATAAAGAGACACAATTATGTTTCATCCCTTGAGTTAATGCCCTTTTTTATACAAGAACTTTATTTGCTTTAGTAGCCACAGAATGACACTGCCCAGAATTAGACAACTTGTTATCTACAAAGACCCCAAGATCCTTCTCATTTAAGGAAACTCCCAACACACTGCCATTTAGTGTATAACTTGCATTTATATTATTTTTGCCAAAGTGCATAACCTGCATTTATCAACATTGAAGCTCATTTTCCAGTTTGCTGCCCAGTTTTCCAGTTTAGACAAATCACTGTGCAAAGTGGCAGCATCCTGCATGGAACCTATAGTTCTGCACAATTTAGTCTCATCTGCACAAATAGAAACAGTACTTTCAATGGCCACCTCCAGGTCATTAATAAACAAGTTGAAAAGCAAGGGACCTAGTACAGAGCCCTGCGGTACTCCACTAACAACACTGGTCCAATTAGAAAATGTTCCATTTACCACCACTCTTTGTAGTCTATCTTTTAACCAGTTCTCTATCCAGGTACAAATACTATGTTCCAGGCCAACATTCCTTCATTTAACCAGTAACCTTCTGTGTGGCACTGTATCAAATGCTTTAGCAAAATCTAAGTAAATCACATCCAGTGCCATCCCAGAATCAAGGTCCCTGCTCACCTTCTCATGAAAAGAAATTAAGTTAGTCTGGCAAGATCTATTACGCATAAAACCATGCTGGCACACACTCATAGTATTATGATTTGCAATGAAGTCAAGTATTTTATAACTTAATACCCCTTCCAAAAGCTTTCCTACCACTGATGTCAGACTAACTGGCTTATAGTATTGAAACTGAGAATGGGATTCCTTTTTGAACAGTGGCGCCAGTGCCAGATACTCACAGTTTATTATTATTATTATTATTATTGTAGGAATGAGTTACTGGAGGGTGGAGCTAATATAAGTAGTAAATATAGACTTTAGCCCTATTAGGTATAAATGTATTCTTTCTGGAACACTCCCTTTGTACTTATGTCTATGCGTTGCACTATGCTGGCTCACCATTCCTCTAGTTTTCCTGCAATGTCCATGTTTTATCCAGCAAAGAGTTCACATACAATTTGTAAGCCTTGGGGGCGCATGTCCAGTAGCAAGTGTGTCCGTAAAAAATGGGTTTCAGCCCAATCGGCTAAGGAGAAAGGTTTTGAGGAATAGAAAAAAGAGAATTCCACTGACCACAGAACATCAATAACGGTTATCAGGTGCCCGGGGGATGGCAGCACCAGGAATAGCTCAGGAACTGGGTCAGGCAGGATAGACTCACTCTTCCTGGCCAATAAGTAAAGGGTAACTCTGCAATAGGCAGGGTCCACACAAGCCAGAGAAAGGTCAATATGGCACCAAATCAGAGAAGCCCGTTGGCATGAGATGAGATGGACCTGAAGAGTCAGTTACACCAAATCTGCTATTACAGTGAAACATGGTGCAAGGTACAAAGAACCTACAGAGGAATGTTTCCTTTCCTGTCTGTCCCACACTTCCTGTTCCTACTGGGCTCTGTGTTTCTATGGTTATTGGTCCATTTTGGTGCCCAAACTTTTACTGTCAGAGATCAGACTATTAATGACTAAGGTCCCTGCTCACAAGGGATCTCTGTCCATCCAAGACTTTCTTGCCCCATTAGCTTCTGTTCTTTTATGGTTACTGGTCCATCTGGGAGAGACATATCACTCTTCTGGTTGGTTCCCAACTCCTGACCAATCATTTACAGGCAGAGCTCATAATAGTCATATGATGAGGTATGTGCAAAATGGGGGGCTGTGTGTCCCAGAGGCCAATTGAGAGGCTGCAGTTGAGCAGATCCCCCATCTCCTGCTCTGTTACACAAGGATCCCTAATATCTCAGTCATTAGTTAATATGGGACAAAGCTCAGTCTCATTTTCAGGTGCTGCCTCAGCCCAAATATTCCTCCTCCCCCCCCTTCACTGACGTACATTTGTATTGTTGTGTCAGCCATTTTCCAAGGCCGCTCTATTTTTAATGCTGCCTCAGATTGGTACATTTTGATTAATTTCTTTACCTTTTCAGGCTAAATTTATACACCTCTCTATCCTCCTCTGCTTGCGGCAGGCAGACATAGTAGTAGCGCTGCTGTGGGCACATCTAGAGACAGTACAGCACACAAGGGCAATGTTACTCGGCAGGACAGGGGGGCAGCTTTGGGGTAAGGGAGAGAAATATATTCATAAAAAGGTATTTCAAAGCATCTCTTTCTGTAAACAGAATTAAAGTGCCCTGCCCCAAACTAGGGATGCACCAAACACAGGATTCGGTTCAGGGTTTGGCCAGATTCAGCCGAATTCTTGTACATGGCCAAACTGAATCCTAATTGCATATGTAAATTAGGGGTGGGAAGGGAAATCACATGACTTTTCTTTACAAACAAGGAAGTACATTTTTTCCCCCATTTTTTCCTTTCCCACACCTAATTTGATTATGCAAATTAGGATTCAGTTCAGTATTTGGCCGAATCTTACACAAATGATTCGGGATTCGGCTCAATCCCAAATAGTGGATTTGGGGCATCCGTACAAACCAACAACTGGACACCTGTAGCGCTACAATAATCATTTGAACAAACAGGGAATAATGTGATTGCATTTGACTGTCAGTTTGTTGGTCATACGGTTACAAACAGGCTCAGAATGTATTTGTATTGGCACTATACTTGAGCAAATGGGCACATATTCCAGTGAATGTGCTTCTCATGGATACATTGCCCTTCTGTGCCGGAACTCTGCCAGTTACCTGAGAGCGGCCCAGTCAAGTGGATCCATCACACTGTATCTCTTGCCCAGTCTGCCCAACACAAGACCAATGACCTACCTGAGTGACCTTCTCTGTAACGTTGTGGGTTCGGTCCTTCAGCTTGGTGGGTGCAATTATTTCCTTTTCATTGGACGGGGAGGTCAGAAACGAATCTCCTTTAAAGTCCACAAAGTTGAGGGTTATTTGAGGAATTTTACTGATGGCTCTGTACCTCATTAGGTCTGAGTCTGACGTAGAGTTGAGAAGATTGGCCCGGATATTGTTCATGGCCCCTGAAAGAAAGAAGAAAAGATAAATCCTATTTCTGAGTCTTACCCAGCAGTGAGCACACAAGTGGCACTGCTCTGTCAGTCAGCCCTCCCTTCTTTGTTCAACCCTGTCATAGAATTCTCTTTATTGTTGCCCCCAGTCTGGTTATGACCCAGACAATGCAGTTTTCAAAAGGGTTGTCAAGGTCAAAACAATCTATCCAGTTTTTCAAATTAGGAAATCCAGACATGACTCTTCTTCGTGGAAATCAGCTGTAAGTACTTCCTGGTTACCTCATAGGACACTCCCCCTCACTCTCTCATTAGCTGTACTTCCTGGTTACCTCACTGGACACTCCCCCTCACTCCCTCATCAGCTGTAAGTACTTCCTGGTTACCTCACAGGACACTCCCCCTCACTCTCTTATTATCTGTAAGTACTTCCTGGTTACCTCACAAGACACTCCTCCTCACTCTCTTATTATCTGTAAGTACTTCCTGGTTACCTCACAGGACACTCCTCCTCACTCTCTTATTATCTGAAAATACTTCCTGGTTACCTCACAGGATACTCCCCCTCACTCTCTCATTAGCTGTACTTCCTGGTTACCTCACAGGACACTCCCCCTCACTCTCTCATTAGCTGTAAGTACTTCCTGGTTACCTCACCGGACACTCCCCCTCACTCTCTCATTAGCTGTAAGTACTTCCTGGTTACCTCACAGGACACTCCCCCTCACTCTCTCATTAGCTGTAAGTACTTCCTGGTTACCTCACAGGACACTCCTCCTCACTCTCTCATTAGCTGTAAGTACTTCCTGGTTACCTCACATGACACTCCCCCTCACTCTCTCATTAGCTGTAAGTACTTCCTGGTTACCTCACAGGACACTCCTCCTCACTCTCTCATTAGCTGTAAGTACTTCCTGGTTACCTCACAGGACACTCCTCCTCACTCTCTCATTAGCTGTAAGTACTTCCTGGTTACCTCACAGGACACTCCCCCTCACTCTCTTATTAGCTGTAAGTACTTCCTGGTTACCTCACAGCATACCTCCCAACTGTCCCTTTTTCAGAGGGACAGTCCCTCTTTTGACAGCTCAACCCGCAGTCCCTCATTTGTACTGGAAAGTCCCTCTTTTC
The DNA here is from genome assembly GCA_038501925.1 of Xenopus petersii. NCBI lineage: Eukaryota > Metazoa > Chordata > Amphibia > Anura > Pipidae > Xenopus > Xenopus petersii. The sequence goes on from CM076682.1 coordinate 167,446,468, forward strand.
TCTGCACTGAACAGCCAGAAAAAGAAACAAAGTTTCTCACTTAATTGGCTTTTAGCAGAGAGCCCAGAACAGCTAACAGGTGCAAATAAGATACTTTGTAACAATTTTGAGACACAAAAACACAGTTTAGATGAGGAGAGATATTTTCGAACTTTCATAACCTGCCAAATTTTGTAAAACAAACATGGTAATTAGGGGGTGTGGCCACAGAAAGGGGTGTGGTCAAAAAATTGCTGTGCTACATGCGTAAAAAATTTTTTTGTCCCTCTTTTTACTTCCAAAATGTTGGGAGGTATGCTCACAGGACACTCCTCCTCACTCTCTTATTAGCTGTAAGTACTTCCTGGTTACCTCACAGGACACCCCCTCACTCTCTCATTAGCTGTAAGTACTTCCTGGTTACCTCACAGGACACTCCTCCTCACTCTCTTATTAGCTGTAAGTACTTCCTGGTTACCTCACAGGACACTCCTCCTCACTCTCTCATTATCTGTAAGTACTTCCTGGTTACCTGTCACAGGACACCCCCTCACTCTCTCATTAGCTGTAAGTACTTCCTGGTTACCTCACAGGACACTCCTCCTCACTCTCTCATTAGCTGTAAGTACTTCCTGGTTACCTCACAGGACACTCCCCCTCACTCTCTCATTAGCTGTAAGTACTTCCTGGTTACCTCACAGGACACTCCCCTCACTCTCTCATTAGCTGTAAGTACTTCCTGGTTAGCTCACAGGACACTCCCCCTTACTCTCTTATTAGCTGTAAGTACTTCCTGGTTACCTCACAGGACACTCCTCCTCACTCTCTCATTAGCTGTAAGTACTTCATGGTTACCTCACAGGACACTCCCCCTCACTCTTTTATTAGCTATAGGTACTTCCTGGTTACCTCACAGGACACTCCCCGTCACTCTCTCATTAGCTGTAAGTACTTCCTGGTTACCTCACAGGACTCTTTTCCTCACTCTCTCATTAGTTGTAAGTACTTCCTGGTTACCTCACAGGACACTCCTCCTCACTCTCTCATTAGCTGTAAGTACTTCCTGGTTACCTCACAGGACACTCCTCCTCACTCTCGCATTAGCTGTGAGTACTTCCTGGTTACCTCACAGGACACTCCTCCTCACTCTCTCATTAGCTGCAAGTACTTCCCGGTTACCTCACAGGACACTCCCCCTCACTCTCTTATTAGCTGTAAGTACTTCCTGGTTACCTCACAGGACACTCCTCCTCACTCTCTCATTAGCTGTAAGTACTTCCCGGTTACCTCACAGGACACTCCCCCTCACTCTCTTATTAGCTGTAAGTACTTCCCGGTTACCTCACAGGACACTCCTCCTCACTCTCTCATTAGCTGTAAGTACTTCCTGGTTACCTCACAGGACACTCCTCCTCACTCTCTCATTAGCTGCAAGTACTTCCCGGTTACCTCACAGGACACTCCCCCTCACTCTCTTATTAGCTGTAAGTACTTCCTGGTTACCTCACAGGACACTCACTCTCTCATTAGCTGTAAGTACTTCCTGGTTACCTCACAGGACACTCCCCCTCACTCTCTTATTAGCTGTAAGTACTTCCTGGTTACCTCACAGGACACTCACTCTCTCATTAGCTGTAAGTACTTCCTGGTTACCTCACAGGACACTCACTCTCTCATTAGCTGTAAGTACTTCCTGGTTACCTCACAGGACACTCCCCCTCACTCTCTTATTAGCTGTAAGTACTTCCTGGTTACCTCACAGGACACTCACTCTCTCATTAGCTGTAAGTACTTCCTGGTTACCTCACAGGACACTCCCCCTCACTCTCTTATTAGCTGTAAGTACTTCCTGGTTACCTCACAGGACACTCACTCTCTCATTAGCTGTTAGTACTTCCTGGTTACCTCACAGGACACTCCGCCTCACGCTCCCCTAACTTCACTTAAAGTCCACCAGAGGCCCGAGGGAATAAGTTCTCACTCCAGGACTAAAGAATGAGCTTTTCTTTATGAGTGAGTGTTTGACCCCAATAAGAGATGAATTTACTGGAAAGAGTGATAGTTCAACCAGAACTAGAGGAACCTTCACTGCAAATAGTGAGTGCTCACCAGTGCTAGAGTTGCGGTTCCGGAACTTGTCCAGGTCCACTTTCATAGCTTCAATGTCATCTACTGAGGAGGCCCGTCGGATGCTGTAGAAACTCTCCCGAGAGCGGCTGCGTGTCAGACTGCAGTTGGAAAAGGACATGTCCAGGTTGAGGTGGTCCTTGTCTGTATGGGGAGATGACTGCACTGCTGGCTCCTTGTCCTCTTCAGGAGGTTCTTTGCTGCTGATCAGCGCCTGCTGGTCCTCGGACTGAGAGCCAATGCAATTGTTCATATGTGTCACTTCCTCCAATGCCACCGTGTCACTGCTGTGCTTAGACAAATCCACCACCACCACATCGGGATCCTCTTGAGGGAGAGACTGTTTGCTCCCCGCCAGGGCCAGTAATGCTGGGAGTTTCAACTTAAATGACTTGCCTCGACCTATGGGAGCACAAGAATGGAACAGAGAGTTAGCTACATCATTACTAGCAGCTTTACCAGGTCAATTCTAAAATGCTAACCATAACTAGTTCTTTTCCTCATTTTGCCTCCCACTGGGGCAAATTGTTGAAGGTTTCAAGGCACAGAACTTAGACTAGTTGCACATGTAACGACCCAAAGTCTCTCTTGTACATGAATTTACATGCAGAAACCAATATTCCACAATTCTTTCTTTCTCTCTCCAACTTCACCTTCACTAATTAACAAGCTCTTGGCCCCGCACTGAACCTTGTCATTAATGAGTCCTTAATGTGATTTGTAGCTTTTTGGGAAATTAACAATTGGCAAGGAGTCTTTCTTTGGTCACTTCTCAATCCATATACATTTCTCCTGCTGGGAGTATTTATTATCTTGCCCTGTAACCTCTGAAGCCCTGGAGACCTCAATGACAACACACATCCCATGCAATGTCAGGCCCCATATGCATCATATAATTGTGCCCTTTGCCCTCTCTTCATAAATCTATGATGCCTGTGATTTCTTTTATGATCATATTGAACCTCTGGATACAGTCTCCTGACATATAGGCTCACACTTACTGATCAATACTGCCCATTTGTATAACAGCACTACTCCTGTTATACTTGCTTGATGCCAAATACTGGGATGTTTTGTCTATAACTAATCTAAGCCCCTTGCTCCCTGGGGTGAATGCCATCAGACCTCCATGATTTATTTCTACTCACATTATTCAATTGATTTTCTTATGGTGTCAGTCAAGAATTCTTTTGCACAAATAAACCTCTAGCTGCCTTAGTAATGAAGTGTTGCACCCTCCCTATTTACTCCCTATGTACAAATGTGACCTCCAATGTGCCCAGCCTATTTCTGCCCATTCCTGACTGTTCCTGTCCTTTCCTGACCATTCTTGCCTATTCCTGAACATTCCTGTCCATTCCTGCCCATTCCAGCCCATTGCTGTCCATTCCTGCCCATTCCTGTCTGTTCCTGCTCATTCCTGCCGGTTCCTGCCCATTTCTGCCCATTCCTGCCCATACCTGTCCATTCCTGCCTATTCCTGCCCAATCCTGTCCGTTCCTGCCCGTTCCTGTCTGATCCTGCCCATTCCTGCCTATTCCTGCCCATTCCTGCCTGTTCCTGTCCAGTCCTGCCTATTCCTGCCCATTTCTGCCTATTCTTGTCCAGTCCTGCATATTCCTGCCCATTTCTGCCTATTCCTGTCCAGTCCTGCCTATTCCTGCCCGTTCCTGTAGATTCCTGCCCTTTCCTGTCTGTTCCTGCCTGTTCCTGTCTGTTCCTACCTATTCCTGCTGCCCCTCAGAATAAGATGTGAGGCGGACAAATAATAACCTCTAGCATAGTGCCCTTTAATGCTTCCTATTCAGTTCCAAATGTACAATCACCTCCTGCCTCTGCCAACACATCTGTAGGTGCCCAACCTGCCAGTTATCCCAAGGATTTAGCCTATGGGCCCAAGGGAGTTATGTTGGGTCATTGTTCAACGTTGAGACCAGTGGGCAAAAGGTACCATGGATTGTGCTTCTCTTAGCCAAAAGATCTGGGACTGTGACATTGACCAGGAGAATTCCAGTTATAGGCACTGGACCCCTTCATATCAGGCAACCCAAGAAAACTGAAAACTTACCTGAAGGGAACCAATGGGACTGCACTTTGTGATTGGTGTCCTTGTTGGGAGAGCCCAAAACATCCTTCTCCATCACCACTTCAAAGTTCAGAATGAACATGATGACAGATCCCTCCTCGTTCTTCACAGGGACCACATCCACCAGACAGAGGAAACAACTGCCTATGGAAGCAAAGAGTGGAGTGAGAAAGTGGACTGGTCATTAGAACACACAGCTCATAGCAGGAACTGGCCCATAACATTAGTCCACTTTGGGCCTAGGAGGGGCTGGCCCATAAAAACTTTACTGTTAGTACATTTTATAGCCACAATTCAGGGTGCATGACATGGTAGGATGCAAGAACCAGTGAATGGTTCTGAGGGTAGAACAAGATCCCAAAGGGCAGGACTACTAGCTGCTCCCCCATACACATCCCTTCCCTGACCCCCAATATACTCTCCAATCAAACTCTCATTACTAACACTTATATTCAACAAAAGTCCCTCCCTATATCCCACAATACCCTCCTTTCCTCAACCTACTCGCTGCTTCTGCCTTCCCTCCTTTCTCATCATTTCATTCCTTTCCCAACTACAGAAGTTCTCTCCACCTTCTCCCTGTCTCTGGAACTCTCTCCAGCTTCTCCCTGTCTCTGGAACTCTCTCTCCAGCTTCTTCTTGTCTCTCGGACTCTCCAGCTTCTCCCTGTGTCTGGGACTCTCTCGCTCCAGCTTCTCCCTGCCTCTGGAACTCACACTCTCTCCAGCTTCTCCCTGTCTCTGGAATTCTCTCTCCAGCGTCTCACTGTCTCTGGAACTCTCTCTCCAGCCTTTCCCTGTTCCCTAAAAACCCACCTGTTTAGCGATCCACATTCAGTGTATCTGAATTAATCAGACATTAATGTTATTTCTATAATCCTTATGTTTTACCCAACCCCTTTAGATTGTAAGCTCTTTTGAGCTGGACCTTCTCATCCTCTTTCTTTAAACTCTTATTAGTTAAATTATTGAGAGATCCCTGTTCATTATAAATTCATGTAAAATGCTGCGTAATATGCTGGCACTGTATAAATAAATGATGATGATGTAAGACTTCCCTCACATGCCACTAACACTAATCCCATGGCAACGAGTGATACATGAACAGATTTGTATTTAAAATCAGATCAGACAGACGGCTCTGAGGGAGGAAAGAAAATGACACAACCAATCCCTGATCCCGTGTCACTTGGGAACAGACCAGTTGGTTCAACAGGTCACAGAGACATCACTGCCATTCCTGGGTGCAACCAATATAGTATATTATATAATATAATGAATTGGAGACTCCTCCCACCCAGTACAGCCAGTACAGCACCGGCCACATCCTCTGGTCAGGGGTCACTGGACTGTGCCACAAAGGCAAATACATTACTGGGGAGATAAGCAGAACGGGGTGAGGGGGGGGGAAGCATATAAGCAGTACAAGGTCATTGATGGGCAGCAGAAAGAAATATTGGAAATGAATGGGCGGTAGAAGGGAATTAATGGGCGGTAGAAGGGAATTGATGGGTGGTATGGGTGGTAGAAGGGAAAAGATGGGCAGTAGAAGGGAATGGATGGGCAATAAAAGGGAATGAATGAGCAGTAGAAGCAAATGGATGGGTGGTAGAAGTCAATGGATGGGCAGTAGAAGGGAATGGATGGGTGGTAGATGGGAATGGGTGGGCAATAGAAGGGAATGGATGGGCAGAAGAAGAGAATGAATGGATGGATGGTAAAAGGAAATGGATGGGTGGTAGAAAGGAATGGATGGGCAGTAGAAGGAAACGGATGGGCAGTAAAAGAGAATGAATGGATGGATGGTAAAAGGGAATGGATGGGTGGTAGAAGGGAACATAGGAATTGGATGGGCAGTAGAAGGAAACGGATGGGCAGTAAAAGAGAATGAATGGATGGATGGTAAAAGGGAATGGATGGGTGGTAGAAGGGAACATAGGAATTGGATGGGCAGTAGAAGGGAATGGATGGGCCATAAAAGGGAATGGATGGGCAGTAGAACGGAATGGATGGGCAGTAGAAGGGAATGGATGGGCCATAAAAGGGAATGGATGGGCAGTAGAAGGGAATGGATGGGCCATAAAAGGGAATGGATGGGCAGTAGAAGGCAATGGATGGGTGGTAGAAGGGAATGAATGGGCAGTAGAACTGAATGGATGGGCAGTAGAAGGGAATGGATGGGTGGTATGGGTGGTAGAAGGGAACTTAGAAATTGGATGGGCAGTAGAAGGGAATGGATGGCAAGTAGAAAGGAAAGTTAATGGGAGAAAGTGATCAGTTCTTCAGTGCAAGCTGTTACCCTGTGACTTGGAATATTATCCCTGCCTGTTATGAGCAGAGTCAAATGAATAGATTGGGAAAGTGCCACGGTGGTGCCAGGGTTGGGAGGGATGGAATTGCAGGAAGGAGTTGAATGAGAAGATTTGAGAGGGTTTCATTGGATAAGCTGCGGCTCATGGGTCATTATGGCAGTACTTGAAGATGGACCGGAAGCACAATGGGAAGAGAAGACAGTGACAATATGGAGAGAACTGACCCAGACTGGGAAGCAGAAAAACTCTGGGTGGGAGGTGAACAAGGTCCTAGGTTTGTGATCCATTAGAGAATGTATAGGGGATGGGAATGTAGGGTTCTCTGGTGGTGCAAGGAATGGAGGTATGGGAAGGAGTGAGAAGATGATGAGACAGTGGCATGGTCAGGACACTACACAGGGTACATTTGGGTTACATGCCAGTCACAAGTGATCATGTCTCTCACAATGATCCACTAGAAGGTCTCTACTGAGTAGTGCACTCTCTGTGTCTGTGCCTTGTGACTCTGGTCTCTTCCCCAGACCCCCCAGTTGGATATGGGACACACATTCTGATTGTCGCCTAGTTCATAGCCACTAGGGTTGGTTCTAATGGAGCCTTTCATTTCATTGGCTGTTACTGCCAGATCACAATCCTGTCCAAAATCTATTAGTGTAAATGTGCCACTTTTATACACACCGGGTGTCCCAGTATACACACGCAGTGCCCTGTGCACCCCGGGGCATTTACACTACGACACACGGATATAATCCAGGGATGAGCTGCGGCTGAGAGGATTAGTTCATCTACAGGCTAATCCTGCCCACATGCTGCTTAATGAGCAGAAATCCCCTGAGAGTTGCCAGACGCTCCCTCCATGCCCAGTTTCCCACTAACGAGAGTCCTGGGACCCCTCAGCCCTTCTGCACCGTCCCTAGATCTATAATCACCCAAGCTGGGGGCTCTAACACCTTATGTGCACCTCGGGAATACTTATATATATACTGTATCTATATAATACACAAAAGCCATCAATATTTTGTTGATATCCTTATAAACGGTGATTTCTGATGTCATTTCTGTCACATGACTCACTGCAATTTGTGTATTATAATAAAGTACCCCCTGTTGGAAAATATAAGGATATTAGAAGTTCCCTCTGAGTTCCATGACCTGTATAAAAACACTCCTTCGGTCTCGTACTTTTATAAGGTCATGAAACTCCTCTGTGACTTATAATATCCTTCTATTTTACAAGAGGGGGAACTTTATTCCTGATATAAAACACTGTCACAATAGCAGGAGTGAATGATATTCCCACTCTCTGCCCGGCCAGAAACAGAGAAGAACATGAGATAACGTTTGCCCATTTGGTGCCAACTCTGAGCCAGTGTGTAAATCTCCCAGTGCCCTGGTGCAAAGCTCCTGCTCATTCATTGGGCACAGGGCTGTGTGATTGGTGGCTGTGAGACCTCAGTAGGGATAGGAGTGTACGGGAAGGTAAGGGTTAATAAAGTGGGTATAGAGGGCAGGAGTGGCATGTGGGGCAGAGCCGTGGGTATGAGTTGGCCAGACAGTACCACTCACTGGGTTCCCTATAATAAATATGAGAATAGCAGGAATACTTCCCCTTACATCATCAGTGTGACAGTCTGGGGGGCAGCCATATGGGTAGAGGGGGGCCCTGCAGTGATATTTGTGTATTTCCATGTGTTTGTTTTATACCCGCAGAGTGACGTAATATTCACAGCTTGGCTTCTGTTCCGCTGCCAACTCCCAGCCTGTGCCCTCGGCTACTGACTAGAATTCTCCCTCTATTGCCACTGCCCACCCAGCACAGCCCGGGACCACCTGAGCTAACGGGGGCAGCAGGGGGGTCGGGACCAGTTCAAGCCCAAGGCTTATTGTGTGTAGGGGGGCAGAGAGAAATAAACAGGGGCCACTTGTATATGTATAACAGCTCTTACTGGAGGGGCCAAGGATCTCATACAGTGGGAGCCAATATGGGAGGAGCAGTGAGGCCCCACATATACCCCCCCACGTGACACAAGATTATCAGGACCCCAGTGATCTACATATTGTACCTCCCATCAAACACCCATGGACTCAAGGTCTGTTGTTAACCCTTTATGCCTGTACCCCCGGCATCTCCCACCTCAATCTCCTCCTGCCCCCTCCCCTCCATATCCCTGAATCCCACCATAAGGAACTGCCCCTCAGCTTCTGCACAACTATAACCCTCCTATATATCAGTTACCTCTCTATTTACTATCTCTCTATCTATTTATTTATTTGTCTATATCTCTCTCTCTCTCTCTCTATTTATTTATCTGTTTATTTATTTATCGATTTATTTATTTATCTATTTATTTATGTATCTGTGTATTTATTTATCAATTTACTTATTTATGTATTTATATATTTATTTATCTATTTATCTATGTATTTATTTATCAATGAATTTATTTCCAATCCCTGACAGCTCTGTTATTGCACCTGAGGCACTGCACCAGTTGTGTTATAGAAATAAATGCAGAGTAGCGCAGTCACACAGAGCCCCCAGGGGACACTTGTAGTATCGCAGCTGATATAAAATTATCCATCCCTGTCATAGGACCCCCTATAAGTCCTACAGAGCCCCTTGTGGCCATTGTCAGTATGGCAGCTGATATAAATACCGGTGGGGGCTGCAGCCACCGTGTGGCCAAATCATAAATAAAACAATAATACTGAGATTCTGCAGTGGCCTGGGATATTATTTGTAGCTCAGTTGCATAAAATACACTCAGGTATAGGTGGAAAAAAAACATCAGTCACTTTATTGCAACATCAAAAAAAAAATGTATTCATTAACCCATTAGATCCCATTCGATGACACCCCCATGTTCCACACTTGGTTTATTCATTTATTGACAAGTACAAATTATGGCTGGTTCCACCCTGAGTAATAAGAGAATCATTGCTGTTATTTCCCCAGCACAAACGCAACATTTGTGTATCTGCCAACACAAGATTGGGCTCAGAGAATTCCCTGGTCTCACACATGGTGGTACGTGAATTACCAGTGACTGCTCTTCATGTGAGTGCCACTCATCTTATAATAAAGTTACTGCAGAGAAGAAAGTGACCACTAGAGGGTAGTATTGCAGCATACACCTGTACTATTCTATGTGCCCTCCCTGTATAGAAACTGTCAGCTCCTGCCAGCCTGGTGGCTCTGATACTGACACAGCAGGTACATTGTTGGCAGTGACTGGGTAATTATGGGGACCCTCTCAACACATAATCACCCCACTTTATCATATGATGTGAACTTTGTCCTGTGAGAGGAAGCTTTTCCCATTGGCCCAGATGTATTATGGTTATTTCTGGGCCCCTACGGTATAATACAGGAGGGACTCCGTGCTTCTACTTGTCTAGATACCACCTTGTATGTAACTGGGTGTTGTGAGGCTGGAGGAGGTGATGGTGCTGGAGGGGACAATTAGAGCTGTAAGGTACCAGCACCTTCATGAAGCTGGGGTAAAAAAAACAGTAACAAGTGCCCCCCCCCGGAGGGTAACTGACAGATCTGGTGGGAAAGAGTAGTTCTGTGTGATACCACTGAGAAGGAGGGATCAGATATTACAGGTACAGACAGTTACAGGGGAGGATCAGATATTACAGGTACAGACAGTTACAGGGGAGGGATCAGATATTACAGGTACAGACAGTTACAGGAGGGATCAGATATTACAGGTACAGACAGTTACAGGGGAGGGATCAGATATTACAGGTACAGACAGTTACAGGGGAGGGATCAGATATTACAGGTACAGACAGTTACAGGGGAGGGATCAGATATTACAGGTACAGACAGTTACAGGAGGATCAGATATTACAGGTACAGACAGTTACAGGGGAGGGATCAGATATTACAGGTACAGACAGTTACAGGGGAGGGATCAGATATTACAGGTACAGACAGTTACAGGGAAGGATCAGATATTACAGGTACAGACAGTTACAGGAGGATCAGATATTACAGGTACAGACAGTTACAGGGGAGGGATCAGATATTACAGGTACAGACAGTTACAGGGGAGGGATCAGATATTACAGGTACAGACAGTTACAGGGGAGGATCAGATATTACAGGTACAGACAGTTACAGGGGAGGATCAGATATTACAGGTACAGACAGTTACAGGGGAGGGATCAGATATTACAGGTACAGACAGTTACAGGAGGATCAGATATTACAGGTACAGACAGTTACAGGGAAGGATCAGATATTACAGGTACAGACAGTTACAGGGGAGGGATCAGATATTACAGGTACAGACAGTTACAGGGGAGGGATCAGATATTACAGGTACAGACAGTTACAGGGGAGGGATCAGATATTACAGGTACAGACAGTTACAGGAGGATCAGATATTACAGGTACAGACAGTTACAGGGGAGGGATCAGATATTACAGGTACAGACAGTTACAGGGGAGGGATCAGATATTACAGGTACAGACAGTTACAGGGGAGGGATCAGATATTACAGGTACAGACAGTTACAGGGGAGGGATCAGATATTACAGGTACAGACAGTTACAGGAGGATCAGATATTACAGGTACAGACAGTTACAGGGGAGGGATCAGATATTACAGGTACAGACAGTTACAGGGGAGGGATCAGATATTACAGGTACAGACAGTTACAGGGGAGGGATCAGATATTACAGGTACAGACAGTTACAGGGGAGGATCAGATATTACAGGTACAGACAGTTACAGGGGAGGGATCAGATATTACAGGTACAGACAGTTACAGGAGGATCAGATATTACAGGTACAGACAGTTACAGGAGGATCAGATATTACAGGTACAGACAGTTACAGGGGAGGGATCAGATATTACAGGTACAGACAGTTACAGGAGGATCAGATATTACAGGTACAGACAGTTACAGGGAAGGATCAGATATTACAGGTACAGACAGTTACAGGGGAGGGATCAGATATTACAGGTACAGACAGTTACAGGGGAGGGATCAGATATTACAGGTACAGACAGTTACAGGGGAGGGATCAGATATTACAGGTACAGACAGTTACAGGAGGATCAGATATTACAGGTACAGACAGTTACAGGGGAGGGATCAGATATTACAGGTACAGACAGTTACAGGGGAGGGATCAGATATTACAGGTACAGACAGTTACAGGGGAGGGATCAGATATTACAGGTACAGACAGTTACAGGGGAGGGATCAGATATTACAGGTACAGACAGTTACAGGGGAGGGATCAGATATTACAGGTACAGACAGTTACAGGGGAGGGATCAGATATTACAGGTACAGACAGTTACAGGGGAGGGATCAGATATTACAGGTACAGACAGTTACAGGGGAGGATCAGATATTACAGGTACAGACAGTTACAGGGGAGGATCAGATATTACAGGTATAGACAGTTACAGGGGAGGGATCAGATATTACAGGTACAGACAGTTACAGGGGAGGGATCAGATATTACAGGTACAGACAGTTACAGGGGAGGGATCAGATATTACAGGTACAGACAGTTACAGGGGAGGGATCAGATATTACAGGTACAGACAGTTACAGGGGAGGGATCAGATATTACAGGTACAGACAGTTACAGGAGGATCAGATATTACAGGTACAGACAGTTACAGGAGGATCAGATATTACAGGTACAGACAGTTACAGGGGAGGGATCAGATATTACAGGTACAGACAGTTACAGGGGAGGATCAGATATTACAGGTACAGACAGTTATACGTTGATTTATGGATATTTTGGTATAATCCTCCTCTCCCAGACTTCAGACGCCGCAGTTGGATTATATTTGACTCCCAGTATCTCACAGACACAATGTTCCTGAATACCCAGTTGTGTATTGTGGGGACTCTGGGTATAGGGAGGCTCTGGGGTAAAGTAGGGGCTCTGGGATAAAGTGGGGGCTCTGGGGTACAGTGGGGGCTCTGGGGTACAGTGGGGGCTCAGCTGATATATAATGGAAATGGGATCTCAGGACACAGACAATTTCCCTGCATTCTGTTGGGGCCACTGAGCCTACAGATTTCTGTTCCATGGAATATTCACACAGGGATGAAGTTTCAGGCAGGAGATCACTCAGTGGGGTCGGTGAGTCCACGTATGGGAGAGGGAGACTCAGAGGGAATAGGGTGCTATTGAGGGTGTTTACAGTCCCAGCCTCTATGTATAATATATATTAGTTGTAGTGTGTGTAACACTGATTTATAGCTGAGTGTGTTACACATATCTGTGGGTAAGTGTGTGACACTGATATAATATTTGCTGTGTGTGAGTAGGGGGGTTTAATAGACATTTAACAGTCAGGGTGTGTTGCACATATTTAAAGGCACGGCATGACTTGCACAGCAAGATTTAAGTGGCAGGGGATGGGTTACTGGAGTCCTTGGTGCTGGTACATTGGTGTCTGTGCAATATCTCAGCTCCACCTCAGTGACAGACACAGGGAACATCTCCTGCCCCTCCATTCCAGGGCCCCAGATAATCAGTCTCTGATAAGTCTCCCCATGGGCCAATTAGCAACAGACTTTGTTGGCAGAGGAGATTAGGGAGGCGCATGTGCTGGGGCCTCTGGGACTGTCTCACTGTCTGGGGATCGGCACCAGAACTCAACAACAAAGGGATTTACCCAATTAAAGGACTAGGCTGACCTGATAGGGAACTGCAGCCTCTCTGTGTGTGAGTGAATGCAGAGTTGTGATTGGCTCTTCCCCCTCCTACTCGGGCCAGTGCTGAAACTAATAGCAACAGCCCCACACACAACACAGTGTACACAGCAACCCCTATACCTGCCCCTCCCTGACACTCACAACTCCATAAATTGTTCATTATGAGAGCAGCCCCCCTGTCCCCTCACAACTGCAGGGTCTGCTCCCTCTATAGTTACACTACGGCTTCTGGCAGGACCATTAGGCCACACCCACCCCTCATTTGGGACACAAACTGGGATAGTAACAAATCTATGGGGAGCTCCAAAATAGGGGACCTTTTTAAAGATAACGATCATTTTTAGTGAAACCAACACCATCTATTATCTATTATTGTCTACAAAAATGCTGCGTAATTGGCAGCCCACCGGCTGCATCCGGCCCACAACCCCCCCTTGTGTGGCCCCCACATGAAAGTCTGCCTGTTGTGTCTGATTATCATGTGTAACATTTAATGAGTATCAGTATTTGTATCAGTACTGAGATTAACTGGCCCCCGTATTGTTTTAACCTCAAATGCAGACTGTGATTCCCTGTATTGTTCTACCTGAGACCCCTCTATTGTTTCTATCCTAAAGCCCCTGTATTGTTCTACCTGAGACCCCTCTATTTTTTCTATCCTAAAGCCCCTGTACTGTTCTACCTGAGACCCCTCTATTGTGTCTATCCTAAAGCCCCTGTACTGTTCTACCTGAGACCCCTCTATTGTTTATACCCTAAAGCCCCTGTATTGTTCTACCTGAGACCCCTCTATTGTTTATACCCTAAAGCCCCTGTACTGTTCTACCTGAGACCCCTCTATTGTTTCTATCCTAAAGCCCCTGTACTGTTCTACCTGAGACCCCTCTATTGTTTATATCCTAAAGCCCCTGTACTGTTCTACCTGAGACCCCTCTATTGTTTATATCCTAAAGCCCCTGTACTGTTCTACCTGAGACCCCTCTATTGTTTCTATCCTAAAGCCCCTGTACTGTTCTACCTGAGACCCCTCTATTGTTTCTATCCTAAAGCCCCTGTACTGTTCTACCTGAGACCCCTCTATTGTTTATATCCTAAAGCCCCTGTACTGTTCTACCTGAGACCCCTCTATTGTTTATACCCTAAAGCCTCTGTACTGTTCTACCTGAGACCCCTCTATTGTTTCTATCCTAAAGCCCCTGTACTGTTCTACCTGAGACCCCTCTATTGTTTCTATCCTAAAGCTCCTGTACTGTTCTACCTGAGACCCCTCTATTGTTTATATCCTAAAGCCCCTGTACTGTTCTACCTGAGACCCCTCTATTGTTTATATCCTAAAGCCCCTGTACTGTTCTACCTGAGACTCAGACTGAAACTGTCACATTGTTCTCCTGTTCACACTTTATACAAAATGCTAATGGGGCCCCAGCACTGTGTGACTGTATGTAGTACATATTAGACTGAGAGCTTTCCCTGTCTCCTGCTGTATAATGTATGTCCTATGCTCCTGTGTGTCTCATATTCTGCCTGTCCTATGCTCCCTTTGAGTGCCATACTCTCTACTGCCACCCTAGTGTCTTCTCTTCTTCTTTCTACCACCATATTGCCTCCTCTTCTTCCATTCCCACCCTACTGCCTTTTCTTCTTTCAACTCCCACCTTATTGACTTTTCTTCTTCTGACTCCAACCCTTATGTCTTTTTTTCTTTTTACTTCCACCCTACAGTCTCCTCTCTTTCTTGCTCCCACCGTATAGTTCATGACACTGAAGGTATCCTCAGTTCCACTCCTGTATGCCGTGCTACGTAAACTTTGCTTTTCTCTTCCCTCATTCATTTCTCTAAACTTTAGGAAGGTCGCTCTGTCCTGCTTAATGATTGTTCTGCAGCAATTGACCTTTTTCTCTAATATTAATATAATATAAATCCAGTAAATACTCTTATTGCCGGCAGATTAGAACATGTAGAGTGAACTAATCCCACCAGCCTGGTGCCTGATTAAGCCCTGCTGGGTTTCCTCTACACTGACTGGTCCCTCTGCAGAGACAGGAGTCGGGGGGGGGGACCCACTGGGCTGCTATGTAGGGAATTTACTGGGCTGCTATGTAGGGAATTTCGGCAGATGATGCTGATATTGTTGCCCTTAGTATTTATGTATGTGATATTGCTGCCCTTAATATATAGTTATGTATGTGATATTGTTGCCATTACACTGAGCCCCCCACTAGGCACTAGTAAAGCCCACTAGGGGTGCAATAGCCATAGAAGTGACTGTTATTTAGTAGAAGGGGAGGGAAGGGTCTGGGCTGTTCCCGCTGGTGGAAGATAAAATCCTGAGCTGACAGGCTGCTATTTCCTCAGGAGAAGGGGCCAAGCTCTCTGGACTTTGTTACATGCCGAGCTCCATATAAACACAATGGGGGGGGCTTGCACAGAACTGCTCTCTCCCCAGCCCCCAACCCCCAGTGCTGCTCCCACAGCCACCAAATCCCCATCCCCTTCCCTATAGAAATGTCAGGGCTGTACAGAGAGTGAGCTGTGGCCCCTGTCACCTTGCTGGGGCCCATAAAGCCAAACATTGTGTCCTTCCCCCTGACCCTGGGACAGGCTAAGAGCCAACACACAGTGGGGGTATTGCTACCTTAAATATAATTTTATTAATGCACATGTTTCTTCTCATGCTCTTACCCCCCCCCTTGAATTCTTCACTGTCATGCTAACAAAGACTCTGTTGCTAAGATCAGTGGCCTTAGCAACCACTCCAGGCTACATCGATGAACAAAATAATAAAAAAACAAGTAATTGAAATAAAACTGAACAAAACAAATACAATAAAAAAAAACTACAATCCCATAAAAATGTCATCGTAAAAAATGAAGAGGAAGATGAACTTTTCTTTATCCAACGAAAAAGGTAAAATCTCTTATAAATATAAGCGAAACCTTCTGATATTCATTATCAGTTTAACGAATGTTCAGCTCTAAACTGTGATGTTCACAATCAAATGTCCAGAATTAAATTAGTGAATTGCAGCTGAATCCTCCCCTCTGTGCTGGAGTCACAAATGTAATATAGACGTAGTAGAACGACATCACATAAAGACTATATAGTGTCGTACGTTCATATAAATTGTGTCGATACAAAACGAGGTGTGAAAATGACCAATAAAAAGATATTCAAAAATTCTTTACATACATAACACACACTTAAAATACTTTTATTATTAATGTCTAATATACCCAAACATAGCATGCATTTTTAAAACTTGTGTATATAAAAACAATATATACAAAAAGACATATAAAGCATATATAACCCTTAACAATTTGCCATATGTAACATATTAAAAGCACAAAATATATAAAGACACGTATGTGCCAAACCCCAGTGTAGAGGTCTAAGGACGTAACTTTAAAAGGGGTGTAGGGAAAAACAAGTTTTTGTATTATGAATCGTGTCCCTGAGGAAGGGGGAAGGGGGAAGGGGAAAATGTGAAACGTGTTGGACTGAATTGTATTTACACAAATTGTATGAACTTACTACACTATATAGTTTTTAACTAATTTGTGCTTTCTTGTAGTTCTACTACATCAGTATCTGAGATTCATTATCAACTGGAAACTGATTGTGTGGAAATGCACCGGCCTAAAGGGCCACCCACTGATGTATTCACATTATGGAGAGAAGGGACAAGTGGAATTACTGATAATGAACCCAATCGGCTGTAGGAAACGGAGGCCACCAGGCAGTTCCTAGTAAGAGACAGCAGCCATATAAATATACCAGGGCCTGTCTGTATACAGAACTATATATAGCACAAGGCATAGATGCCCTTCATATCTGTGTCAAGTCAGGCCCTGAAGGGTCAGTCCTGTACCTTTAGAAGTTGGGGGAGGGTAGCATTTCTGGAAGAGAGATACAGGTCCCATTTCCAAAGACTGACTTGAGTCATCAGTGAGTTACATCCAGTCCTGGCATTTTATTGCCCTTTGTCACTAGTTGTGTGTCCAGAATGATCATTTGTCCCTGATGGCATGACAAGATGGAGACAGTAGGACAAGATGGAGACAGTAGGGAAGATGGAGACAGTAGGACAAGATGGAGACAGTAGGACAAGATGGAGACAGTAGGACAAGATGGAGACAGTAGGGAAGATGGAGACAGTAGGACAAGATGGAGACAGTAGGACAAGATGGAGACAGTAGGACAAGATGGAGACAGTAGGACAAGATGGAGACAGTAGGGCAAGATGGAGACAGTAGGGCAAGATGGAGACAGTAGGACAAGATAGAGCCAGTAGGGCAAGATGGAAGCAGTAGGACAAGATGGAGACAGAATGGTAACATGGAGACAGTAGGACAAGATGGAGACAGTAAAACAAGATGAAGACAGTAGGACAAGATGGGGACAGTAGGGCAAGATAGAAACAGTAGGACAAGATGAAGACAGTAGTTCAATATGGAGACAGTAAAACAAGATGGAGACAGTAGGACAAAATGAAGACAGTAGGACAAGATGGAGATAGTAAAACAAGGTGGAGACAGTAGGACAAGATGGAGACAGTAGGACAAGATGGAGACAGTAGGACAAGATGGAGACAATAGGACAAGGTGGAGACAGTAGGACAAGATGAAGACAGTAGGACAAGATGGAGACAGTAGGACAAGATGGAGACAGTAGGACAAGATGGAGACAGTAGGACAAGATGGAGACAGTAGGACAAGATAGAGCCAGTAGGGCAAGATGGAAACAGTAGGACAAGATGGAGACAGAATGGTAACAAAGAGACAGTAGGACAGGATGGAGACAGTAAAACAAGATGAAGACAGTAGGACAAGATGGGGACAGTAGGGCAAGATAGAAACAGTAGGACAAGATGGAGACAGTAGTTCAAGATGGAGACAGTAAAACAAGATGGAGACAGTAGGACAAAATGAAGACAGTAGGACAAGATGGAAATAGTAAAACAAGGTGGAGACAGTAGGACAAGATGGAGACAGTAGGACAAGATGGAGACCGTAGGACAAGATGGAGACAATAGGACAAGGTGGAGTGGAGACAGTAGGACAAGATGGAGACAGTAGGACAAAATGAAGACAGTAGGACAAGATGGAGATAGTAAAACAAGGTGGAGACAGTAGGACAAGATGGAGACAGTAGGACAAGATGGAGACAGTAGGACAAGATGGAGACAATAGGACAAGGTGGAGTGGAGACAGTAGGACAAGATGGAGACAGTAGGACAAAATGAAGACAGTAGGACAAGATGGAGATAGTAAAAAAAGGTGGAGACAGTAGGACAAGATGGAGACAGTAGGACAAGATGGAGACAGTAGGACAAGATGGAGACAATAGGACAAGGTGGAGTGGAGACAGTAGGACAAGATAGAGACAGCAGAAGATGGAGACTGTAGGGAAAGATGGAGACTCTAGAGCATGTTAGAAACAGTATGTGAAGATGCAGGTAGGTGGAGGTAGCTAAAGGGTTGATATATATAAGGTTCTGGAAGCCAGCACAGGTCGATTTTGCCTGGGTGCAAAAAGCCCAATAAGTAGAGATCTAGCAACGGATGAAGCTTGCACTCACAGGTCTTAAAATACATTTTCAAGTGTTTATTGGATCAAAAAACAACTAACGTTTCGGCTAGCACTCTAGCCTTTCTCAAAGTGCACACACAAACAAACATCAACCATTGAAACCCCCAGTGGCAGGAATATATGAATTAATGGGCTCCGCATAATTTGTCCCCTGTCGCTGCCACTATGTGCATTTGCAATTGGTCTTACTAGTCACATTTCTAGTGTATCTCCTTACAGACTGGGGGGTGAATAAGGCCTGACAGCTGATATTCCTGTCTGACTGTGGGGGTTTCCAGCTGAGGCAAATGTGTATGTTGTGCCCATGACAATGGCAGTCTCCTCCTAATTCACCTGACTTGGGGCACTTAGTGTGAGGCAATTAGATTGCAAGCTCCACTGATTGTGTGTCTGCACCATAATAACTGCTAGTTGCTAGGCAACTGAATGGTAAAGCAAGTGTGACTGGCAGGTTAGGGAGCTATTTATACACCTGCTGGCTGAGGTGCCCGGCGTTGCCAGGGAATATGATGTTACATCTGTATAATACATAACTGAAGATTTTTGGAGGAATCACAGAATTGCTAAGTAATTTATTCTCAATAAGAGGGAACAATATAACAACTCCAACTCCCAGACATGCCCCATAAAGATGCCCAAGTGGAGGTTACTGGAAACGTGATTATCATAGAGATGTGTAGTTGCACATCACAGAGGAGAGACCTACTGGGAATATATTATTATTATTATTATTACTATTAATAATGGGCAACACTGTACAACTGATTTCTGCTCATTATGTAAAATCCCTGCCATAAAGCAAGGCTGAGCTATAGCTTTTTGCCAACAAGGAAGTGGTCACATGACCCTGAGGAAAGAGGCCCCTCCCATACAAATATAAAGTGCCAATACAATCGCTGGCAGTGACATTTATAGCAAAATGACTGTGTTCAATGGAGAAACAGACCAACCGCAAGTTTGTTTCACAACAGCACAAGGACACTTTCTGCCCTTTTAAGACAAAACAAGGAGGAGTAAAATCTGTGACCTGCAGTACCGCCCCCCACCTGCTGCCAGAGGCACATCCCACCATACGCAGCAGTGCAACAGCGCCACCAATGAATAATCTGCACACAATATCCTGACGTTTGAGTGATCAGGAACAAAGCACCTCCCATTAAAAGACAAGCACCACCTTCTATTTGAATCCCAAAAAAATAATAAGATCCTACTTCCCCTTTAAAAGGACATTAAAGGGATTCTGTTATGATTTATATGGTGTAGTTTTTATGTCTAAATGACACAGTTTACACTGCAAATAATTCAATATAAAATGTCATTCGTGAAGCAGCAAGTGTATTTAGTTGTAATATTGGTGTGTAGGTGCATCTCAGCTCATTTTGCCTGGTCATGTGATTTCAGAAAGAGCCAGCACTTTAGGATGGAACTGCTTTCTGGCAGCCTGTTGTTTCTCCTACTCAATGTAACTGAATGTGTCTCAGTGGGACCTGGATTTTACTATTGAGTGTTGTTCTTAGATCTACCAGGCAGCTGTTATCTTGTATTAGGGAGCTGCTATCTGGTTACCTTCCCATTGTTCTGTTGTTAGGCTGCTGGGGGGGGGTGATATCAGTCCAACTTGCAGTACAGCAGTAAAGAGTGATTGAAGTTTATCAGAGCACAAGTCACATGCCTGGGGGCAGCTGGGAAACTGACAATATGTTTTCAAAATTAAATATGAAAAAATCAGTTTGCTCTTTTGAGAAATGGATTTCCGTGCAGAATTCTGCTGGAGCAGCTCTATTAACTGATGTGTTTTGAAAAAAATATATTTTCTCATGACAGTTTCCCTTTAACCCTTAAGTTCCCAGTGTGATTCTGCACCAGCCTGGGCCTAAAGATAACTCAGTTGTCACACTGGGGGTGGTGCCTATCATAGTGACAGTCCCCAGTATTTGAACCTTTCCTTCCCCAGCACCAGCATGTCCCACTATATCCCCCGGGTGCCCATGCACTTACCATCCTTGCGGTAAAATGCGATCTCCACCTTACGCTCCTCGGACCCCACAAGGGCCTGTGCAATTTGGGAGGTGGAGCTGGGGGTGGTGCGGGGCCCATACAGGAAGTCACATGTGCACGGCCTCTGCATGACCTCAGCCCGCGTGTAACCGCACATGGTACAGAATGCATCGTTGCAGTAAATGACTGCGCAGTTCTCCACGCGGGCGTTGGCGATGATGAACTTGCGGCCTGTGAGGAGACAAAGAGAGAGGATTTAGGGGACTGTATGGGGCACATTGGGGCAATAGAATCCTGGGGGGCAACCTGACCCCAATAAACTGGTCTTGTACCTAATGATTTCATTTCATGAACTGAATTAATAAAAACGAACCCGAATTCTAACCCTAACCCTAATCCTAATCTATCCCTAACCATAACCCAAACCCTAACTCTAATTCTAAATGTAATTCTAGTCCTAATTATAACCTTAACCCTAACACCAACCCTAACCGTTACCCCAATACTAGACAGACATGAAGTGAGACCTGGAAAGAGACAGGAAGACTTTAAGGGAACAGTTCAGTGTAAAAACAAAAACTGGGTAAATAAATAGTCTGTGCAAAATAAAAAATATATCTAATATAGTTAGTTAGACAAAAATGTAATGTATAAAGGCTGGAGTGACTGGATGTGTAACATAATAGCCAGAACACTACTTCCTGCTTTTCAGCTCTCTAACTCTGAGTTAGTCAGTGACTATAAGGGGGCCACATGGGACATAACTGTTCAGTGAGTTTGTAATTGATCCTCAGCATTCAGCTCAGATTCAAAAGCAACAGATATGACTCATGTGACCTCCCCTCAAGTCTCTGATTGGTTACTGCCTGGTTACCAATCAGTGGAAAGCAAGAGCTGAAAAGCAGGAAGTAGTGTTCTGGCTATTATGTTACACATCCAGTCACTCCAGCCTTTATACATTACATTTTTGCCTAACTAACTATATTACATACATTATTTATTTTGCACAGACTATTTATTTCCCTAGTTTTTATTTTTATACTGAACTGTTCCTTTAAGTAAAGATGTCACCCTTCAGACTGGGGACTGTGTCAGTTGTTGTTTCTCTAGTTCAGTGGGACATGGGTGTGATGTCTAATGACAGTTTTGAGTAGGGATGCACCGAATCCACTATTTTGGATTCGGCCGAACCCCCGAATCCTTTGTGAAAGATTCAGCCGAATACCGAACCGAATCTGAACCCTAATTTGCATATGCAAATTAGGGATGGGAAGTGAAAAATAATTTAACTTCCTTGTTTTGTGACGAAAAGTCACGCAATTTCCCTCCCCACCCCTAATTTGCATACGCAAATAAGGATTCGGATTCGGTTCGGCCGGGCAGAAGGATTCGGCCGAATCTGAATCCTGCTGAAAAAGGCCGAATCCTGGCCGAATCCCGAACCGAATCCTGGATTCGGTGCATCCCTAGTTTTGAGTAGATAAGCCACATACCAACACTGACAGTCAGCGAGTTGTGACAAAGTTGTTACAGACAGTGACTATTTATTGGGCTGTTTGGGTCTGTGTGTAGCTGAAATACCAGGGACTGTATTGACTCACAATCTGGGCCTAAGACTGAACTACACAGTGCGAGTTCTTCAGACCAGACGCAATGAGAGGAAGCGCAGGAGTCTACAAGTGTCACATATACAAACTGCCAGCAGCCCACGCGACACCACTGTTGGATAAAGACACAACGTGCAGTGTTCACATTTGTATCACTTACATTTAGTGTCGGACTGGTCCACAGGGATACCAGGAAAAGTCCCGGGGGGCCCAGGTATCAGGGGTCCCTCCTGCTGCTAAACATTTGGCCTATTTCATGGTCATTCCCTATTTCTATGAGAACAAAGAGGCTAAATAGATGGAATAACAGATTATAGTCTGTAAAGAAAAGAGACTGGGAGAATAGATAGACGGTGAGTGAGGAGAGGAGGAATATTAGTACTGAGAGTGGCCCCTGGGCTAAGGTTTTTGGTGGCCCCTGGTGTCCCAGTCTGACACTGGTTACATTATATTCAGCACATGTGACTCCTGCACTTCCTCTCATTGGTTGGATCAGAAGAACTTGCGCAGCTCAGTCTAATAGTGACTGATATCATGACTGGGGGTCCCATATAAACATTCACGTGTAACAATCACACGACTGCTGGTGCCACATTCAGCCTCGTGTGTAGCAATGGGGGCAAGTGGGGCACTTGGGTTTAATAGAAAGGGGCCGGTGCTACAGACTGGGAGGGGCCCGTGTGACAGTTGTAGGTGCAGAAGTGATGGATCATATATAAGTGTAAATAACTCCCTCCCTCCCAGGGGCCCCTGTTTGTGTCTCTCACTCATTTTCCATTAAGTGCCGGGAAGATAAACACTTCATTCCTTAGTCACACGCACGCCTCACACACTCACACACTCACATACTCACATACACACACACAGTTACACACACACTTACACACACACACACACACACACTCACTCACACACTCACATACACACACACAGTTACACACACTCATTCACACACACACTTACACACACACACACACAAACTCACACACTCACATACACACACACACTTACACACACACAAACTCACACACTCACTCACACACTCACTCACACACTCACTCACTCTCACACTCACACACTCACTCACACACTCACTCACACACACAGTTACACTCACTCACCCACAAACTCACACACTCACATACACACACACAGTTACACACACTCACTTACACACACTTACACAGCAGACATAGAGGGGGGGATGTAGCACAGTCTCTCCCCAGCAGTTGGGGGGGGTTGCAGCAAGTTACCAGTAAAAGTGATGTGTGGCCCTGGGGCCGGTGTGACGAGTGTGTAACTGGGATATAGTCAGGATTGTGCCCACAGCTAATAACTACACATCACATGGCCAGTAGCAAATACAGTCCCCATGTTACACCCTTATATCTACCGGTATATATATCTATATCTATAGTAATGTCACTCACTATGGCAGCTCCCACTAATGCACCAAACGGGGGGATCACCTGCTGCATTTGGGGGGTTTCGCTGTCTGAGAGCTGGGGGGGGCAGATAGCCCATATAAGTGAACCCCCATTAAAGTGCAAGTTCTGCTGCTAACTGCTCCCCATTTATCAGTTATTTATAAATTCCAATTCCAGTGAATGTGGGGGTGAATAAGCAGCAGCCCCTGTGTCTCCCCCCAGTACAGAGTCTGCTCTAATCCCATGAGATCAAGTTGTAACAAATCAGCACTTACATAATTACTAAACATCCCTGTGTCTGGGAGCCGCTCCTATATACTGAGCACTGGCCGTTACTAACGTCTGTCCCATAGCAACGCTTACAAGTGTACAAATGCACAGCAAAACATGGAAGTCACTTGCAAATTGTCTCAGAAGATCCTGAGCTGTGTCTGAGCTGTATTTATATATCGGCAGCTTTAGGGGGGACACACGTGCCTATATAATAATAATTCTAATAACAACCCCCCTCCCCAGACACTGGGAATTGCACTCAAATCCTGCGGGGGGGGGGGGGGGGGGGGCTGGTGGTGCCCCATTCTCTGTCCCTAATCACAAGCAATGAAATAGTAGCACATGTCTATATACTGTATCTGTATCTATATATATATCTATATATATATATGTCTTATAACTGTGTATATACTGTATCTATATATATATATGTCTTATAACTGTGTATATACTGTATCTATATATATATATATGTCTTATAACTGTGTATATACTGTATCTGTATCTATATATATATATGTCTTATAACTGTGTATATATACTGTATCTATATATATATATATATATGTGTGTGTGTGTGACAGACATATTGGGACCAGTAAGAAACTGGACTGGCACATGGCTACAGAGCTGACAATCAGTGGGAGGAGTCAGAACATTAGAGACTTTTAATGTTATATAATAAAAGGTGCTAAGCTTGTGGAGGAGCAGTAACCCATAGCAACCAATCAATAGGGATTATTTACCGGCAAAAAAGCAAGCATCTTATTGGTTGCTGTGGGTTACTGCTCCTGGGCAAAACTTAGTACCGTTTATTACATATGGGGTTAATGGGAAGTGATAAATACACAGAATATATACAGAGACTCAGCTTCCACCTCCAACACTACATTCATGGATCAGCTGGGCTCTCTCCACTAAATACGGCTCCTAAGGAGAATATCAAGCCTTAACCCTACACATGCCAGGAAGATCAGTGCAACAATGGAATACAATGAGCACATTACATGCAGACATGTCAATAAGATCAGTGCAACACAATGTGCCCAGACATACCAGTAATATCACTGCAAGAAATAGAGAATGGGAATATTAACCCTGGACATGACAGTAATAAATAAATAAATAGATAATCCCATAGACAAGATAAATCAGCAAAGTGCCAGTGTGAGTGACACCCCCGGGGGATGGGCTTATACTGTGAGACTGTAATAGACTGTACCCCCAACCTTGTACACACACATATATATATATATACAGAGTATACAGTACAGACACATACATATATATATACACAGAGTATACAGTACAGACACACATATATATATATATATATATACACAGAGTATACAGTACAGACACACATATATATATATATACAGAGTATACAGTACAGACACACATATATATATATATATACAGAGTATACAGTACAGACACACATATATATATACACAGAGTATACAGTACACACATATATATATATATATACACAGAGTATACAGTACAGACACATATATATATATATATATACACAGAGTATACAGTACACACATATATATATATATATACACAGAGTATACAGTACACACACATATATATATATATACACAGAGTATACAGTACACACACATATATATATATATACACAGAGTATACAGTACACACACATATATATATATATATACACAGAGTATACAGTACACACACATATATATATATATATATATATACACAGAGTATACAGTACAGACACATATATATATATATATATATACACACACACACACACACATATATATATACGTATATACACAGAGTAAGATCAGCATTTAACCCTCTCATGCCAGAGACTCCAGACATAATCACATGCACTGGTACCAGGATACCCAGTTTCTCTCATTAGAATAAAAATACCCCCCGCCCCCCCCCCACACCCACTGGCAGGAGTAACAGTGAAACAATCAGACAGTTGGTGCCAGAATCACAACTGACAGTCGGGAGTCGCTGAGACACAATCTGATCCAGGAACATTAACTCTCCCTCCCTCTGTTCTGTCTCCAATTAACCCCCGGCCCTGGCTCTGGTGTCTGATAACTTATCTACTGTCTCACTTACCTACTAGTGATACACACTCACCCCACTCTCACTTACCTACTAGTGATACACACTCACCCCACTCTCACTTACCTACTAGTGATACACACTCACTCCACTCTCACTTACCTACTAGTGATACACACTCACCCCACTCTCACTTACCTACTAGTGATACACACTCACCCCACATTCATTTTCCTACTACTGATACACACTCGCCCCACTCACACTTACATACTACTGATACACACTCACCCCACTCTCACTTACCTACTAGTGATACACACTCATCCCACTCTCACTTACCTACTACTGATACACACTCGCCCCACTCACACTTACCTACTACTGATACACACTCACCCCACTCTCACTTACCTACTAGTGATACACACTCATCCCACTCTCACTTACCTACTAGTGATACACACTCACCCCACTCTCACTTACCTACTAGTGATACACACTCACCCCACATTCATTTTCCTACTAGTGATACACACTCACCCCACTCTCACTTACCTACTACTGATACACACTTGCCCCACTCACACTTACCTACTACTGATACACACTCGCCCCACTCTCACTTACATACTACTGATACACACTCACCCCACTCTCACTTACCTACTAGTGATACACACTCATCCCACTCTCACTTACCTACTACTGATACACACTCGCCCCACTCACACTTATCTACTAGTGATACACACTCATCCTACTCTCACTTACCTACTAGTGATACAAACTCACCCCACTCTCACTTACCGACTAGTGATACACACTCACCCCACTCTCACTTACCTACTAGTGATACACACTCACCCCACTCTCACTTACCTACTAGTGATACACACTCACCCCACTCTCACTTACCTACTAGTGATACACACTCACCCCACTCTCACTTACCTACTACTGATACACACTCGCCCCACTCTCACTTACCTACTACTGATACACACTCGCCCCACTCTCACTTACCTACTAGTGATACACACTCACCCCACTCTCACTTACCTACTAGTGATAAACTCTCACCCGACTCTCACTTACCTACTAGTGATACACTCTCACCCCACTTTTACTTACCCACTAGTGATACACACTCACCCCACTCTCACTTTCCTACTAGTGATAAACTCTCACCCCACTCTCACTTACCTACTAGTGATACACACTCACCCCACTCTCACTTACCTACTAGTGATACACACTCACCACACTTTCACTTACCTACTAGTGATACACACTCACTCCACTTTCACTTACCCACTAGTGATACACACTCACCCCACTCTCACTTTCCTACTAGTGATAAACTCTCACCCCACTCTCACTTACCTACTAGTGATACACACTCACCCCACTCTCACTTACCTACTAGTGATACACACTCACCACACTTTCACTTACCTACTAGTGATACACACTCACTCCACTTTCACTTACCTACTAGTGATACACACTCACCCCACTTTCACTTACCTACTAGTGATACACTTACTCCCACTCTCACTTACCTACTAGTGATACACACTCACCCCACTTTTACTTACCCACTAGTGATACACACTCACCCCACTCTCACTTTCCTACTAGTTATAAACTCTCACCCCACTCTCACTTTCATACTAGTGATACACACTCACCCCACTCTCACTTACCTACTAGTGGTACACACTCACCCCACTTTTACTTACCTACTAGTGATACTCACTCACCCCACACTCATTTTCCTACTAGTGATATACTCTCACCCCACTCTCACTCACATACTAGTGATACACACTCACCTCACTCTCATTTACCTACTAGTGATACACACTCACCCACTCTCACTTACCTACTAGTGTCGTGATACACACTCACTCCGCTCTCATTTACCTACTAGTGATACACATTCACCCCACTCTCACTTACCTACTTGTGATACACACTCACTCCACTCTCACTTACATACTAGTGATACACCCTCACCCCACTCTCACTTACCTACTAGTGATAAACTCTCACACCACTCTCCCTTACCTACTAGTGATACACACTCACCCCACTCTCATTTACCTACTAGTGATACACACTCACCCCACTCTCATTTACCTACTAGTGATACACACTAACTCCACTCTCACTTACCTACTAGTGATACACACTCACCCCACTCTCACTTTCCTACTAGTGATAAACTCTCACCCCACTCTCACTTACCTACTAGTGATACACACTCACTGCACTTTCACTTACCTACTAGTGATACACTCTCACCCCACTTTTACTTACCCACTAGTGATACACACTCACTCCACTCTCATTTACCTACTAGTGATACACACTCACTCCACTCTCACTTACCTACTTGTGATACACTCTCACCCCACTTTTACTTATCCACTAGTGATACATAGTCACCCCACTCTCACTTTCCTACTAGTGATAAACTCTCACTCCTCTCTCACTTACCTACTAGTGATACACACTCACCGCACTTTCACTTACCTGCTAGTGATACACTCTCACTCCACTTTTACTTACCCACTAGTGATACACACTCACCCCACTCTCACTTTCCTACTAGTGATACACACTCACCCCACTTTCACTTACCTACTAGTGATACACACTCACCCCACTTTCACTTACCTACTAGTGATACACAATCACCCCACTTTTACTTATCTTCTAGTGATACACTTACTCCCACTCTCACTTACCTACTAGTGACACACACTCACCCCACTCTCACTTTCATAATTGTGATAAACTCTCACCTCACTCTCACTTACCTACTAGTGATACACGCTCACCCCACTTTCACTTACCTACTAGTGATACACACTCACCCCACTCTCACTTACCTACTAGTGATAAACTCTCACCCCACTTTTACTTACCCACTAGTGATACACACTCACCCCACTCTCACTTTCCTACTAGTGATAAACTCTCACCCCACTCTCACTTACCTACTAGTGATACACACTCACCCCACTCTCACTTACCTACTAGTGATACACACTCACCCCACTTTCACTTACCTACTAGTGATACACACTCACTCCACTTTCACTTACCTACTAGTGATACACACTCACCCCACTTTCACTTACCTACTAGTGATACACTTACTCCCACTCTCACTTACCTACTAGTGATACACACTCACCCCACTTTTACTTACCCACTAGTGATACACACTCACCCCACTCTCACTTACCTACAAGTGATACACAATTACGCCACTCTCACTTACCTACTAGTGATAGACACTCACCCCGCTTTCACTTACCTACTAGTGATACACACTTACCCCGCTTTTACTTACCTACTAGTGGTACACACTTACCCCACTCTCTCTTACCTACTAGTGATACACATTCACCCCACTCTCACTTACCTACTAGTGATAAACTCTCACTCCACTCTCCCTTACCTACTAGTGATACACACTCACCCACTCTCATTTACCTACTAGTGATACACACTCACCCCACTCTCACTTACCTACTAGTGATATACACTCACTCCATTCTCACTTACCTACTAGTGATACACACTCACTCCACTCTCATTTACCTACTAGTAATACACACTCACCCCACTCTCACTTACCTACTAGTGATACACACTCACCCCACTCTCATTTTCCTACTAGTGATAAACTTTCACGCCACTCTCACTTACCTACTAGTGATACACACTCACCCCACTCTCACTTACCTACTAGTGATACACACTCACCCCACTCTCACTTTCCTACTAGTGATAAACTCTCACCCCACTCTCACTTACCTACTAGTGATACACACTCACTGCACTTTCACTTACCTACTAGTGATACACTCTCACCCCACTTTTACTTACCCACTAGTGATACACACTCACTCCACTCTCATTTACCTACTAGTGATACACACTCACTCCACTCTCACTTACCTACTTGTGATACACTCTCACCCCACTTTTACTTATCCACTAGTGATACATAGTCACCCCACTCTCACTTTCCTACTAGTGATAAACTCTCACTCCTCTCTCACTTACCTACTAGTGATACACACTCACCGCACTTTCACTTACCTGCTAGTGATACACTCTCACTCCACTTTTACTTACCCACTAGTGATACACACTCACCCCACTCTCACTTTCCTACTAGTGATACACACTCACCCCACTTTCACTTACCTACTAGTGATACACACTCACCCCACTTTCACTTACCTACTAGTGATACACAATCACCCCACTTTTACTTATCTTCTAATGATACACTTACTCCCACTCTCACTTACCTACTAGTGACACACACTCACCCCACTCTCACTTTCATAATTGTGATAAACTCTCACCTCACTCTCACTTACCTACTAGTGATACACGCTCACCCCACTTTCACTTACCTACTAGTGATACACACTCACCCCACTCTCACTTACCTACTAGTGATAAACTCTCACCCCACTTTTACTTACCCACTAGTGATACACACTCACCCCACTCTCACTTTCCTACTAGTGATAAACTCTCACCCCACTCTCACTTACCTACTAGTGATACACACTCACCCCACTCTCACTTACCTACTAGTGATACACACTCACCCCACTTTCACTTACCTACTAGTGATACACACTCACTCCACTCTCACTTACCTACTAGTAATACACACTCACCCCACTCTCACTTACCTACTAGTGATACACACTCACCCCACTCTCATTTTCCTACTAGTGATAAACTTTCACGCCACTCTCACTTACCTACTAGTGATACACACTCACCCCACTCTCACTTACCTACAAGTGATACACAATTACGCCACTCTCACTTACCTACTAGTGATAGACACTCACCCCGCTTTCACTTACCTACTAGTGATACACACTTACCCCGCTTTTACTTACCTACTAGTGGTACACACTTACCCCACTCTCTCTTACCTACTAGTGATACACATTCACCCCACTCTCACTTACCTACTAGTGATAAACTCTCACTCCACTCTCCCTTACCTACTAGTGATACACACTCACCCACTCTCATTTACCTACTAGTGATACACACTCACCCCACTCTCACTTACCTACTAGTGATATACACTCACTCCATTCTCACTTACCTACTAGTGATACACACTCACTCCACTCTCATTTACCTACTAGTGATACACACTCACCCCACTCTCACTTACCTACTAGTGATACACACTCACTTCACTCTCACTTACCTACTAGTAATACACACTCACCCCACTCTCATTTTCCTACTAGTGATAAACTTTCACGCCACTCTCACTTACCTACTAGTGATACACACTCACCCCACTCTCACTTACCTACTAGTGATACACACTCACCCCACTCTCATTTACCTACTAGTGATACACACTCACCCCACTCTCACTTACCTACTAGTGATACACACTCACCCCACTCTCATTTACCTACTAGTGATACACACTCACCCCACTCTCACTTACCTACTAGTGATACACACTCACTCCACTCTCACTTACCTACTAGTAATACACACTCACCCCACTCTCACTTACCTACTAGTGATACACACTCACCCCACTCTCATTTTCCTACTAGTGATAAACTTTCACGCCACTCTCACTTACCTACTAGTGATACACACTCACCCCACTCTCACTTACCTACAAGTGATACACAATTACGCCACTCTCACTTACCTACTAGTGATAGACACTCACCCCGCTTTCACTTACCTACTAGTGATACACACTTACCCCGCTTTTACTTACCTACTAGTGGTACACACTTACCCCACTCTCTCTTACCTACTAGTGATACACATTCACCCCACTCTCACTTACCTACTAGTGATAAACTCTCACTCCACTCTCCCTTACCTACTAGTGATACACACTCACCCCACTCTCACTTACCTACTAGTGATATACACTCACTCCATTCTCACTTACCTACTAGTGATACACACTCACTCCACTCTCATTTACCTACTAGTGATACACACTCACCCCACTCTCACTTACCTACTAGTGATACACACTCACTTCACTCTCACTTACCTACTAGTAATACACACTCACCCCACTCTCATTTTCCTACTAGTGATAAACTTTCACGCCACTCTCACTTACCTACTAGTGATACACACTCACCCCACTCTCATTTACCTACTAGTGATACACACTCACCCCACTCTCACTTACCTACTAGTGATACACACTCACCCCACTCTCACTTACCTCACAATCCTAGTACACTCACTCATGAACAACGTAACCAAGCTGAGCACTAGTGATATGTGCTATTTGCCCAGTAGTGAAACACACAAGTAGAATTCACACTCACTAGGTGACAATGTAGAGTGAGACAACTGCCAATCCTGTACAGGCCCCTGAGGCACAACTGTCACATGGTGAGGCAGGCAGGGGGGGTTGAGCTAAGAGAGGGAATTGTTGGGTTGGGAGTGGGGGGAGATACACATGTTCCCAGTACTAGAGATATTTGGGGGGCAAATTGTCATATTTTGTAAAATTCACTTACTTTGTCCCTCAAACTTGCGTATGATGGTGTCCAGGAATGTGTTCTGAGGTGCCACGTGACCCCTGCGGACCGGCATCCTTTATCTCCCCCACATGTCAGTGGCCCCCCAGCTGTAAGTCACAAGAAACCGTACGTCCCTCACAGGATTCCATGGAGCAGAAACAATGGTCCCAGTCCAATACAAGTCCCAGATGTAGGTCACCTTGTGATTCCTCGGGGGGTGTAACGGTGTCACATCAGCCAATGCCCACGGTCTTCTGGTTAATCATCATCATTATGTGGCTGAGCTCACGTGCTGGAGAGGGGGGGCGAGGGAATAGGAATTAGTGGCACCTGATGAGCCCCTCACCTGTATCCCAACCCCCCCCACTGATACTCCTGATGCTCCTTCCCTTGTGACTGTGTAACCAAATCTCCCCAATACACCTCTGTTAACTCTTCACTGCCCCCCCCACTCCCACTGATACAATGAGACTGACTGTCAGCTCAGCTGCCCTGTGATTGGCCAAATACACAAGGATAATGGGCACCTGGGTGGGTCACTAAGTGTTTCACCTTTATTTCATTGGATCAGCTCCCCCTCCCACTCATGATTCTCCAAATGCCCCCCAGTGTCACTGATACAACTGTCACTTCCCAGCCTGACACAAGCCTCTCACCAACATCACACAATACAGCACAATTACACAATTCCTACATGTGAGTGTGATACACCAATAAGTGATCTGTCATTAACCCCAGTGAGACACAATTACACAGTGACACAGTAGCTGTGAGTACACACCTATCATTCACACCCAGAGTTGTACCTGTGCTACACAACTGCCCACAGACACACTAGTAGTGAATAGACACATATAACACAAGTGCTATAGTCCTACAGTCTCTAGTTGGACAATATCTAGGCAGCCGCTTATTGGCTAAATAAACCGACAGTCGGAGGCCAGAGCTGGAGATGTCACTGATGGAGGAACAGGAGAGAAATCCCAGACAAACCTGCTGTAAGTAAATCCCAGCGCAGATCCTGATGGAGAGGAAGAGGCAATAGAGTGAGAGCTCTGGGGAGCAGTGGGCAGTGCTTATCCCATGATGCTGTGCGACCAGAGACAGGAGAGAGGAACAATGGATGAGATGCTGGTGGCTCCGCTGGCCCTTTGTGTGTGTGAGTCTGTATCTGTGAGTGTGAGTCTGTCTGTATCTGTGTGACTGTGTATGGAGGGGAGGGAGGAGCAGGAGGCGCATCCCCTTATTAGGAGACAGGGAGCAGCACCATCACACACTCCTCCTCCTCCTCCTCCCACTGACTGACAGCGGCCCGGGAATCCCAACTGACAATCATCACTCCCTGCACCTCCTGCCACTCACTCCTCTACTCTCACCGTATTGTCTATAAAACCCATCAGCTCTTACTCACCCCTTACTCACAATCTCTGCTCCTGCAGTTAGTATGGGATCATGGGCAAAGAGATATTTTATACTGGGTGAGAAATCAGCAAATCATTTGTGGGAGGAGATCTCACCATCAGCATAGGAAGGGGTTCTTTACTGTAAGGACAGTCAGGTTATGGGATTCCCTACCAAGAGAGGGGAATGAGTGATTCATTGGTGGGGAGGAAAGGAGATCTCACCATCAGTATAGGAAGGGGTTCTTTACTGTAAGGGCAGTCAGGTTATGGGATTCCCTACCAAGAGAGGAGAAATGAGTGATTCATTGGTGGGGAGGAAAGGAGATCTCACCATCAGTATAGGAAGGGGTTCTTTACTGTAAGGGCAGTCAGGTTATGGGATTCCCTAGAAAGAGAGGGGGAATGATTGATTGGTGGGAGGGTGAAGCAGAATTAGAGTGCAAATATTGGGTCAGGCAATGATCAGGATAGTAAGGGGGGGTACAAGTAATTATTCGTTGGAGAGAGACTAATTATAAGATAAAATAATTCTCCCTGTAACTTAGGGCCCATATTGGCCGACTTCTCTCTGATATGCGACATGGGTGTTGGGGTGTATGACGGGGGGTGGATAAGGAACTGTACAGAATGTGGGGGTATCCTTGTTGCACTTACATCACAGTCACAGGACAGGGGGTTCTACAGGGGACCCCCTCCCCCATTTTTGGGGGGAAGCTGAAGTCACATGACAGTGGGAAACAATTCAAAGGCAAGAGAAAGGGCCAATAACTGTGGGGGGCACGGTAGCAGGGGGGTACCCCATTAGTCAATCGTGGGCACAGGACTGGGGAGACTCATTGTGGGAGGGACCTGTCGAGAAGTGGGAGGGGCAATTGATGTAAGAGATGAGTAATTGGTCCTTTATCTCTGGGGCAAATAATCGCAGACAAAACCTCAGGACTGGGGATCCAGGTCTGGGGGAGGATCCAATCAGTAAATCTGGGGTTCAGTCGATTCAGCATTTTAATTCACCCACTGTGATGCCAAACACCTGAGCAATGGATTTGCCCAATGAGGGTGGGATTAGGCACAAGGGGTAATTTAGCAGCACCCGCAACTTCTTAAACCTCAACTCGGACATTGAACTTGGGTCTTTCACTTCCTTTTATTTTACATTTAGTGGCAAAAGATATGTGACATCACAATGGTACCCCCGAGCCATGATGTCATTGCCCACTTACCTGCAGTGATGTCACTGGCACGTGCACCCTTCCATTACACCCCACTGCACCAACATTATTAACCCACTCACCTCTTGTACTTACCCAGGGGATGGCAAGTTTAAGGGAACAAAACTAAACTCATGTGTCTGTACCTTTAAGTGTAGCTGTATCTGTAAGTGTAAGTGATACAGACTCCCCTACTATAGTAACATATACTGGTTCCTCTCTGTGTAATGTATAGAGGAGGAAGGCTTAATAATATGAAGGTGAGGGGTGGGGACAAGGTCACAACTGAGACTGCAGACAAGCTGTTCCCTCACTGCAGGAACCATTGAATTATTTATTAGTCTTTTGGATTTGCAGCTGCTTCTCCTTCTTCTGCACCTTTAAGATGCCAATTATCTACCTCCCAAGCTTCCATTCCCTTAATCAGCTTAGTCGCTCTCCTCTGTACTTTCTCTATTTCATTACTGTCCCTTTTATATTTATATATAGTGATCATATCCCCCTTATATATTTAAATATAGTGATCATATCCCCTTATATATTTATATATAGTGATCATATCCCCCTTATATATTTATATATAGTGATCATATCCCCCTTATATATTTATATATAGTGATCATATCCCCGTATATATTTATATATAGTGATCATATCCCCTTATATATTTATATATAGTGATCATATCCCCCTTATATATTTATATATATTGATCATATCCCCTTATATATTTATATATAGTGATCATATCCCCGTATATATTTATATATAGTGATCATATCCCCTTATATATTTATATATAGTGATCATATCCCCTTATATATTTATATATAGTGATCATATCCCCCTTATATATTTATATATAGTGATCATATCCCCTTATATATTTATATATAGTGATCATATCCCCCTTATATATTTATATATAGTGATCATATCCCGTATATATTTATATATAGTGATCATATCCCCCTTATATATTTATATATAGTGATCATATCCCCTTATATATTTATATATAGTGATCATATCCCCTTATATATTTATATATAGTGATCATATCCCCCTTATATATTTATATATAGTGATCATATGCCCCTTATATATTTATATATAGTGATCATATCCCCCTTATATATTTATATATAGTGATCATATCCCTGTATATATTTATATATAGTGATCATATCCCCCTTATATATTTATATATAGTGATCATATCCCCTTATATATTTATATATAGTGATCATATCCCCTTATATATTTATATTTAGTGATCATATCCCCTTATATATTTATATATAGTGATCATATCCCCCTTATATATTTATATATAGTGATCATATCCCCTTATATATTTATATATAGTGATCATATCCCCTTATATATTTATATATAGTGATCATATCCCCTTATATATTTATATATAGTGATCATATCCCCGTATATATTTATATATAGTGATCATATCCCTCTTATATATTTATATATAGTGATCATATCCCCTTATATATTTATATATAGTGATCATACCCCCCTTATATATTTATATATAGTGATCATATCCCCTTATATATTTATATATAGTGATAATATCCCCTTATATATTTATATATAGTGATAATATCCCCTTATATATTTATATATAGTGATCATATCCCTCTTATATATTTATATATAGTGATCATATCCCCTTATATATTTATATATAGTGATCATATCCCCTTATATATTTATATATAGTGATCACATCCCCTTCTATATTTATATATACTGATCATATCCCCCTTATATATTTATATATACTGATCATATCCCCTTATATATTTATCTATAGTGATCACATTCCCTTATTTATTTATATACTGATCATATCCCCTTATATATTTATATATATAGTGATGATATTCCTTTTATATATTTATATATAGTGATCATATCCCCTTATATATTTATATATAGTGATCATATCCCCTTATATATTTATATATAGTGATCATATCCCCTTATATATTTATATATAGTGATCACATCCCCTTATATATTTATATATAGTGATCATATCCCCTTATATATTTATATATAGTGATCATATCCCCTTATATATTTATATATAGTGATCACATCCCCTTCTATATTTATATATACTGATCATATCCCCCTTATATATTTATATATACTGATCATATCCCCTTATATATTTATCTATAGTGATCACATCCCCTTATTTATTTATATACTGATCATATCCCCTTATATATTTATATATATAGTGATGATATTCCTTTTATATATTTATATATAGTGATCATATCCCCTTATATATTTATATATAGTGATCATATCCCCTTATATATTTATATATAGTGATCATATCCCCTTATATATTTATATATAGTGATAATATCCCCTTATATATTTATATATAGTGATCATATCCCTCTTATATATTTATATATAGTGATCATATCCCCTTATATATTTATATATAGTGATCATATCCCCCTTATATATTTATATATAGTGATCATATCCCTCTTATATATTTATATATAGTGATCATATCCCCTTATATATTTATATATAGTGATCATTCATATCCCCCTTAACTGTCTCTTCTCCAGTGTAACAATCCCAACTTGCCTTTGCCCATAACTGATCCCTTCATTCCCTTCATCAGCTTAGTTGCTCTTCTCTGTACTTTCTCTATTTCATTACTGTCCTGTTTGAGTACTGGAGGCTAAAATGGCAGAGCATATTCTAGATGGGGCATCACTAACACTCTGTAAAGGGGGAACTGACTGTTGCCTCCAGCAAATCTGTACCCGTATTAATAAAGAACAATATTGTGCTGCTGACTGGCATTGCTTGCTATAAGTGTATCCCACACAAGTACCCTGGGGTTCTTCTCCATGATTATTTGCCCTCTCACTGAGGGTATAAGTGCCAAGTTGTCTATTTCATGCCACATCCTGGATGGAATTACTTGGGCTGATAGTATTGTGTCATCTGCAAACACTGATACATTACTTACAATCCCCTCCCCTAAGTCATTAATGAACCAGTTAAATAAAAGTGGCCCCAATACTGAGGGACCCCACTGAGAACCCTATTGCAATTACAGGTTGCACCTGTCCATGTACAAACAACATTACTGAGCCCAGCAGCACTTAGTTTAAAACAGCAGTCACTTTTGAATGTGATCCATTAACACTGAAATAATTTGAACACCACAGATGTCAGACTTACTGGCCAATAATTGCCAGGCTGAGATCGAAATCCCTTTTTAAATATAGGAATGACATCAGCTTTCCTCCAACCCATAAGTACCATACCAGATGAAAGTGAGTCTAAGAAAATCAGAAATAGAGGCCAGTCTAAAACTGAATCATTCTGGAACCCAGTATAGGGACCAGTTATACCCAGACACATTCCCAGCATGGTACTCCAGTACAAATCAGGACCTGACTCTGCTAAAGTCTTTGCTTTTGGTGTATTTGGATCCAACTGGGTTCTCTCTTGTTTTGTTCTGCACTGGCGGTGGAACAGACCAAGAGCAGATTTGGTGGTGTCAGACTTTGAGTGGCACAACGTGACCTTTCCCTTGTTTGTTATAGGATGAGCGGGGGGCTATCAGGTTGCTCAGTGAGTAGGATGATATGTTGGATGTCACACAATCTCTTTCTACCTATGGCCCCAACCTCCTTCTTTCTTTCCACCCAAGGGACCGACTCATTGTACGGACTGAACGCTCCGATGGAATTCATAGCCTGACAGCCGGAGTCTCAGGGACTGTCATACCCACAAACAAGATTTGTTATTTTAATGTAAGTACCTGCCTAGTCCCCAATTCATTGTATTCACCTATTGGGAGAATCATGTAAATATGTGGCTGAGACATATGGATTTCCTTATAGCGCAGTCCATTATTGGTCAAGGGCATTTGGACAATGTCACTGGGGTATATTTTTAGCTAAATTATGTGCAGAAGAGAATTGATTATTTATTAATGGCTGGAATTCCCTGTCCCTCCTATTTATCCGCACTGCGCCTCAATAAAGTTCAACCACAACTCACACAGAGTTACATAACACAAGAAATGTCCTAATACAATTCTGGTTCTCTTCTCATCAGACGTCTTTTATCACAAATATCGATTTATAAAAATGAGATCATGAAAAATAAGGCAAGTGCAGAATATAACATTTCACTATTTAAAATAAAAAAAAAATTAGACACTCGTTAAGGTTGGGATAAATTGTTTAAAATAAATTACCCTGAAATTAGCTGCTGTACCTCCAGGTCCCTCTCACTTCCACTGTTATCAGTCCCTGCACATTGTACATACACAGGAGATATTAGTCCCTGCACATTGTACATACACAGGAGATATTAGTCCCTGCACATTGTACATACACAGGAGATATTAGTCCCTGCACATTGTACATACACAGGAGATATTAGTCCCTGCACATTGTACATACACAGGAGATATTAGTCCCTGCACATTGTACATACACAGGAGATATTAGTCCCTGCACATTGTACATACACAGGAGATATTAGTCCCTGCACATTGTACATACACAGGAGATATTAGTCCCTGCACATTGTACATACACAGGAGATATTAGTCCCTGCACATTGTACATACACAGGAGATATTAGTCCCTGCACATTGTACATACACGAGAGATATTAGTCCCTACACATTGTACATATACAGGAGATATCAGTCCCTGCACATTGTACTGACACAGGAGATATTAGTCCCTACACATTGTACATACACAAGAGATATTAGTCCCTACACATTGTACATATACAGGAGATATCAGTCCCTGCACATTGTACTGACACAGGGGATATCAGCCCCTGCACATTGTACATACACAGGAGATATTAATCCCTGCACATTGTACTGACACAGGAGATATTAGTCCCTGCACATTGTACTGACACAGGAGATATTAGTCCCTGCACATTGTACATACACAGGAGATATTAGTCCCTGCACATTCTACATACACAAGAGATATCAGCCCCTGCACATTGTACTGACACAGGAGATATTAGTCCCTGCACATTGTACATACACAGTAGATATCAGTCCCTGCACATTGTACTGACACAGGGGATATCAGCCCCTGCACATTGTACATACACAGGAGATATTAGTCCCTGCACATTGTACATACACAGGAGATATTAGTCCCTGCACATTGTACTGACACAGGAGATATTAGTCCCTGCACATTCTACATACACAGGAGATATCAGCCCCTGCACATTGTAGATACACAGGAGATATTAGTCCCTGCACATTGTACATACACAGGAGATATTAGTCCCTGCACATTGTACATACACATGACAGTTATGAATACTGAGCAGATACTGGTTCCTGTGTATATGAGAATGTGACTCAGGGGGTGACACAAAGAATATTTTGTGCTTACTATAAGGATTATGGATTCTACAATAGTCTCTCCCACAGTCCGAGTACATCTCTGAAACTTAAGTAAATTAGCTTAATGACTTTTAGTTCAAAAAACCTACCTTCTCTCATATAAATTCTAACGAGTCTGATTCATGGACAGGGCCTCGTAGCTTTCTCTAGCAATAATATTTAGTGTGTCTCCATGGTGACTCCTGTGCTTGTGCTGCTACATCTCAGACTAAACTCAGATAGTGTACAGCAGTCCTGTGTAGTTTCAAAGATTTCTGCTTTATTTTCAGCTGAGTGATGAGAGACACTGCTCCTGGGACACAAGATTATTTGGGGATGCAAGATCCAGGCCTGAAGCATTTATGGTTAGAGTTACAGTAATGCAAGATGGAGACAGTAGGACAGGTTGGAGACAGTAGGACAAGATGAAGACAGTAGGACAAGAGGAAGACAGTAGGGCAAGATGGTGACAGTCAGCCAAGATAGAGTCAGAAGGACAAGATGGAGACAGTAGGACACGATGAAGACAGTAGGACAAGAGGAAGACAGTAGGGCAAGATGGAGACAGTCAGCCAAGATAGAGTAAGAAGGACAAGATGGAGACAGTAGGACAAGATGGATACAGTAGGGCAAGATGAAGATAGTAGGACAAGATGGAGACACTCGGACAAGATGGAGACAGTGGGCAAGATGGAGACAGTAGGACAAGATGGAGACAGTAGGGCAAGATGAAGATAGTAGGACAAGATGGAGACAGTAGGACAAGATGGAGACAGTAGAGCATGATGAAGACAGTAGGACAAGATGGAGTCAGAAGGACAAGATGGAGACAGTAGGGCAAGATGAAGATAGTAGGACAAGATGGAGACAGTAGGGCAAGATGAAGATAGTAGGTCAAGATGGAGATAGTAGGACTAGATGGAGACTGTAGAACAAGATGGAGACAGTAGGGCAATATGGAGACAGTAGAACAAGATGGAGAGAGTAGGGCAAGATAAAGAAAATAGGACACAATGGAGACAGTAGGACAAGATGAAGACAGTAGGACAAGATGGAGACAGTAGTACAAGATGGAGACAGTAGGACAAGATGGAGACAGTAGTACAAGATGGAGACAGTAGGACAAGATGGATACAGTAGGGCAAGATGAAGATAGTAGGACAAGATGGAGACACTCGGACAAGATGGAGACAGTGGGCAAGATGGAGACAGTAGGACAAGATGGAGACAGTAGGGCAAGATGAAGATAGTAGGACAAGATGGAGACAGTAGGACAAGATGGAGACAGTAGAGCATGATGAAGACAGTAGGACAAGATGGAGTCAGAAGGACAAGATGGAGACAGTAGGGCAAGATGAAGATAGAAGGACAAGATGGAGACAGTAGGGCAATATGGAGACAGTAGAACAAGATGGAGAGAGTAGGGCAAGATAAAGAAAATACGACACGATGGAGACAGTAGGACAAGATGGCGACAGTAGGGCAAGATGGAGAAAGTAGAACAAGATTGAATCAGTAGGACAAGATGGAGACAGTAGGGCAAGATGAAGACAGTAGGACAAGATGGAGACAGTAGTACAAGATGGAGACAGTAGGACAAGATGGAGACAGTAGGACAAGATGGAGACAGTAGGGCAAGATGGAGAAAGTAGAACAAGATTGGGTCAGTAGGACAAGATGAAGACAGTAGAACAAGATGGAGACAGTAGGGCCAGATGAGGACAGTAGGACAAGATGGAGACAGTAGTACAAGATGGAGACAGTAAGACAAGATGAAGACAGTAGGACAAGATGAAGACAATAGGGCAAGATGAAGACAGTAGGACAAGATGGAGACAATAGGGCAAGATGAAGACAGTAGAACAAGATTGAGTCAGTAGGACAATATGGAGACAGTGGAACAAGATGGAGACAGTAGGGCAAGATGGAGAAAGTAGAACAAGATTGAGTCCATAGGACAAGATGAAGACAGTAGGGCAAGATGGAGAAAGTAGAACAAGATTGGGTCAGTAGGACAAGATGAAGACAGTAGAACAAGATGGAGACAGTAGGGCAAGATGGAGAAAGTAGAACAAGATTGGGTCAGTAGGACAAGATGAAGACAGTAGAACAAGATGGAGACAGTAGGGCAAGATGGAGAAAGTAGAACAAGATTGAGTCAGTAGGACAAGATGAAGACAGTAGGACAAGATGGAGACAATAGGGCAAGATGAGGACAGTAGGACAAGATGGAGACAGTAGTACAAGATGGAGACAGTAAGACAAGATGAAGACAGTAGGACAAGATGGAGACAATAGGGCAAGATGAAGACAGTAGGACAAGATGGAGACAATAGGGCAAGATGAAGACAGTAGAACAAGATTGAGTCAGTAGGAGAATATGGAGACAGTGGAACAAGATGGAGACAGTAGGGCAAGATGGAGAAAGTAGAACAAGATTGAGTCCGTAGGACAAGATGAAGACAGTAGGGCAAGATGGAGACAGTAGGGCAAGATGAAGACAGTAGGACAAGATGAAGACAGTAGGACAAGATGGAGGCAATAGGGCAAGATGAAGACAGTAGGACAAGATCGAGACAGTAGTACAAGATAGAGACAGTAGGGCAAGATGAAGACAGTAGGACAAGATGGAGACAGTAGTACAAGATGGAGACAGTAGGACAAGATGGAGACAGTAGGGCAAGATGGAGACAGTAGTACATGATGGATACAGTAGGGCAAGATGGAGACAGAAGTACATGATGGCGACAGTAGGACAAGATGGAGACAGTAGGACAAGATGGAGACAGTAGGAGAAGATGAAGACAGTAGGGCAAGATGAAGACAGTAAGACAAGATGGAGACAATAGGGCAAGATGAAGACAGTAGGCCCACAGGGATACCAGGAAAAGTCCCGGGGGGCTCAGGTGTCAGGGGCCCCTCATGCTGCTAAACATTTAGCCTATTTCATGGCCATTCTCTATTTCTATGAGAACAAAGAGGCTAAATAGATGGAATAATAGATTATAGTCTGTAAAGAAAAGAGACTGGGAGAATAGAGGTTGAGTGAGGAGAGGAGGAATAATAATACTGAGAGTGGCCCCTGGTCTAAAAACTTTTGGTGGGCCCTTGGTGTCCCAGTCGGACACTGTAGGGTTCTGTGATTAATGACCTGGTTGAATAAGGAAGTGGGTCAGCGACCCTATTCTCACCTACTCAATCTCTCAGGAGCCAAATATCATGAGTCTGCATAATTTCAAGGGGCCTAAACCTTCCATAACAGTAATATTTCATCAAGCCTTTAATACATGTCACTGTGCTGATACTCCCAGTACCCCCCAAACATATTATCAAGTATACAGCATGCTGGGAGTCCCGCGGGCACTGGGCTGTTACAGGAGTGTTGTAATTATTGCCCCCACCAATGAATCACTCATTCCCCCTCTCTTGGTAGGGAATCCCATAACCTGACTGTCCTTACAGTAAAGAACCCCTTCCTATGCTGATGGTGAGATCTCCTTTCCTCCCCACCAATGAATCACTCATTCCCCTCTCTTGGTACGGAATCCCATAACCTGACTGTCCTTACAGTAAAGAACCCCTTCCTATGCTGATGGTGAGATCTCCTTTCCTCCCCACCAATGAATCACTCATTTCTCCTCTCTTGGTAGGGAATCCCATAACCTGACTGTCCTTACAGTAAAGAACCCCTTCCTATGCTGATGGTGAGATCTCCTTTCCTCCCCACCAATGAATCACTCATTCCCCTCTCTTGGTAGGGAATCCCATAACCTGACTGTCCTTACAGTAAAGAACCCCTTCCTATGCTGATGGTGAGATCTCCTTTCCTCCCCACCAATGAATCACTCATTCCCCTCTCTTGGTAGGGAATCCCATAACCTGACTGTCCTTACAGTAAAGAACCCCTTCCTATGCTGATGGTGAGATCTCCTTTCCTCCCCACCAATGAATCACTCATTTC
Source organism: Xenopus petersii (assembly GCA_038501925.1). Classification (NCBI taxonomy): domain Eukaryota; kingdom Metazoa; phylum Chordata; class Amphibia; order Anura; family Pipidae; genus Xenopus; species Xenopus petersii. Next base: position 167,491,245 of record CM076682.1, read on the forward strand.
TCCTCTCTTGGTAGGGAATCCCATAACCTGACTGTCCTTACAGTAAAGAACCCCTTCCTATGCTGATGGTGAGATCTCCTTTCCTCCCCACCAATGAATCACTCATTTCTCCTCTCTTGGTAGGGAATCCCATAACCTGACTGTCCTTACAGTAAAGAACCCCTTCCTATGCTGATGGTGAGATCTCCTTTCCTCCCCACCAATGAATCACTCATTCCCCTCTCTTGGTAGGGAATCCCATAACCTGACTGTCCTTACAGTAAAGAACCCCTTCCTATGCTGATGGTGAGATCTCCTTTCCTCCCCACCAATGAATCACTCATTTCTCCTCTCTTGGTAGGGAATCCCATAACCTGACTGTCCTTACAGTAAAGAACCCCTTCCTATGCTGATGGTGAGATCTCCTTTCCTCCCCACCAATGAATCACTCATTCCCCTCTCTTGGTAGGGAATCCCATAACCTGACTGTCCTTACAGTAAAGAACCCCTTCCTATGCTGATGGTGAGATCTCCTTTCCTCCCCACCAATGAATCACTCATTCCCCCTCTCTTGGTAGGGAATCCCATAACCTGACTGTCCTTGCAGTAAAGAACCCCTTCCTATGCTGATGGTGAGATCTCCTTTCCTCCCCACCAATGAATCACTCATTCCCCTCTCTTGGTAGGGAATCCCATAACCTGACTGCCCTTACAGTAAAGAACCCCTTCCTATGCTGATGGTGAGATCTCCTTTCCTCCCCACCAATGAATCACTCATTCCCCTCTCTTGGTAGGGAATCCCATAACCTGACTGTCCTTACAGTAAAGAACCCCTTCCTATGCTGATGGTGAGATCTCCTTTCCTCCCCACCAATGAATCACTCATTCCCCTCTCTTGGTAGGGAATCCCATAACCTGACTGTCCTTACAGTAAATAACCCCTTCCTATGCTGATGGTGAGATCTCCTTTCCTCCCCACCAATGAATCACTCATTCCCCTCTCTTGGTAGGGAATCCCATAACCTGACTGTCCTTACAGTAAAGAACCCCTTCCTATGCTGATGGTGAGATCTCCTTTCCTCCCCACCAATGAATCACTCATTCCCCTCTCTTGGTAGGGAATCCCATAACCTGACTGTCCTTACAGTAAAGAACCCCTTCCTATGCTGATGGTGAGATCTCCTTTCCTCCCCACCAATGAATCACTCATTCCCCCTCTCTTGGTAGGGAATCCCATAACCTGACTGTCCTTACAGTAAAGAACCCCTTCCTATGCTGATGGTGAGATCTCCTTTCCTCCCCACCAATGAATCACTCATTCCCCTCTCTTGGTAGGGAATCCCATAACCTGACTGTCCTTACAGTAAAGAACCCCTTCCTATGCTGATGGTGAGATCTCCTTTCCTCCCCACCAATGAATCACTCATTCCCCTCTCTTGGTAGGGAATCCCATAACCTGACTGTCCTTACAGTAAAGAACCCCTTCCTATGCTGATGGTGAGATCTCCTTTCCTCCCCACCAATGAATCACTCATTCCCCTCTCTTGGTAGGGAATCCCATAACCTGACTGTCCTTACAGTAAAGAACCCCTTCCTATGCTGATGGTGAGATCTCCTTTCCTCCCCACCAATGAATCACTCATTCCCCTCTCTTGGTAGGGAATCCCATAACCTGACTGTCCTTACAGTAAAGAACCCCTTCCTATGCTGATGGTGAGATCTCCTTTCCTCCCCACCAATGAATCACTCATTCCCCTCTCTTGGTAGGGAATCCCATAACCTGACTGTCCTTACAGTAAAGAACCCCTTCCTATGCTGATGGTGAGATCTCCTTTCCTCCCCACCAATGAATCACTCATTCCCCTCTCTTGGTAGGGAATCCCATAACCTGACTGTCCTTACAGTAAAGAACCCCTTCCTATGCTGATGGTGAGATCTCCTTTCCTCCCCACCAATGAATCACTCATTCCCCTCTCTTGGTAGGGAATCCCATAACCTGACTGTCCTTACAGTAAAGAACCCCTTCCTATGCTGATGGTGAGATCTCCTTTCCTCCCCACCAATGAATCACTCATTCCCCTCTCTTGGTAGGGAATCCCATAACCTGACTGTCCTTACAGTAAAGAACCCCTTCCTATGCTGATGGTGAGATCTCCTTTCCTCCCCACCAATGAATCACTCATTCCCCTCTCTTGGTAGGGAATCCCATAACCTGACTGTCCTTACAGTAAAGAACCCCTTCCTATGCTGATGGTGAGATCTCCTTTCCTCCCCACCAATGAATCACTCATTCCCCTCTCTTGGTAGGGAATCCCATAACCTGACTGTCCTTACAGTAAAGAACCCCTTCCTATGCTGATGGTGAGATCTCCTTTCCTCCCCACCAATGAATCACTCATTCCCCTCTCTTGGTAGGGAATCCCATAACCTGACTGTCCTTACAGTAAAGAACCCCTTCCTATGCTGATGGTGAGATCTCCTTTCCTCCCCACCAATGAATCACTCATTCCCCTCTCTTGGTAGGGAATCCCATAACCTGACTGTCCTTACAGTAAAGAACCCCTTCCTATGCTGATGGTGAGATCTCCTTTCCTCCCCACCAATGAATCACTCATTCCCCTCTCTTGGTAGGGAATCCCATAACCTGACTGTCCTTACAGTAAAGAACCCCTTCCTATGCTGATGGTGAGATCTCCTTTCCTCCCCACCAATGAATCACTCATTCCCCTCTCTTGGTAGGGAATCCCATAACCTGACTGTCCTTACAGTAAAGAACCCCTTCCTATGCTGATGGTGAGATCTCCTTTCCTCCCCACCAATGAATCACTCATTCCCCTCTCTTGGTAGGGAATCCCATAACCTGACTGTCCTTACAGTAAAGAACCCCTTCCTATGCTGATGGTGAGATCTCCTTTCCTCCCCACCAATGAATCACTCATTCCCCTCTCTTGGTAGGGAATCCCATAACCTGACTGTCCTTACAGTAAAGAACCCCTTCCTATGCTGATGGTGAGATCTCCTTTCCTCCCCACCAATGAATCACTCATTCCCCTCTCTTGGTAGGGAATCCCATAACCTGACTGTCCTTACAGTAAAGAACCCCTTCCTATGCTGATGGTGAGATCTCCTTTCCTCCCCACCAATGAATCACTCATTCCCCTCTCTTGGTAGGGAATCCCATAACCTGACTGTCCTTACAGTAAAGAATCCCTTCCTATGCTGATGGTGAGATCTCCTTTCCTCCCCACCAATGAATCACTCATTCCCCTCTCTTGGTAGGGAATCCCATAACCTGACTGTCCTTACAGTAAAGAACCCCTTCCTATGCTGATGGTGAGATCTCCTTTCCTCCCCACCAATGAATCACTCATTCCCCCTCTCTTGGTAGGGAATCCCATAACCTGACTGTCCTTACAGTAAAGAACCCCTTCCTATGCTGATGGTGAGATCTCCTTTCCTCCCCACCAATGAATCACTCATTCCCCTCTCTTGGTAGGGAATCCCATAACCTGACTGTCCTTACAGTAAAGAACCCCTTCCTATGCTGATGGTGAGATCTCCTTTCCTCCCCACCAATGAATCACTCATTCCCCTCTCTTGGTAGGGAATCCCATAACCTGACTGTCCTTACAGTAAAGAACCCCTTCCTATGCTGATGGTGAGATCTCCTTTCCTCGCCACCAATGAATCACTCATTCCCCTCTCTTGGTAGGGAATCCCATAACCTGACTGTCCTTACAGTAAAGAACCCCTTCCTATGCTGATGGTGAGATCTCCTTTCCTCCCCACCAATGAATCACTCATTCCCCTCTCTTGGTAGGGAATCCCATAACCTGACTGTCCTTACAGTAAAGAACCCCTTCCTATGCTGATGGTGAGATCTCCTTTCCTCCCCACCAATGAATCACTCATTCCCCTCTCTTGGTAGGGAATCCCATAACCTGACTGTCCTTACAGTAAAGAACCCCTTCCTATGCTGATGGTGAGATCTCCTTTCCTCCCCACCAATGAATCACTCATTCCCCTCTCTTGGTAGGGAATCCCATAACCTGACTGTCCTTACAGTAAAGAACCCCTTCCTATGCTGATGGTGAGATCTCCTTTCCTCCCCACCAATGAATCACTCATTCCCCTCTCTTGGTAGGGAATCCCATAACCTGACTGTCCTTACAGTAAAGAACCCCTTCCTATGCTGATGGTGAGATCTCCTTTCCTCCCCACCAATGAATCACTCATTCCCCTCTCTTGGTAGGGAATCCCATAACCTGACTGTCCTTACAGTAAAGAACCCCTTCCTATGCTGATGGTGAGATCTCCTTTCCTCCCCACCAATGAATCACTCATTCCCCTCTCTTGGTAGGGAATCCCATAACCTGACTGTCCTTACAGTAAAGAACCCCTTCCTATGCTGATGGTGAGATCTCCTTTCCTCCCCACCAATGAATCACTCATTCCCCTCTCTTGGTAGGGAATCCCATAACCTGACTGTCCTTACAGTAAAGAACCCCTTCCTATGCTGATGGTGAGATCTCCTTTCCTCCCCACCAATGAATCACTCATTCCCCTCTCTTGGTAGGGAATCCCATAACCTGACTGTCCTTACAGTAAAGAACCCCTTCCTATGCTGATGGTGAGATCTCCTTTCCTCCCCACCAATGAATCACTCATTCCCCTCTCTTGGTAGGGAATCCCATAACCTGACTGTCCTTACAGTAAAGAACCCCTTCCTATGCTGATGGTGAGATCTCCTTTCCTCCCCACCAATGAATCACTCATTCCCCTCTCTTGGTAGGGAATCCCATAACCTGACTGTCCTTACAGTAAAGAACCCCTTCCTATGCTGATGGTGAGATCTCCTTTCCTCCCCACCAATGAATCACTCATTCCCCTCTCTTGGTAGGGAATCCCATAACCTGACTGTCCTTACAGTAAAGAACCCCTTCCTATGCTGATGGTGAGATCTCCTTTCCTCCCCACCAATGAATCACTCATTCCCCTCTCTTGGTAGGGAATCCCATAACCTGACTGTCCTTACAGTAAAGAACCCCTTCCTATGCTGATGGTGAGATCTCCTTTCCTCCCCACCAATGAATCACTCATTCCCCTCTCTTGGTAGGGAATCCCATAACCTGACTGTCCTTACAGTAAAGAACCCCTTCCTATGCTGATGGTGAGATCTCCTTTCCTCCCCACCAATGAATCACTCATTCCCCTCTCTTGGTAGGGAATCCCATAACCTGACTGTCCTTACAGTAAAGAACCCCTTCCTATGCTGATGGTGAGATCTCCTTTCCTCCCCACCAATGAATCACTCATTCCCCTCTCTTGGTAGGGAATCCCATAACCTGACTGTCCTTACAGTAAAGAACCCCTTCCTATGCTGATGGTGAGATCTCCTTTCCTCCCCACCAATGAATCACTCATTCCCCTCTCTTGGTAGGGAATCCCATAACCTGACTGTCCTTACAGTAAAGAATCCCTTCCTATGCTGATGGTGAGATCTCCTTTCCTCCCCACCAATGAATCACTCATTCCCCTCTCTTGGTAGGGAATCCCATAACCTGACTGTCCTTACAGTAAAGAACCCCTTCCTATGCTGAGATCTCCTTTCCTCCCCACCAATGAATCACTCATTCCCCCTCTCTTAACCTGGCTATAGACTCAAAGATCTGATTGTACGAATTGAAGATTTGTACAATTTTTGGACAGTATGTGGGGAGTCCTGACATTTGGAGAAGGTCGTTTGGTGGATGGGACGGGTTAGAAGATTCCTGTCGGTTGTGGGTAATATCTCTGTGTGTATTTGCTGATCTGATGATTCAGTGGGAGACTGTCACCAGCTTTGTCTATCGTACGATTATCAGGGGCAGAACATCGGCTCATCTGATCTTTTACTTCTTTATTTCATCTGACTGATAAGACTTTGATCTGAATGGTCAGTGGCAGGTGGGGGATGGGAAAGTCTGATCGTTGGAGGATTGAAACAATCGCATCTCTGTGTCTATGGGGAGCTTTATGGGAGGAGCTGTAACTGGTGATGGACAGGATTAGTCCCAGCAGACATCACGTTGGGCTACTTGGGCTACTATCATTTGAGCCGTATCTTGTATTTGTGCTGCAGGAAAGAAGTTTGGGAGCAAGTACAAAGTATCTTTAGTTTAGGGCCTGAGAATAAATGAACTGCTCCACTGGCCCTGGGGTTTATTGGGGAACTGGCAGTTGAGAGTTACACTGAGGATGAAGGTGGGGGGTTGGTATGTTGGGGTTCCCTAGTCTGTAGCGCAGCTCATAGAGTGTCAGTGTCTGATATAAGGACAAGAATAGTAACGGCACAACATCATGACATTCCAGACTTATCTGCCCCCCCCACTCACTGACAGATAATGGGCCCCCAGTGAGCAGAATTGATATATATTTCTCTGTCTCCTGTCCCCCCAAATGTGGAAGTGACGGAGAGAGGGGGACTGACAGGGAGAGATGCATGATGGGAAGAGAAGAGGGTAATTGAGCAGCAGAGAGAGGGGTCGCCAGGACACTCACTATTTATTGGGCTGCTGGGGGCTGTTGACTCCCAGTCCAGACATGGGGGGTAAATAGATTTGTCTGCCCTCAGTACCAAGAGCCCCATCCTCTGCTCATAGACAAACTCACATTCCTACATGGAGGGGTCGTTAAATGGATAGTGGAGCCCCGGGCAGTCGTCACTTTATAAGTGAGGGGGGGGGGCGCATGTAATTCCATGTAATTGTAATAAACATGCTCCCCTGGGGTTCCCACACTAAATATAAAGTGACCCCAATAATGTGATGCAGAATTAGTTAGTGGAGCCATTCTGCCCTCTCCTGGCGGCTCCTGGTACTGCAGCACAATCAATAAGAAATGAGTGTAAGCTCACGTTACTGACGAGCAGGGGGTAACTATAGAGGCAACAGACCCTGCGACTGCTGGGGGCCCCCCGTGGGATTAATAAACAATAGATATTCATGGAAACATCTTCTTTATTAACAGGCTCTGCTGATTGGACTAGAGATTTAAATGCAAATAAAAAACAAACCCATAAACAGTCCCATGTGTACTAAGTGCAGTTACCAACTGTATCACCTGAAATTCCCCCACATCTGCATATTGGGGTACGTCCCTTATTCTGTCTCCCCATGCAGGGCTGCAATTCAGGGGTGCAATTCAGGGGTGCAATTCAGGGGTGCAATGCTCCAGTGCCCCAGTAGGTGGCAGCCAAATATCATTTTGCAAATAGCAGAAGAGCCGGAGGTTTCTATTGGCTGGGCCAGTGCTGGCTGTGAATAATAAATAACACTACAGCCCCCCTGTTTCTTTGTGTCAGCAGCAGAGATTTGTGTTTATTTATATTCCTTTACTTTCTATTCATCCCCTGCCCTTGTCATATCCCCAGCTGTTGCTAAGATCAGTGTGCCTAGCAACTGGGAAACAAGTGTGTCTCTGAATTATATCCATTATCTGCCTCCCCCCTGCCCTAACAATCACACTCCTGGGTGGGCACTAACTTTACATGAGCCTTGCACGTCCCCCTTGCACTAGCACTTGTGCCCCCCACACACACAATGGGCTTCTACCTGCCTGACCCCAAGAGCAGATTTTATACCTCCCAGACTCCCTATTGTTTCTTCTCCTCTGGAATCCCAGCAGCGCAGGGTGAATAAATCCACATCAAAGCAAATCTCCTCTCCATTTCCTTTAATCAGCTGGAGGGCTGCCGGGACCCCCCTCTCACTGTCCTGTCTCTCTCCTCTCATTCTGCCCCGGGGAATCTCACTATTCCTCTGCTTCATCTATGGCCTCTCTCTCTCTCTGTCTCTCTGTCTCTCTCTCTCTGTCTCTCTCTCTCTGTCTCTGTCTCTCTGTCTGTCTCTCTCACATCAAATGAGCTTTATTGACAGGAGCAAATACATTAAGCATTGCCAAAGCAGGTAGAGGGGTGAAATGGGTGGGGTTAGGGGGGGCAGTTTATGGGAATAGGGGAAAGTGGGGTCTCTCTCAGTCTATGACAGTCTCTTACATATTGTGCAGCTATTGTTACTGTCAGTGTCTCTTCTCTCAGTAGGAAGTGGAGTTTCCTCTCTTCTTTTATGGATGTGAAGTCTGGGATGTGACTGGAAAATCTCTGGGAGTGGGGGTCCCTCAGTGCTGAGTATTTGGGGCTCATCCTCCACGGCCTCCTGGTCACATCGCTGGCACAGTCTGTTCTCTCTGGGTCTGTAGGTCTGTCTGTCCCAGTTCTGTCTCCAAGTTGTGGCCACTCAGTCTGTACATACTCAGGATCTGTCTGTCTTTGGGGTTCAGTAGCCTTTCCAGATATGGGGCCAGTCTGTTCTCTCTCCCCAGTTGTTATTTCAGGGCGCATGGTTTGCCCTGGGTCTGGTAGTTCAGCCAGGCTTTATGGTGGTGGCTCATGGGGCTACTGTTGTGTAGATGTGGCCAGTATGAGAGGCCCTCTTGTGTATGACAAACATTAGGGGGAATGTGCCCAGCTCAGGCCGACAGGCAGAGTTTGAGGTGCTCCTGTGGATCTGGAGAAGGTACTTACAGAATTCCAGGTGGAATATTTCTGTTGGGTTAGAATCCCATTTGGATTGGTCTGGGTAAGTGACAGGAGCCCACACTTTGCTTCCATAGAGGAGGATTGGAGTGATGACACTGTGGAAGATTCTAAGCCAGACTCTCACTGGTGGTTTAAGGTGGTACAGGGGTCTTCTGATGGCATAGAGGGTCCTGCAAGCCTTGTCTTTTAGGGCAGCTATTGCTGGTTTAAAGCTTCCTGATTGGCTGATTTCTAGGCCAAGGTAGGTATCGTTTTGTTTGGGTTAATGGGCAATGGCCATGTTGTGCTGTATTTCTCCAGTACTGCCAGGCTTGCAGGCCACTCTCTGTTGGTGAGAGGAGAAGGAGATGATCAGCAGAACTTCACCTCTCTGTCATGTCAATCCTGGTGCTGAGGAGGAATCTAGTGCTGCTGCCAGTTCATTGATGTAGATGTTAAATAGAGTTGGACTCAGGCTGCAGCCCTGTCTGACCCCACAGTCTTGTCGGAACCACTTGCTTCTCTTCCCATTAATCTTCACGCTCATTGGTTCTCAGTATATGAGGTCTTTATGACATCATATGTCTTCCCTCCTATGTCACTCTCCAGAAGTCTCAGGAATAGACCTGGGTGCCACACGTGGTCCCTGATGAGACTGTGCAGGGTGTAGATCAGTGGTGCGATGGTTTGGCATGAACCCTGCTTGGCTCTGGCTGAGGACACGGTGCTGGGTTAGGAATGGGAGGATTGGCCTATTTAGGGTACAGTTTGCCCATTGTGCTGCCCACACAGATCCCTCTGTAATTGACTTGATTAGCCGGACCCCCCATCTTTCTGAGAGCTGCTGACTTGGGGAAGGCATGGATGTTTAAGGGGCCCTGGCCACCAATTTTCTCGTAATGTGGGGGGGGGGGGCTGGCCACCAATTTTGGCCACCGTTTTTTTTTCTCATGTGGGGTCCTAGCCACCAATATTTTTTAATGGGGGGGCCTAGACACAAATGTTTTTTGATGGGGTGCCCTGACCCCCAATATCTTTTATTTTTTATTAACATGTGGGAACCCTAGCCACCAATATTTTCTTTTTTTTTTTTACTGTGTGGTGGAGGGCGGACCTGTAGGTGGGGCTTGCGGTGGGTGCAGTCCAGGGGGCCCAGGAAATTTTGTAATTTGGGGCCCTGCGATTTCTGATGTCGGTCCTGTTGCAATATGTGTTTCTCTCTCTCTCTATATATATATATACAGTATATATCAGGGACACATGAGGTGCAATTTCACTTTATTTAAGGGCAAAAGGGAGAATTATTTGTGTAGGGACCCTGAGATTTGGGTGTATTTTACTCAGGATCAGTTCCCCTTTAGTATCCGGAGACGTCGGTGGTCCTTTAGTATTGCTGGGCGGTTGTGTCTCTCTTGGTGGGTCACTGGGATCACTGTCGGCAGGGTTTGCCCACTCGGTGCCGCTGTTTATCAGTATAAAGGGGTTTAGCCCCATGTGCTCGAGGTGTCACTGGGAGGTCCTACAGGTCCAGGTTAGTGAGACAGAGACATTTAGTGACAGTAAGTTGTGCTTATAGTTTCTCTAGGAGCAATACAGAGGCTCAGGTATATAGAGAGAAGTAATAGTGAGGAGAAGTAGTGGGGTCCGGACCCTGGGGTGAGACCATCATTGGCTCAGGGATTCAGTGGGTGAGGGAGAAGCAGTGACGGTGCCAAGAGCCCAACATGATTATTCCTGGGCAGGAAAGTTTCCTCTGTGGGACGATTTGCCCCAGGACTGTGTTACTCTGTTACTCTCATTCTGTTACTCTCATTGTGTTACTCTTATTCTGTTACTCTCATTCTGTTACTCTCATTGTGTTACTCTGTGATACTCTGTGTTACTCTCATTGTGTTACTCTGTGTTACTCTCATTGTGTTACTCTCATTGTGTTACTCTCATTGTGTTACTCTCATTGTGTTACTTTCATTCTGTTACTCTCATTGTGTTACTCTCATTGTGTTACTCTCATTGTGTTACTTTCATTCTGTTACTCTCATTCTGTTACTCCCATTGTATTACTCTGTGATACTCTGTGTTACTCTCATTGTGTTACTCTGTGTTACTCTCATTGTGTTACTCTCATTGTGTTACTGTTATTGTGTTACTCTCATTGTGTTACTCTGTGTTACTCTCATTGTGTTACTCTCATTGTGTTACTCTTATTCTGTTACTTTCATTCTGTTACTCTGTGATACTCTGTGTTACTTTCATTGTGTTACTCTGTGTTACTCTCATTGTGTTACTCTCATTGTGTTACTCTTATTGTGTTACTCTCATTGTGTTACTCTGTGTTACTCTCATTGTGTTACTCTTATTCTGTTACTCTCATTGTGTTACTCTGTGTTACTCTCATTGTGTTACTCTCATTGTGTTACTCTTATTCTGTTACTCTCATTCTGTTACTCTCATTGTGTTACTCTGTGATACTCTGTGTTACTCTCATTGTGTTACTCTGTGTTACTCTCATTGTGTTACTCTCATTGTGTTACTCTCATTGTGTTACTCTCATTGTGTTACTTTCATTCTGTTACTCTCATTGTGTTACTCTCATTGTGTTACTCTCATTGTGTTACTTTCATTCTGTTACTCCCATTGTATTACTCTGTGATACTCTGTGTTACTCTCATTGTGTTACTCTGTGTTACTCTCATTGTGTTACTCTCATTGTGTTACTGTTATTGTGTTACTCTCATTGTGTTACTCTGTGTTACTCTCATTGTGTTACTCTCATTGTGTTACTCTTATTCTGTTACTTTCATTCTGTTACTCTGTGATACTCTGTGTTACTTTCATTGTGTTACTCTGTGTTACTCTCATTGTGTTACTCTCATTGTGTTACTCTTATTGTGTTACTCTCATTGTGTTACTCTGTGTTACTCTCATTGTGTTACTCTTATTCTGTTACTCTCATTCTGTTACTCTCATTGTGTTACTCTGTGTTACTCTCATTGTGTTACTCTGTGTTACTCTCATTGTGTTACTCTGTGTTACTCTCATTGTGTTACTCTCATTGTGTTACTCTCATTGTGTTACTCTCATTGTGTTACTCTCATTGTGTTACTCTCATTGTGTTACTCTGTGTTACTCTCATTGTGTTACTCTCATTGTGTTACTCTCATTGTGTTACTCTTATTCTGTTACTCTCATTCTGTTACTCTCATTGTGTTACTCTGTGTTACTCTCATTGTGTTACTCTCATTGTGTTACTCTGTGTTACTCTCATTGTGTTACTCTCATTGTGTTACTCTTTTTCTGTTACTCTCATTCTGTTACTCTGTGATACTCTGTGTTACTCTCATTGTGTTACTCTGTGTTACTCTCATTGTGTTACTCTGTGTTACTCTCATTGTGTTACTCTGTGTTACTCTCATTGTGTTACTCTCATTGTGTTACTCTGATTGACAAGTACTTTCAACTATTCTTTGTGAATTGTATTACCTCTCTGATTGGATGTGCAGGGTGCAGGGAGTTGCAGGGAGTTACCGATACAAGCAGTTTAGTCGGGTCACACACAGCATTAAATAGAAATAGAAAGCAAAGAGAAAGGTGGGCTACACGTGGGATGAAGGGGAATATCGGGATCATTTTGTTACAGACTCAGGGTCTGACTGTGAAATCCGCCTCTTGCACAAACCTCGTTGCTAAAGCTCCGCTGGTGCCGCCAGACAGTGAAATAGAAGAAGAAACTGCCATTTCCTAACTGTCACCTGAGAAACCCACAGGCACTTTCCTACCAGTAGAACAACACAATTCCATTATAACAAGCAGTGGGGGGTCAAATCACAAACTAGAGCTCCAGTAGGACACAAGAGGGCCCTGCTCCCAAGAGCTTACAATCTGCAGGGTATATAGTGGAGGCAGTCCTTTCTATAGTGAGACTAGTTGGGGGGCAGTTGAATGAGGGGCTGAAGTTGATGAATGAGGTTGTTGTTCCTCGGGGGCTGCTGGATCGTGTGAGAGAGAAAACAAAGGGGAAGTCCCACAAGCCCCGGGGCCACATACAATAATTCTATTTATATTTATTAATGGGACACAGTCATTGGATCATTTGGCAGAACAGGGGGCGGGGCCCAGAGCAGCTGGGGGTGTGTCTGTTGGAACAGGGAGGCACCTGATCACCAGGTAGAAATGTTCCATCTCCTTATACTTCTCACCCGGGGGCCTTCCTGCCCACGTTGCTCGTATGGGAGAAAAGATTCTCCAACTGTCACTAATGCACCCCCAGGGGCCCCATGAGGGAGGAGCCAACAGGTGAGTTATAGTCTCCCTCGTCTTCTCTGTGTTGGGGGAAGGGGGCACCTGAGGGGCCAATCTGATCATTGCTCTCACTGTACCCCCAGATTAGCGATAGTGGGGCCCCAGTCACTGGTCCCTCCCACTCACACATAATGGGAATGAGCACATTCTACTGGGAAATATACTAAGAATTGTACTGGGAAATGTACTGGGAAATATACTAAGAATTGTACTGGGAATTGTACTGGGAATTGTACTGGGAAACATACTGGGAAATATACTGGGAATTGTACTGGGAATTGTACTGGGAATTGTACTGGTAACTGTACTGGGAAATATACTGGGAATTGTACTGTGAATTGCACTGGGAAATATACTGGGAATTGTACTGGGAAATTTACTGGGAATCGTACTGGGAAATATACTGGGAATCGTACTGGGAAATATACTAAGAATTGTACTGGGAATTGTACTGTGAATTGTACTGGGAAATATACTGGGAATTGTACTGTGAAATATACTGGGAATCGTACTGGGAAATATACTGGGAATCGTACTGGGAAATATACTAAGAATTGTACTGGGAATTGTACTGGGAATTGTACTGGGAAATATACTGGGAATCGTACTGGGAAATATACTGGGAATCGTACTGGGAAATATACTAAGAATTGTACTGGGAATTGTACTGTGAATTGTACTGGGAAATATACTGGGAATTGTACTGGGAAATATACTGGGAATCGTACTGGGAAATATACTGGGAATCGTACTGGGAAATATACTAAGAATTGTACTGGGAATTGTACTGGGAATTGTACTGGGAAATATACTGGGAATTGTACTGGGAAATATAGTAAAAATTATACTGGGAATTGTACTGTGAATTGTACTGGGAAATAAACTGGGAATTGTACTGGGAAATTTACTGGGAAATATACTAAGAATTATTCTGGGAATTGTACTGGGAATTGTACTGGGAACTGTACTGGGAAATATACAAAGAATTATGCTGGGAATCGTACTGGGAAATATACTGGGAATTGTACTGGGAAATTTACTGGGAAATATACTAAGAATTATTCTGGGAATTGTACTGGGAAATATACTGGGAATTGTACTGGGAATTGCACTGGGAAATATACAAAGAATTATGCTGGGAATTGTACTGGGAAATATACTGGGAATCGTACTGGGAAATATACTAAGAATTGTACTGGGAATTGTACTGGGAATATTGTGGGATATTTTGGGGTGCAGTGGAACCCAATGAGGTTATTGGCTCCATTAATGGATCAGGAGCTGATACTGAAGGGGTTAACACACGGCTGAGTCTTATCAACAGGATCCATTTAACTGTGTAAGTGCTGGTTCTGCTTTAGCTCAACAGCCACTGTTTCCCCCATTTAACCCTCAGAGGGAGGCAAATGCTCCAAACTCCCCAGCAAATCTGCCACTAACTGGGGTGACTGGGGGTTCCCCGATTTCCCTTTATCCTGGGACTTTCCCACGTAGCTGCCGGGAACCTGAAATGGGCACATAAGTAACCCCTTAGTGTTGGGGGTCAGGACTGGGGGTAAGACTCTCTGGGAGTCTTGGGGGGCAATAGTGAGTGTCCAGACAAAGTCCTTATTAACCCATTCAGTGTTCTGCGGGGGCCGGAAAGTGAAATTGTCCAAAAAATACTCCAATGAGAAACAGCTGCACTGCCATTGGCTGACCCAGAGGAAAACATGGGGGAACCCTGATATTCAGCTGCTCCCCAAAAGCTGCACAACTGTATCAAATGGCAACATTCTCTTTCTATTGGTCGGTGGGGCGGCTGGGGATTCTGGGAAGAGAATAGGGTTGGGCAAGGGGTGTAGTTGTGCAACGTGTGAGCTCACACTCACTGAGGTGTTTCTTCATCTGCACCATTACCCCCCCCACACACACACACACGTTACTTCCCCTTTAACTGGCCCCCAAGTGAGGGAGGAGCTTCTGGGCCAGATGTAGAATTAACTCTTCACTGGCTTCCAGTAAATTGGCACAATCCCAGCGCTTGTGCAGCCTGTGGGGCCAGCGCATGTCTATGGTCTGTCACTTTATTCTCCCACATTAGGGCAAATAGTAAATGGCAGTTTCTGTCTGGTTGCCATGGGTTACTGTAACTCAGTCAGTTATAAATGTGCCCCAGTTATAGAGAGATTTACTAATCAGTGAGTGAAGCACAATGGCAGCTCCCGCTTCTCCCCCAGGACAGACATGAAATAGGGGGGCACCCGTGTGTCTCAGGGTTATGTGGGAGTTACTGGTGGGCACTGGGGGCACTGGGCTGGGCACCTCCTTATCATTGTTACTTAAGGGAAAAGGAAAAGGCAGTTCCTGCCTGACTGTATCACAGTGACTGTCCCTTCCTGCACTGGAGACAAAGTCTCACACGGGACTAATGGGGAGCTCGGCCAGTAGCCTCAAGGACCTGCGGGGACCCCTCTCCCTAAACTTCTGCCGTAAAGAGGGGCCCCTGCCCGACGATGAGGAGGAGGAGTCACTGACGGACAAGGGGAGTGAGAGGTAAGTCCTGCGCCCCAGAAACTCAGCTGTGGGGTCACTGGAACCTCCTGATGGGCAATGACTAAAGGGGTTAATACTGGTGTTTGGGGCAATGCAGGGGTTACACAACACCCTGATATTAATGGATTAACCACTGCGGGGGTTTGGGGGGGTCTTATTCTCCCCTCCGCCCCCATCCAGAAACTGATAGTTACACTGGCGAAACCCCCCAACTCACGTCACATTATATTCACTGCACATGGGGTGCAAACACATGTTTAAGGGTCACAATTCTGGTGCTAACGAACAATTTATTCCACATTCACCCCATTTTATACTACCCCCCCACTTCTACCCACGTACCCCTGTTCCACTGCTGCTCTGACGTGTAATTGTGTAACGACTTCATCAGCTCATAACAAGGTTACAGATATATAGAAACATTGGGGTAACAGTCACCCTGCTATAGTTCCAGGGGTACCCAGGGTACAAATAAGCACTCACCCCAAATCTCCCCCTAACTGACCTTCAGACTGGGCCCCCTTAGCTCATAACAAGGTTACAGATATATAGAAACATTGGGGTGTCCCCCTGCTATAGTTCCAGGGGTACCCAGGGTACAAATAAGCACTCACCCCAAATCTCCCCCTAACTGACCTTCAGACTGGGCCCCCTTAGCTCATAACAAGGTTACAGATATATAGAAACATTGGGGTGTCCCCCTGCTATAGTTCCAGGGGTACCCAGGGTACAAATAAGCACTCACCCCAAATCTCCCCCTAACTGACCTTCAGACTGGGCCCCCTTAGCTCATAACAAGGTTACAGATATATAGAAACATTGGGGTGTCCCCCTGCTATAGTTCCAGGGGTACCCAGGGTACAAATAAGCACTCACCCCAAATCTCCCCCTAACTGACCTTCAGACTGGGCCCCCTTAGCTCATAACAAGGTTACAGATATATAGAAACATTGGGGTGTCCCCCTGCTATAGTTCCAGGGGTACCCAGGGTACAAATAAGCACTCACCCCAAATCTCCCCCTAACTGACCTTCAGACTGGGCCCCCTTAGCTCATAACAAGGTTACAGATATATAGAAACATTGGGGTGTCCCCCTGCTATAGTTCCAGGGGTACCCAGGGTACAAATAAGCACTCACCCCAAATCTCCCCCTAACTGACCTTCAGACTGGGCCCCCTTAGCTCATAACAAGGTTACAGATATATAGAAACATTGGGGTGTCCCCCTGCTATAGTTCCAGGGGTACCCAGGGTACAAATAAGCACTCACCCCAAATCTCCCCCTAACTGACCTTCAGACTGGGCCCCCTTAGCTCATAACAAGGTTACAGATATATAGAAACATTGGGGTGTCACCCTGCTATAGTTCCAGGGGTACCCAGGGTACAAATAATCACTCACCCCAAATCTCCCCCTAACTGACCTTCAGACTGGGCCCCCTTAGCTCATAACAAGGTTACAGATATATAGAAACATTGGGGTGTCACCCTGCTATAGTTCCAGGGGTACCCAGGGTACAAATAAACACTCACCCCAAATCTCCCCCTAACTGACCTTCAGACTGGGCCCCCTTAGCTCATAACAAGGTTACAGATATATAGAAACATTGGGGTGTCACCCTGCTATAGTTCCAGGGGTACCCAGGGTACAAATAAGCACTCACCCCAAATCTCCCCCTAACTGACCTTCAGACTGGGCCCCCTTAGCTCATAACAAGGTTACAGATATATAGAAACATTGGGGTGTCACCCTGCTATAGTTCCAGGGGTACCCAGGGTACAAATAATCACTCACCCCAAATCTCCCCCTAACTGACCTTCAGACTGGGCCCCCTTAGCTCATAACAAGGTTACAGATATATAGAAACATTGGGGTGTCACCCTGCTATAGTTCCAGGGGTACCCAGGGTACAAATAAGCACTCACCCCAAATCTCCCCCTAACTGGCCTTCAGACTGGGCCCCATGAGGTGAGTGCAGTCGGACAGGTGGGGCAGATCTGGAGTAGACACGTGAGCTGACAGTTGCACTGGATTTAGCACACACGTGGCAGTGGCAGGATCAGGTGTCGGTGGTCTCACATACGGCCGCTCCATAATGAGAAAGGTCAGAGATAGTGACAGAGACAGGACACGGGGAATGAGGAAGCTGAAGAGAAAGAGACTTACGGTGAGAGGTCCCAGGGGGAACAGAGACAGCACAGGGGGAGAAAGAGGGGAACACTTTATGGGGGTGACAGAAAAACATAGAGAGAAGAGACTGAGGGGAGACAGAGAGTGACAGAGACTGGACTGTGGGAGACAGATAATGTACAGTGAGAGACTGTTCTGTGTTTGGGGGGGGGAGACTGGATGTAACAGGAGAGACAGAGAGTGTTGGTGTCGCTCACCCTCAGAAACTTGATTTAGGGCAAGAAAGTGGTACCAGCAAGTTACTCCCCACTTGTCAATAAACCCAACAACCCCACAGTTAGAGCTGCAGCCCGAACTGACAGTGAGAGTCAGGGATTGGATAGTGACAGTCAGGGATTAAACAGTAAGAGTCAGGGATTGGACAGTGACAGTCAGGGATTGAACAGTGAGAGCCAGGGATTAAACAGTGAGAGTCAGGGATTGGACAGTGACAGTCAGGGATTGGACAGTGACAGTCAGGGATTGGACAGTGAGAGTCAGGGATTGAACAGTGAGAGTCAGGGATTGGACAGTGAGAGTCAGGGATTGGACAGTGACAGTCAGGGATTGAACAGTGAGAGCCAGGGATTAAACAGTGAGAGTCAGGGATTGGACAGTGACAGTCAGAGATTGGACAGTGACAGTCAGGGATTGGACAGTGAGAGTCAGGGATTGAACAGTGAGAGTCAGGGAATGGACAGTGAGAGTCAGGGATTGGACAGTGACAGTCAGGGATTGAACAGTGAGAGTCAGGGATTGGACAGTGACAGTCAGGGATTGAACAGTGAGAGCCAGGGATTAAACAGTGAGAGTCAGGGATTGGACAGTGACAGTCAGGGATTGGACAGTGACAGTCAGGGATTAAACACTAAGAGTCAGGGATTGGACAGTGACAGTCAGGGATTGAACAGTGAGAGCCAGGGATTAAACAGTGAGAGTCAGGGATTGGACAGTGACAGTCAGGGATTGGACAGTGACAGTCAGGGATTGGACAGTGAGAGTCAGGGATTGGACAGTGAGAGTCGGGGATTGAACAGTGAGAGTCAGGGATTGGACAGAGAGAGTCAGGGATTGGGCAGTGAGAGTCTGGGATTGAACAGTGAGATTCAGGGATTAGACAGTAAGTGTCAGGGATTTGACAGTGAGAGACAGGGATTGGTCAGTGAGATGAGTGAGATTAGGGCAGGGGTACGTCACAGTAGAAGGCAATTTTGGGTACCACAGTGAGTATCTATTCCCCTTGGTGTCAGGGTGGGGTACAGTCCCTAATGGATCAGTGGTCTCTCCTGCAGTGTCTCATTGGTGCCACAAGGTGACCGGGATCTCTCTCCTTTCGCTTATTATGAACGTTCCTGACAAAAAGAGAGAAATACGGTAATTTACTGTATAATTTACTGTATTATTGTGTAATTACCCCCGAGCCTCTCTATTGTACCCCCACATGTGCCCTGGGTACCTCTGTATTATATGCCCCACATGATACCCCTTTATTACTAATATACCGGATACTCTCTATTACTCTCACCTCACTGAGTATTAGACATTACTAGGGGCCAACTGTCTATAGTATGTATTGGGGTGTATATACATATATATATTATTATTATTATTATTAACATTAATTATTTATATAGCGCCAACATATTGCGTAGCACTGTAAAGTAAATGTGATTATACAACTACATCACACGAATTACATATATAGAATATATGGAGTAACAAACATCACAATCAATACAGGTACAAAAAGGTGAGGAAGGCCCTATGCAGAAAGAGCTTACACTCTAAAGGGAAGGGAGTAATACACAAGGTGTGGGAGTGGGCAAGATGGAATTAAGTGGGTGAGAAATGTGGTACTGTATGTGGTGTTGCGTTTGGTAGTTAAGCAGAGTGAGGGGAGGCTTCTCGAAAGAAGTGCGTTTTCAGAGATTTTTTGAAAGCAGAAAGGTTGGGAGAAAGTGGGACAGACCGTGGGAGAGAGTTCCAGAGGAGGGGTGCAGCCCTTGCAAAGTCTTGAATGTGAGCATGTGAGGAGGTAATGAGAGAAGAGTTGAGTAGCAGGTCAGTAGAGGAGAGTAGTAAGCGAGTGGGTGAGTATATAGAGATGAGTTCAGAGATGTAGGGTGGGGCAGAGTTATGAAGTGCTTTGAAATATATATAGGGGTATAACTAGTGATGTCCCCCCAGTCTCTCTATTAACCCTGCCCTGTCCTTATCCAATGGACCCCACATACCCCCAGTATTAGCTGCAGGTCCCTTGGGACGTCTCTTGCTTTGTACATCAGGACAGCCCCTATGTATATATGGAGGGATCACCTTATTCATCATATGATCTGCTGCGGAGTTTCCCCTAATTAAACATTATTTGCAGTACCGTTTCTCACCAGTCTTAGCCAAGGGCTATAGTTTTCCATAGAGCAGCAATAGAACAGCGCCACCATAAGAGATCAGTGTATGAAGTCTTTCTCTTGTGAGTTTGTGCTGATCAATCCGCTGGAAACAAACTCATTTACTTAGCGAAAAAGTCGTATTTTCATGATAAAAACATGATAAAACCTCTTTAAAGGAGAACTAACACCTTAAAAATGTATAAACTCTGCAGTTAATATACTGTACTTACTGTACTTACTGAACAAGCTCAGAGGTGGATCATTTTGGGGTTCTGTTTAACCAGATGTGTCTTGTGAGATTTTTCCACCCACCTCCCATTTGTAACATCTCATCAGATACACAGAATCTTCAGTTTCCTTTGCTTGTTTCTGTGTATCCTGTGGAACTGGAAGGAGTTGGCCAGGAAGGGGTTAATGGAAATATTTATCACTTTCCAGAAAACATAGGAAATCTCCTGCCGTATGATTACAGCTCTGCACAAGAAATTCCCCCGTGGGCTTCTGGGAAATAGTGTAGAACTGCTGCTCAGCACTATGTATTAATAACACACAACCAAAGTGCCAATTTTAATGGGGCTACGTGCCAACAATCATGGGCTCTGGGGCCAAACACACTAGAAAGGGACCAGAAAGTCTGTAGGTAGGGCAAAACTATAAAGTACTGCTGTTACTGTCTTGTGTCCTGCTTTCTTCATCTTCATCTACTGTCTCCATCTTCTCCTATTGTTTCCATCTTGTCCTACTGTCTTCATCTTGTCCTACTGTCTCCATCTTGTCCTACTGTCTTCTTCTTGTCCTACTCTCTCCATCCTGTCCTACTGTCATAATTTTGCCCTACTATCTTTATCTTGCCTTACTGTCTCCATCATGCTTGGATTTCTCTATATTGCCCTACAGTCTCCATATTGCCCTACTATCACCATCATGACCTTCAGTCTCCATCTTGATTTACTGTCCCCATCTTGTTCTAATTTCTCCATCTTGTCCTACTGTCTTTACCTGGTCCTATTTTCTACATCTTACCCTACTACCTCTATCTTGCCATACTGTCTCCATCATGCCTGGATATCTCCACCTTGACCTACTGTTTCCTTCTTCTCCTACTGTCTCCATCTTGTCCTACTATTTCCATCTGCTCGTACTGTATCTATCCTGTCCTACTTTATCTCTCTTGCTCTGCTGTGTCCCTCTTTTCCTACTGCTTTCATGTTCTCCTATTGTCTCCATATTGCCCTGTTGCCACTGTTTTCCCTACTTTCACCATATTGCAGTACTGTTTCCATGTTCTGTTGTGTTTATCTTGCCCTAATGCTACTATCTTGCTCTTCTATCTCCATTGTCCCTATCTTGTTGTGATACTAAAATCTACAATTAATATAGATATGGTATATATTGTTTATGTGAGTGTATGGAGGAGTCAGTGTGAGTATGGGATGGGGTTGAACTTGATGGACTTTGGGTTTTTTTCATCCCAACTGAACTATGTAACTATATTATCCTCTCCAGCTTAGTAAAGAATTGCCAAGAAGGTGAATTCTATAAGCTTTTTGGCCACTCTCTTGAAGTGCTATGAGAAGACACCAGATCAGCCTGAGCCAATTATATAAATCCTGGCAACTTCTTGAAAATCCAGTCGAGTTGGCAGCCCCACCTTGCTTAAATATACCTTCCATCGCTCAGACTTTCTACTGTCAAATGCTGCTCTTTGCTCCCCAACTCTGGAAAGGACCCTTGGATGTGTCTTTGCTTGAATTCCCCTAAATACATCTCAGCAGGTTTCCCTGTTATGCACATCCCTAATCTGGTCTGTAACTGTAGTGAGACACCCCCTGATCCAGTGTAGAGACCTAGGTAGAGGCAATAACTCACTAATAACAAATTCTTTCTATTTTAGTCTATGTGGGTGTCTGGAGAATACTGGGACTGGTTGGGCAACAAGCTACACACCTTCTGCCTATACAGACAATGGACAAGGAGGAAGGGGCACTCCAGTTTGCAGTCCAGTAGTCACCCCCTTTTATTTTGACTTCCCAAAGTTGACTTTGTCCCTCCAACAGGTTATTTCCAGACAATTCTCTCCCTAACACTATCCCTGGCACAGCTCTGTCCTTGGCACAATTCTTGGCACAGTTGTGGTACCATTCCCTCTGGCAAGGCTAGCACTCTCCCTGGCATGAATGTCACTATGCCTGGCACAACTAACACATTTGTTTATCCAAAGCTGTCCCAGAAATAGCTGAGAGTCTCATGGATGTGCCCATCCCTCTCACTCCCACACAATGTCCCAAATAAACCAGAGGAAACTCTCCTTCCACCACCAACACCCGCAGGAAACACAAGGGACAAACCCAAATCTCTCTCCCCTCTCAGCTTGTCTCTCTCCTCCATCAGAATGTCTCTCCCCTTTTGTATCTGTCTCTCTCCCCTCAGCCTGTCTCTCTCTCCCACCTCCCCTCGTGTGTCTGTCACTTTGCCCCTGGGTTTGGGATGACATTTAGTTACGTATCTGTCACCCTCAGTGTTTTGCTTGGGATTAAGTGGTTGGACTGAAGGTTCTAGTTTGGTTCCAGTGTCGGCTTCACATTTCCCCATGACTGGATCTGCCTCAGCAGCATTTGGGCCCATGTCTCCTAAACTATGTACAGTATGTGTATAGAGAGCCAATAAGAACCCCTCATTTCTTGCTGTGTTGAAATTAGAGAGTAAGCTCTTTAGTTCTTTGGGAATATTATTTTAATTATGGGCACTTGGTGCAGCCCAGAGAAGTAAGAGAATTACCGTCAGGTGTTGGCTGAGTGGGCAAAGCTATGGGCACAAATACCTGTGAATAGTACAAATGTGCCAACATTGCTAAACTGGAATATGAATAGGAGAGGCCTGAATAGAAATGAATAAAAAGTAGCAGTAACAATACATTTGTAGCCTTACAGAGCGTTTGTTTTTTTAAGATGAGGTCAGTGACCCCCATTTGAAAGCTGGAAAGGGTCAAAAGAAAAAGGCCAAAAATTCTAAAACTATGAAAAATAGAAAATAAACAAGAGCAATTGAAAAGCTGCTTGGAACTGGCCGTTCTATAACATACTAAAAAGTTAACTTAAAGGGAAACTACCCCTTCAGTGAATTATTGCCCCGATTGGGCCAGCGATCTTCTTTTCTCACAGAGACTGTTCTGTCTGACACTAAAGGGATAGAGACCCTGGCAACCAACTTTGGGCTCAGTAGCACCGGTACCGGCATTTTTCGGGGGCCACCGAACTATTGGGGTATTTATCAGACAGTGGGATCTCTGGGCCACTGAGGGCTCTTGCTTGGCATGTTATTCCCATTCTGTCTCTACTATAAATTGGCACACAGCTCCACTCACTTACTGGCCACTACATCCTGTCCCACAAAGCTTACAATCTAATCTTTGGTGGCACTGGGACATAAAGGAGCCAGGAGTATTAGGAAAGGAAAACTGATTCACTGATCCTGAAACACAGGGTGACACATGGCAAATATAATGATATACAGTTGAACCCTGATTTTATGTACCCTAAATATACGTTTTCCTATATTATTTGCGTATATTTTCAGTCCGGTTTTAGTATCCTCTGTTAGTTATTTGCCAGATTTTTGTCTTTTCTTGGATTTTATGTTCTTTCAATTGGTCCCAAACATAAAAGGGGGTTTCACTGTAAATGTAACGAGGGCCGGGGCCCGGGGCCAGTTTACTGACAACTACCTCCTGGCAGTGAAGGTGAAACAGAAGCCAGAGAGAGTAATGGCCGGCTGCCATGGAAGGTCTCCGGGTTTCTATTGTTTATTCCAGGAAGTCGACCTCAGCAGCTTTGCTTGTTCAGCTGGCGGCCAATCAGATCCTTTCCTTACGTGAAGTGTGTGTTATTAACCTTTCCTTGGCCAAGAGCCCAGCACATAGCTAGCAGGGTAGTCGGTAGTGGGGGGGGGGCCTGCATGGGGTCCCATTGTTTGTAATCCAACGACATCTCTGCAGTTGTTATTGAACTACATCTCCCACAATCCCCTAGCAGACGAACAACAAGTGGAGGCACCACGTTGGGCAACCCTTATATAACATTTAACTGTATTTGTTCCAGTCTGCCCCTATTAATCTGTGGTGCCCAATGGAGTTTGTGTACCTTCCCAAAATTTAACATGAATGTCCCCTCTCTCTTCCTCTCAGCTCCACCAATGGGGGCCAAGCTCAGACTCAGAAATGTGTTCGAGTCCGGAACTGGGAAAGCAGAACCCTCTCTTATGATACCCTGAATGTGCAGACAGTAAAGGTAAGTACCAATAACAAAATACTTCAGTTCTATAAAGACCCCCCTTTGCCCAACACTTGCAATGTTCCATTGTGTCCAGTACTTAATACTCTCCCCTTGGATCCATATGCCTCACCCAGGATGTCCCCTGCACCAGATCCCGGTGTCTGGGTTCCGTCATGTTCCCCTCCCAACTCACCTGCCCATTACAAGAAGGACCAAAGAGCCCGGAGGAGCTGCTTCCCAAAGCCAAGGATTTTATCAACCAATATTACAGCTCCATCAAACGGTGAGTAGTGCTTGGCTTTTTGAGTAGCCCTTGGATTAGTTTTGGCCTCAACATTGGCAATAACTGACCTTTTCTCAAAACTGTCATGTTGAGAGTGTCATGTTGAGGGTAATTGGGTTATGTTTAGCATATGGATAATGTCTGTGAGTCTCTGGTGTAACCCTACAACTTGTTTCCTTAGAAGCACCACAATTGATATTAATATTGGCCTTTCCCCTAGTAGCAGTGGATACACCCTGGATCTAGAGAGTCTGGTAGAAATGTTGAAAGTTATGTATTTAGAACTAGTGTGTTTTTATACTACATGGATGTTTTCTACCCAGTATAAACATTGTTCTCATGGATATCTGGGGTAATTTCAGGGCCCAATCTAAATCTCACCTGGAGAGACTGAAGGAGGTGGAGGAGGAGATTGTATCTTCAGGAACCTACCAGCTGAAGCAAAATGAACTGATATTTGGTGCCAAACAGGCCTGGAGAAATGCCTCCCGCTGTGTGGGCCGGATACAGTGGTCAAAGCTGCAGGTATTGAAGTATTTTCCTCCACCTTCTCTGTGACTCGTACTTTTACTACAGTCAAACCATATTGCATTGCTTATTTGCCTTGTTCCTCAACACTTACAAAATAGTCTCCTTCTCTGTGTGCTAAAGGCATCTTACCTTGGCCTCCATCATCCACTCTCCATAAAACCTCCCACATGCACCCACTTTACTCTCTCTTCTAAATAAATCATCACTTCAAAGTGTCCAAATTATTCCACTGGACTCTCATTGTTCCCACCTTAAATAATCCATCATTCTTGGGTCCATCATAAACATTCCTAATTCCCATTCCTCTCTTCTAAAACAACATCGTTTAACACGCCTCTTTAAAAATACTAAAATTCATTTTTCAACCTAATCCGCCAAAAGCTGTGAAATGAGGGAGCAGTGGTTTAGGGGTAAAATAGTCTATGGAGTGGACATTTGTGAAGGTTTGAAGAAATGTGGAGAAAAACAGACCCTTGGCTAAAGCTGAGGAGAAATGATATTTTGGAGGACTACTGAGAAGAGATTTGGAGGAGTACTAAGGAGAGAAGAAAATTTGTGACGTACTATAATTATATGGAAAGGGAAATATCTGGAGGGTTTTGGGAGATATGGAGTTTCGGATGAGTACCATGGAAAGAAAAAAAAATGTAGAAGTAGGTGTAGCATTAAGCAAAGATATATATATTTGGAGGAGCAATAGCCGAGAAGAAGATTTGGAGACATACAAAAGAGATGAAGATATGTAGGAAGATATGCAGGAGCAGGCCCGTACTGGCAATCTGTGGGTTCTGGCAAATGCCAGAGGGGCTGCTGTATGGTTCCATAGAAAGTTACCATATAGTGGGCTGGTAGGGGGCTATTTGGGCTGGTAGGGGGCTGTTTGGGCCTCTGTATACTTGGATTGGCAGGGCCTATTTTGACTCCCAGTCCAGGCCTGTGCAGGAGTACTAAGGATAGATATATATTTGGGGGAGTGCTAGGGAAGCAGGAGATTTGGGAAGGAAACCACGTAAAGTATACAGAGAAAAAGAGAATATTACTAGTATAGAAGGAGGTTTAGAAGGGTAAGTACTGAGAATTGACACATATTAAAGAAGTTGTAAGAAGAGATGAATATTTGGAGGGTTCTAAGGCTACTTAGCAAAGGCAGTAGATTAGAGAAGTACTAGAGGAAGAGAGTTGGAGGAGTACTAGAACAAAAAGGAAATATGGATACTGATACTGAAGAGAGACAAACATTTAGAAGAGTATTAAGAGAGAAGGAGCTTTCTTGGAATAGGCAAATATTGAGAAGTACTGAGGGGTAAGAACTTTAAAGCATAAGATAAAGATCTAGAGTAGAGCTTTGGCTGGGTGTAGACTTGGGAGAGGTACTAAGGATAGATGGAGTTCTGAAGTAATACTGATTTGGGGGGATGATTAATAGAACAGAGAGACTTTGAGCAGGGGTCTTCTGTATAATATGTTGTACTTGCTCCTCCCTCAGGTGTTTGATGCGCGGGATTGCAGGACAGCACATGAGATGTACACTCACGTCTGTAACCACATCAAATATGCCACCAACAGAGGTAACATCAGGTGAGAAGACACATTATCTGCTCCTGGCACTAAGGGGCAACTACAAGGCAACTCCAAGGTTACAGGACTGGTGGAAGTGGGGCAAGTAGTTTATATGAAGTGATCATTATACCTATGGGTGTTCCATTGTACATAGGGTTGCCCCTTTCCAGTGGACTCTTAAAGACTTGCAGTGGGAGGTGCTGGAGAGATTTGATCTTTTCCTAACCTTGCTGATTGAACCCTTATATTTCATCTCTGCTCAGATCTGCCATCACTATCTTCCCACAAAGGACTGACGGAGCCTCCGATTTCAAGATCTGGAACAGCCAGTTCATTCGCTATGCGGGATACAGACAAGCGGACGACACTGTGGTGGGGGATCCTGCCAACGCCGATATCACTGAGGTCAGATGGGAAGTCTCAGCAATAGGGGTGATTTATAATGACCCAGAAGTGCAAAAGTAATAAGGGCACAAACCCTTCAGGGGAGACTTATGCCCAGGGTCTGGCCAGCCCTGCAGTAAGTACAAGGCCCCTTAGTAGCCTCCCTAGCTCGTGCAACTGAATAACATGCAAGGGAACAGGTAAGGGGTGTCTTATGTGCCAAAAGGCAAAAATTGGGAAAGACTTACTGGTTAGTGAAGAGGGAGCCCAAATATTATAAAAATAAAAAAACTTTATTAGGACATACTCTGGCCTGACGCATTTCATGCCAAAGGTGGGCACTTACTCATAGGCTGACAGTCTCCCCTCTACACAGTCCTTTTAAAGGAGGAATGATGACCAATAAAATGTTCATACATGACATCGTGCAGTTACTTATCCAATCAGTAGGGACTCAATCCATAATTGTAAACCAATAGAGATAAGTTACAAAAACAACATCACACATAAATGATCAAATCAGTGAATAGGGGGCGTTCTTACAAAGTTAATTAATTAAGAGAGTGAGTCAGTGAGGGAAAAGTAGAATTGTGTTCCAACAGCTGCAGTCTCTTTATCTATGTGAGAATACAAGTGCACCCCCATATTCACCCTGAGAGACTTATACGTTACATAATAGGACCTACACAATGTATGGAGGAAAAATGTTATGTCAATTACAAACCAAAATCCACAAACAAAAATATCAAAAAAATTATTTCAAAAATAATAATACAATCAAAATCAAACAATAAAGAATGCTAAGTTCAAAAATACAAAAATGAAACAGAAAGAAGAGTTACAATATAAGAAAAGTGAACTTAAAATAGTAAAACAAAATTAGTATGTTAAACCCCTAAGAACAGAAAACATTACTCACAAATCTTCTCATATAGACCCTAGTGCAGGAGAGCCAGGTTCTTAACTAGTATCTAGTACTGGATAGTGGCTCATTATAAGACTAAACTACTGTAGTCTATTGAAAAAAGCAGGTCACGTCATCATCACTATTTACACTATCGGGTATTCTGGTGGGTGTTTCTCTTCAGTTTATCAATACCTACAACTTTTAATCTTTCTATATCACCCCCATTACAGAGGTCAAAATGTTTTTGTACATTTGAATCAGAGTTTTTGTTCTTTATGTCTCCAACATGTTCCCTAATGCGTTTTTTTAGGGCTCTAGTAGTTTGTCCCACATATTGTATGTGGCAGAAGATAACCCACAAAGGTTTTTGCAATTTATAAATTGTTAAATGATATGTCTTGTGTGTAACTGAAGACATACTGTAAGTGTCCACCGTCCCGTCATGACTAGAGACACAGCTCATTTACCTGCCCCATCGAGTAACATGGACAATCTTTTCTTTGTAGCTTTGCATCCAGTTGGGCTGGAAACCCAAAGGTGGGAGATTTGACGTGTTACCCCTACTGCTCCAGGCCAATGGCGATGACCCAAAACTCTTCGAGATTCCTCCTGAACTGATATTAGAAGTACCACTACGGCACCCCACGTAAGAACCCAGTGACCTTCTCATGGCCAATCAGCAAGGGTGATATCTTACTCATGGGAGAAGATAGGACCCTATATATAAGAAAGGGAATCGGGGCAACCATATTACAGTAGAGACAAGGTCCATATGGGAGGCTCCTTTCATGTCACAGCAATATTCTATTTCTACTTTCTGTCTGTTAAATCTTTAGAAAGTGGCATTTCCCCAAAGGCCCCAAACTTTACTGAAGCCAACCCTTTTACCATCTCTAACCCACTAGGGAAAATAAAATATCTTGGGTCAGTTTGTCTCCATAGACTTCTTACAATCTGAATCTGACCTATGTGGGTCTGGACTGTGAATTAAAATAGGCCCAGGCATTTCAGGTACACAGAGGCCCAAACAGCCCACACCAGCCCACTAAATACCGACTTTCTATGGGACTTTATAGCAGCCCCTCTGGCATTTGCCCCAACCCACAGATTGCCAGTCTGGGCCTTGACCTATGGTTGTCTATGGCAGGAGAGCACAGAAATGGCACAAAGACAGCAGTTAGCGCTCCTTGCAGTTGCCCCTAGCTCTTTGTAAAAGGGCTTTTACACGTAAATATATCCCTTTAACTGTGCCTCCCTTTGCCCCCAGATACAAGTGGTTTGCAGATTTGGGCCTGAAATGGTACGCCTTACCTGCCGTCAGTAACCTACTGCTGGAGATTGGTGGGCTGGAATTTCCCGCTGTACCCTTTAATGGATGGTACATGGGCACTGAAATTGGCATGCGCAATCTGTGTGATTCCTACAGATACAATATAACAGAGGTGAGTCCCAAGAACTGACAGTTACTATTTATTAAAGGTCAAGTCAAACCTACTGGAACATCCTGTGGAATAAGAGCTGGAACACCTTTGATGTGATATAATGTTAATTGTCCCTTTAATTGTGAGCTTCCATGTGCTGGAGTAATTAGACCCGTGACCTGCTAGTGACGCTGAGTATCTGAGCCAACAGGATTCAGGACAGGACAAACAGAGAAAGGGGAGCTTGTGAGCCACAACAATAGGAAGCTTTGGCCGGGGTCCAGGAGTCAATAATAGCACATAGAGTGCAGGGCCAGGGATATGACATGGAGGAAACCATGAGGTTTATTGTATCCGATTGTGCAGGTTTGAGTAGATCTGTAGGTCTGATCTGATCTCTAGAGAGAAGGACATATAGACCCCTCAGTGTGAGATTCCAGGTATCAGCAAGAGAAGAAGAACAATGTGCTGCACTCAATGCTCTGAGGTGGTCTTTCTGCATCTGCAGCTCATACTCAATCCCTCCCTACTGACTCCTTGTCTGTGGAAGCAGCATCACAGAAAGGGAAGCCACAATACTTAGTAAGGACCCCTGGGCTCCCTCATTTTATTTCATTTGCTCTTGCTATAGTTTTTACTAACATTGTGCAAATTGGACGTTACTTATAGCAACCATAGATTTGCTTTTATTACTGTAGCAAGGGTTCACTAATCAAAGCTAATTGCCTGTAAGGAGTTATGGGGCAAATGCGTCCTCTCAGTAAGAGTAAGGGCAACAATAAAGTCTATTTGTGATTTAACATCTGGTCTGTTCTTTAATATTGTGACCGTTCCCCTTAAATGTATCTGTTGTATTTCTGGGTAATGTTTTACTTTTGGTGGGCAGAAAATGGGGCTCTGTATGGAAGTGGGGAATGTCCCCAATAAGATCATTGGCCAATAAGATCATTGTATTTCAATACAGGAAGTAGCCAAGGGACTGGGATTGGACACCAAGAAAATGTCCTCTCTATGGAAAGACAGAGCTGCCTTGGAAGTCAATATTGCTGTTCTGTACAGTTACCAGGTAGGACAAATATCTCCAGTTGGTGGTGTGACTGGTACAGCCAAATATTACCATAGAGTACAGTAAGGGGAAAGGGCAAGCACTACCATACATAGTAGGATATTTAGTAGAACAACCATATCCATACTTACTAGAAGGCCTATGCCTATAATTGGTTGAACAACCATACTTGGTAGGAAAAACTTCTTAATTTTTGATAAAATAACCCTTTGCATAGTTGGCAGAAGAACTATCTCCATACTTGGAAGGAGAACCATTTCCATACTTGGTAGGACAAACTTCTCCATACATGGAAGGAGAACATCTCCTTATTTGATAGGACAACCATACTTGGTAGAAGAGCCATATTACCTATGACAATAATCACATAGGACAAATATCTCTCACTCTCTGTTACTGCAACAGAAACAAAGCTACAGTGAGATCTGCATAACCTCAATCTGTGTCTCCTGATCATGTCTCTCATCCAGGCTGACAAAATCACCATTGTGGACCATCATGCGGCTACTGAGTCTTTCATGAAGCACATGGAACATGAGATCCGACAGAGAGGGGGTTGTCCAGCTGACTGGGTTTGGATAGTACCACCCACATCTGCAAGCCTCACACCTGTGTTTCACCAAGAAATGGCCAATTACTATCTGTCTCCCTCTTTCCTCTATCAGGTACCCAAAGACACAGACTAGGAGGTTGACTTCCCTCTAGGGATATAACACCATGCCTCGAATTGGAGTGCAAAAAGATAACAAATGATACAAATTTGGCCTTTATTGACATAACCTTGGTGTTTCCACCACAGTTCATACCATTCAATCTATGTAGTCTTTGTCTTCTTTGTTTAATTTCGCCTTCATATGTTGCAGCCAGACCCATGGAAACACCATGTCTGGAAGGGATCTCAGAGCACAATCACCAGAAGGAGAACGTTCAAGGAAGTGGCCAAGTAAGATGACTATAGAGTGGTAATGAGCATGTGGGTAGGGGACATTGGTCAATACAGCTGTACAGTGCAGGATTCCGGGGCTCCCATTGGACACGACATGTAGCATTTTTATGATCCCACTTGCTTGTTTTTGCATTTGAGCATCACACCAATTTTGAATCTTTTATCCTCTGATTGTAGTGCAGTAAAATTTTCAGCGAAACTGATGGGAAAAGCCATGGCACGCAGGGTGAAAGCCACTATTCTCTATGCCACAGAAACCGGCAGGTCTGAGACCTATGCCCAGAAGCTGTGCAAGATATTCAGCTATGCATTCGACCCCAAGGTGAGGAGGAAACCACAAGTTATGAGATAATGAAAAGCAAATGTAGGAAGAATCATTGGATATACAGGAATGAGCCCCTCTCTCTAGCGCCTCCCAGTGACCCATACTGCAATGTCTGAACTGTGGCTTTGGTGACATCATCTGTGCCATTGGTCAAGACCACTAAATAAGCCACGTTACATTCAGTGTGAGACATATCACTGTGGTTGTCTTAGAAGATACATAGAAGTTATGAGACACAACATACCCTCCATTATTTACATCACTACTTAGAGCAACATGTCGATTTGCTCAGTTGTTTATTAAAGCCACTGAAAAGTTCTTGAGACCCCCCCACCCAGTGAATATAACAACCTTTTCTGTCTGAACAGGTGATCTGCATGGACCAGTATGATATTGTCAACTTGGAGCATGAGACTCTGGTTCTTGTGGTCACCAGCACATTTGGTAACGGAGACCCTCCAGAGAATGGCGAGGTACGTGTATGTCCTTGTAGGTACCTGTTACCTGAGTCGAATAAGTGGCCTTATGTTGAGCCCTTTTCTTGTGTGATTGGCAGTTACGTGCAGGGCCTTGGGTTGGCTGAAATAGATTAGTAGTGCCCAAGTTGAATGGATGGCTTCCCATGTGATTTGCCAGGTAAAATCATTGTTTGGCCAAGAAGGTTTCACAGAAGGAAAATCCTCTAAAAACTCTTGATCTTTACTTCTATGGCCTTAAGTGTCCCGTATCAATCTCCAGGTCTTCAGATGATCATATATGAGGAACATTGATTTACACATCCCCTGGGCAGTTGCTGGTTGCACCTCACTTGTTAACTATACTTTAGCTTCTATATGATGCTTACAGGACACAAATCATTTTATGGGTTTATGTTTGCTATACCCAAGAATAACAGCACTGGTTAAATTATCCCTAAACTATGAATGTCCATGTCCAACTGGTCTCCTTGCCCCCCCCCCCCATTGTCCCAAAGGCTTAGTTCAGTATGACCCACCATATAGTTGACTCCTTTGCTGCCCTAAGTTTAGAGACAAACAGCTGGTTTCCCAGACTGTGTATGGCAACAACCTGAGACCAATCCCAGTGTAAAACATAAGCATTTGATGTCCCAGAGTAGTGCATGAGAACCCTGTCATTCCTTGTTTCTCTGTAGACATTTGCTCAGGAATTGATGGAGATGACCTCCCCTAGCACACTGGCCCTGGCTCCAGAACAGCAGAAGTAAGTACTTTACAGGGAGTAGTTATTTTCCCTATGACTTAATTCTAATTCAGTATAGCAGATGCACAACAGATATAAATAGTAGGGCTTGTATGAAATGGCACAACGTTGGATGTTGCCTTTCACCTCACTGATTCCCCTCATTTCCCTTTCCTTCCTCTCTTTTTCCTCTTTCTCTCCTCCCATCTTTTATCAGCAAAATCTCTTCCCAGAAATGTTTTGTGGTCCATCACTCAGTTACTGTCTCTTTCCTCTTTTTCTCTCTCATTCCATCCTCTTCCACCAGCTTACTGGCTTTGTCTCTCCTACCACCCAAAAAGACTCACCATTATTCTTAACGTAGTCACACACATACATATAAAGTCCTTAAAGTGGACCTGTCACCCAGACACAAAAATCTGTATAATAAAAGTCCTTTTCAAATTAAACATGAAATCCAATTTCTATTTTTTATTAAAGCATTCATAGCTGTTGTAAGCTCATTTCAAAATCTCAGCTGTCAATCAAATATTGTCTGCCCCTCCTCTATGCCCGTGGCATAGAGGCGGGGCAGACAATTACTTTCACTTTCAATTCAGCACTTCCTACATGTCACTGCTCTCCCCACATTCCCCCGTTCTCTTCACTCTTTTAATTGTGTAGCCAGGACATGGGGATGGACATCAGGTCCCCCATTCTGGTGCACAAACAAGATTCTGAGATGATACAAGACTTGTCTTAATAACAGTGTCCCACAAAATGGCTGCTGCCTGCTTGCTATAATTTTGAAATCCCAGACTGCAGGAAACAAGATTCAAATAATTTATATAGTGTAATTAAAGTTCATTTTCCTTGACTAATGTGATAAAATAGGATTTTGAATAATTTTTATGGGTGACGGGTCCCCTTTAAATACAAGGTTTTTTATGATTTGGGGTATGTGGTATCAAAGGAATAGGCAGTCTCATACCATGTATATTAGTCATTTTGTTGGGTGGGTTTGAAAAATTGGGTTAAATTGGCTGGAACTCCTTACAATATCTGTTGGTGGTCAGTCAATAGCGGCACAGGCTGGTGCTCTTTACTGGTTCCCATCGAGCTCCTCTACATACTTGCCCATTACATTCACTGATCTCTCCTACAACTGATCATACACATCACTTCATACTCATATTCCTCAATGGCATCTTTCTTAATCTTCTTCATTCTTCATATCCATTTTTTTCTCTTCTCCTATCCTTTATCATAACAATATATCCCTAAGTTTATCTTGCCCCATTCTTGAGAGGACTCTTTAGACCCATCCTCTTTTCCATCCTAATTCATTTTTACCCCCATGTATATCTTCTCTCCTGTTCTGCTGTTGCAGTATCTTCATAGTATTACCACAAGGTGCTGTATATTATCCATTTCCCTTGATCTTTTTCATAATAATTTTCTTTTTCTCCCATCTTCTCCCATTCCAATACCTTTCTAAGCTGGTCGTATGCCATTCTTCTACACATTTCCAGACAGCAAACAATTTATTAAGTTGGGGGTTGCACTTCAAACTCAACTTGAATCTGTATTTCCGTGAGACAACTCACTGGGCAATTTACCTGATGTTTTTGTTCCAGTCAAAATGGTCAGTGGAAATACAGATTTAATATTTGATTTGAAACTCAACTGAATGAGAAAGAGAGGGAGAAGTATGTCTTCTGCATACTTCTCCCCAAAATTAATAGAAATACATTTTAATAACAAAGATCTAATTGAAAGACTTTACCAGTTAAATGACCTATGATATTTGTGTTGTTGAAGGAGCTACAAGATCCGGTTTAACAGTGTGTCCCAAGGGGACCAACTTGTCTCCTCATGGAAGAACAAAAGGAAAGAATCGAGTAACACAGACAGTGCGGGGCCCCTGGGCACACTCAGGTACAGTCATATAAACAGCATTGGGGGAACTAAGGCACCTGATATAGAAGGAAAATCAATGTCTCACTGCAAGTAAATATTAAATATTGGGGTGCTCATGGAATGCAAACTGGCTAAAAGCAATATAACTTGTAGCTGTACTGCAACTCCCAGCATTGTCTGCAAATCATAACTCAGTAGTATATGATGGGCATGATCACATTACAAATTATGTGATAGTCCAAATTTAACACTAAACCAATCAGTTACCAGTTTCCTCCCTTTGCTGACAGGTTCTCAGTTTTTGGCTTGGGGTCCCGGGCCTACCCTCATTTTTGTGCATTTGGCCATGCAGTGGACACAAGGCTGGAGGAACTTGGTGGGGAGAGGATCATGGAGATGGGAGAAGGTGATGAGCTCTGTGGACAAGAAGACTCCTTCCGAATCTGGGCCAAAGCTGTATTCAAGGTAAGAAAGTGTCCCTAGGCCTGTGGCACATGGCGCAGAATTTGGGTATTTGGCCTGATGAAGGAAGTGCTAGAGCTTTCTGGTTCTTTACATTTAATGCTGAGTAAGGTGGCAAGGGGGTATTTCAGGTGCACAAACAGTGCAGGTCAGATCAGCTGAAATCCAATCAGAAGAATGGATGGGACAAAATAAACTAAAAAACTGTAGTGTAAAACTAAGGCAGTTACTGGCAGCCCGGGACTGACAATCTCTGGGTCATGGCTAGTGCCAGGGGGGCTGCTGTAAGATGCCATAGTCATTATTTATCGGTCTGGTGGGGGGGGGCTGTTTGGGCCTCTGGGTACTTGAAATTCCAGGGCCTATTTTGTATCTCAATCCAGGCCTAATTACTTGAGACCTGGCCAAAGTACTACAGATGCCCCAGGTCCAGGATTTCATTTGGAATTTGATGGGATCAACTTAATCAAATGTTTGCACTAAGATGAAACTGTCCCTTATCTACATGCCTGTGTGGGAGAAGTAATTGAGAAGACACCCTTCCCAAGGTCTTCAGATCCTTCAAACATTCTAGAGAGCTTCCAGGCTACACAATGCAATAGAACAGCTTGTTGGACCTCATCTTCTCTTCTTTGATGTCCCCGTGGCCACATAGTACAAAAATCAGTAGATACTGGGATTTTGTACTCCATTGGGATCATAGAGATCAGAAATCTTGGGTTTGGGGTTCATCAAGTGTTCACTGCTCCTCAGTTAATCCATATACATCTGCATAGTTCCACCAGATCTGTTGTGATCTGCCCCAGAGTTGTGCTGGGAGCAATCAGTGGCCATTGGTGGACACTTTATATGGGTGTTCTGGTAATAACATCATTATGGAACATTCTGTCATGTTATTCCTACTGCAATGGGCTTGGGAGGGTCTCTGCTGGGTAAACATTACAAAGTTCAGACCCGTCACCCTCCCACAATCCCTTGCCTTTCCAGCAGAGAGTGGGAAGTGGAAAGAGATAAGGAGGGAGGGGTCCTTATTAAAAACACAGCTGCCCCCACTCTCACTGGAACCACCTGCTGAGCCCCCCACCCTGGGTTGCTAGAAAGAGCTGAGGGCAGTGGCTATGAATAAGTGTAAGTCGTTATATTAATATGGCTGGGTGCCACCCACTTGTGGAATGAATAAACATGGCAGGGTTCCCATAATGAGATATCCTTATTACTAATTTCCTCACAGTGTTGTGCAAGAGCCTGATAATAAATCCTATAAAGATTTGAGCACAATTTCCTCAACCTCCTCTGTCTCCTCTCCCCACCCCAGGCTGCTTGTGACACCTTCTGCGTTGGAGATGACTCAGACATTATAGTCAATGACTTGTTCAAAGCCAAAGGCAACTGGAATAGGTCACAACACCGGTTGTCCATCCAGGCCTCAGCACCCGACCTCATTACAGGTACCCACATATACATACCCCAAAGATGTATCATTTGTTCATCTGACATTTAGACTTTGCTGGTCTTTTTAACTCCAATTCAGTTGGCATACATCTTGGCATATCCCTAGGTGACCCCATGGAGAACCACAACTCCAACAAGAACAGACCATGGGCATTATTCCAGTAACTGTCACTAGAATATAGCAGGATATTACACCAACCTCAATCCTTATTTCCATCCTCCCATGGGAGAATAAGGGGAATTTGCCAGTTCAGACCTGCCAGTTGTCAGTGATACTGTGGCACAGGGTGTCAATGTTCTATATCGATGGGACATGAAATGAAACTTTTCCATGTTGAAGTTGTATAATTTGTAGGAGTTGCACTGGGCACATGTTCTACACTCTGCCAATATTCCCAGCTCTAGCACGTTATAAATAGAGGGAACTCCCAGGGAAAGGGAACACATCAAGTATGTTGGCCTCTAGTGTAGAGGTAAATTAAACCGAATGACCAAAACATCTCTTCTTTCTAACCACAATGATTGTCTCTGCTCCACAGATCTTCTCTTTCCTGCATTAATCCTTCATCCCCATATGGCACCCCTTGTCTCGCCCACTGCCTCCCCCATACACATATTTGCCTCTATTTTTTCCATTTTCTTTTACATGTCTTCCATTGTCCAACTCACCCCATGTTATTAAGAGTTAATGATCCACTCCTGGCCAATAATGATGTGTTCATTCACTGTTGGTTTCTCTCTCTAGGCCTCGGCCAGGTGCATAGAAGGAAAGTCTTTGAAGCTAAATTCATTTCTAGGCAGAACTTGCAGAGTGAGAAGTCCAGGTGAGTTGATGACTCCACCAAAGCAAGGCTGGTTCTTCAGCTTCTCAAAGCCATTTGTATTCTGAGCATCTACTATTTGCCATACAGGATAATAGATTATAATTATACAAATTATAATCTTCTCCCTCATAGCTCATAGCCATGTAATTTCATTTCACACAGCCGATCCACCATCTTGGTTCAGCTCAGCACTGAGGACCAGCCAGAACTAAGTTACTACCCTGGAGATCACCTGGGGATCTTCCCATGTAACCGAGAGGAACTGGTGGTGGATTTGTTGGAGAGAGTGGAAGATCCTCCTCCTTCCAATGATACAATACAGGTGGAGACACTCAACACAGATCAAAATGGCCGTAAGTGCTTCCTCTCACAATTCTGTTTGGTCAAATGTGTGTATGCTGATCCCCCCAATTGTCTCTGTTGTGCCCACTGATTGCCTGTGCTTCTTCCCCAGTTGTCTATAACCAGTAGTGTATATTGACTACCTCTCTAATGGCCAACACTCTGTACTGCCTCTCAAATGCCAATTCTGCCCATAGGGTTTGGTACCAGTCAGAAGATGAAATGGCTCTCAGACACTAGAATCCCTCCCTGCACCCTGAGGCAGGCACTTACCAATTATCTGGATATTACTACCCCTCCTACACCTCAACTGTTGCAACTCCTCAGTGCACTGTGTGAGGATCTAGAAGAGAAAAGGAAAATGGAAACACTCAGTCAGGTACAGGGGATCTGGAAAATGGAACATTGGGCCACCAATTAATTACTAGTCCATAATGGGAAATTGAAAACCAGGTTGGGGCCACCAATCAGAAGGGAAATAGAGATTCAGGATGGAGTTAACAGTTAGGTGGTGGATACAGAACCAGGATGGAGTCACCAGGTAGGTGGGGATAAAGAATCTGGAAGGTCCACCAGGCTGTAGGGGATACAGAACCAGGATGGGGCAACTATTCAGGTACAGGGGGTGATAGAGAATAAGGACAGACAAGTCAAGAATGGACTAATAGTCAGATACAGAATATAGATAACCAGAGTCATGATGGTGGCTCTCAGTATTGTAGACTGTAACCCAGGATGGGGTCTTTTGTCTAGACTGGTCAGATAGAAATACAGATAGAGTCTATGGAGGGAGTCCCAGGTAGGTGGGGGAGGAGATGGGGACATAGGATGGGCAACATTATGATATGGGAGACATCAGCCCAGGTTGGGGACCCTCAGTCAGTTGAGATTAAATCTCTTATTGGTTGCTATGAGTTACTAGATGTTGGCATTACCCTGTAAGTATCCACTGTCACGACCCATGTACTTTCACTCTCTGGTGCCGCAGGATTCCAGGCTGTACGAGGAATGGAAGTGGTTTCGGTGTCCCACCTTGGTTGAGGTTCTGGAGGAATTTCCATCAGTGAGTCTCCCCTGCTCCTTGCTCCTCACTCAGCTCCCCCTCCTGCAGCCACGCTACTACTCTATCAGCTCCTCCTCTGATGTAAATCCAGGGCAGATACACCTCACTGTGGCCGTTGTGTCCTATCATACTCAGGGTAGGTACTTCCAAGGGCATCACATTGGCATCTCATGTGTATGATACACTATATAATCTGCACATCAGGCATTTAATGTGCCATGTAGATGTTAATCTGTGCTCTCACACAAATAATGATGACTGTCTCTCTATGGCAGACAATAAAGGGCCCCTGCACTATGGAGTCTGCTCTACTTGGCTGGACCAGTTGGCTGCTGGGGACTCTGTGCCATGCTTTGTCCGTGGGTAAGTTTCCCCCTCTCTTTAAATCCTGTCTGTGCCCCCTCCATCCTGCTCTGCCCAG
Organism: Xenopus petersii; assembly: GCA_038501925.1. Classification (NCBI taxonomy): domain Eukaryota; kingdom Metazoa; phylum Chordata; class Amphibia; order Anura; family Pipidae; genus Xenopus; species Xenopus petersii. The sequence goes on from CM076682.1 coordinate 167,530,530, forward strand.
TCCATCTCAAACTGTGCTAAATTTATTCCCCACCGATTTATTCTATGAACTCATCACAACAATGACCCCAGATCTTCCTTCTCCAATAAAAGCTTCATATCTACCCTCAACTTCCCCTTCATGCCCAGCCCTTTACTGTGTGGCAAACTCCTTCTGTTCCATGGCAAGGGGGTTTCTCTGTTTGCTTTCTACCTTTCTGTTGCTTTATATCTGTGGCCCCCTTCCCCAAGCAACCCAAAATATCACCCCATTCTGCCCCTTACTGGAGAAATAGCTGTTGATATAGAATCAAGATGTTCTTGAGGGGCCTAGAGCCCATCATTCCACCCAAATTCAGAATTACCACAACACTTCCTCTATCCCCAGTGACACATTTTACAAGATTCTTGGGCTTTCTTCCCTGCTTGTTCCATAGTGATCCCCAGATGAGATTTTAGGGTGCCAATGTACTTACATTTAGTCTCCTCACAGAGCACCAACATTTCATTTGCCATCTGACAACACCGCCCCATGTATTCTGGTGGGTCCTGGTACTGGAATTGCTCCATTCCGGGGCTTCTGGCAGCATCGACTTTATGAAGTTGAAAAAAATGGTAAGTTGGGGGTAAAAGCCCTACACCTGGTATGCTGGATTATTTGTGCCCTGCTGGATATGTTTCCTTTATTCTTAGCCCTGGTAGCCCTCACAGAGTACCACTCTCCTACTGGTTGTGGTGTAAGTTCTGGTCTTACCTCTTGTGCCACACAGAGCAGCACCCACCTTGATGCCATTACTGAATAATGCCCTGAATAAAAGGGAAGAGCTTTGTTGGCAGATGAAGGGCACTGTTGTATGGCTGTGAATAAAAATTAATGATACAGGTATGTATCTACTGAATGAGCGACACCAAGGGGGTACCATATCATAGATTTGTGTTTCAGATCAAGTGCCTGGAAGCATGACTCTGGTCTTTGGCTGCAGATGTGCAGAACTTGATCACATCTACAAAGAGGAGACCCAAGAAGCCAAGAACAAAGGAGCCCTGAGTGACATCTACACGGCCTTCTCCCGGGAGCCTTACATGCCCAAGGTAACCTTTAGGGTACCATCTGATATCTTCTGGCATCTACACAAGACTTTGTCCTTCCTTGCTCAACTCTGATCTGACACTGGATATATATTGAAGAAATATCTACTGCCTGTGTATATCAGTTAGCTTGTATCTGCTTGATCTTCTCAAATGCCACCCAACCTGATGGGGTATTTGTTCATTCATATCTCTGGGGCCTTGATTATCCAATCTATGATTCTTCTCATGTGATTGGGATTCTACTCATCTTCTACCACCTACCACATAGATGCCCTAGAGGTTGGGTATCATAAAGATGTCTTTGTGGATATTTTTATCATTTTATGAGATGTATGTTCTGCTCTCTCCTTAGACCTACGTGCAGGACATATTACGCACACAACTGGCGTGTGAGGTGTATGAAGTTCTGTGTCAGAGCGGGGGGCACATGTATATCTGTGGTGACGTCACAATGGCTACAGATGTTCTGCAAACAGTTCAGCTGATCCTCGTGTCTCAGGGGGACATGAGCATTGTGGAGGCTGGAGAATTTATCGGGGAACTGAGGGTAAGTGCCCAAGGATCTAGAGATGGTGCCAGCTCATGCATGAGATAGACTTACATTATTGTACAAAGGAATTTCTCTGTTACCTCCACAGGACCAGAACAGATACCACGAGGACATCTTTGGCATCACTCTGAGGACTCAGGAGGTGACCACACGAGTGCGGTGTCAGTCCATGTCCCTACAGGAGAAGAGAGAGAAATGATGGAAACTGCCAAGAGACAGCAGAGAAGGACAGACAGACACATAACAACAATGTCCTGTGCAATTCATGAGGAGAACATATTCTGGGGCTCAAACAGATTGATGGGAAGTTTAGTAGGAGAATGAAAAAAAGATGGGCAGCTCCAAAAATAGCCATGACTTTCCTGTGTATTGAATCTAGGATCATGAAGCCAGAGAGACTGCATGTGGTCTCTTTTATTGGGAGGAGCATGTGGCCTAATAAATGAGCCAGTATGTCCCACTGCACACTCTCTGGACTCTCATGCCCCACATTCCCAGTCCTGGTTGTGAGAATTCCCAATCACCTCCTGACAGACAGGGCTGGGGCTTAATTCTTATGCTTCTGTGGAGGATTTAGATAGGATTCTGGGAGTTGCAGTTGTTTGGTTGGACATGCCTTGAGTAAACACTAAACATATTAAATAATGAGATTGGTGTAATTTGTTTGGCGCATTGACCCAACTTACTCCCAGTAGAGAATACAATACCAGGACTTACAAACTCCATGCAGGTAGATGACCTCAAGAACAAGCATATTCATACGTTTTCATTTGTAGGTGCTACTTGCCCTTCAACACGCAGAGGGGCTTGGTAAACAAATATCCTCTGCACTGGGAGAGGTAATTAGTGGATTGTTTGGTCTAGGTGGGGGAGGACGAAAGTTAATGGATCGGTTGAGCTCTAATCTTCAAGTCAGCCTTAGGGCTCTTACTGACGAGCGTTTGAAGCTGCGCTCCCCTGCGTTCCGTTTTTCTGTGTTCAGCCACAGGGGAGCGCAGGAATAGACGCATAAAGTTCTTTTCAATGGGGCTGTACTCACACAGGCGCGTGTAGGCGCCGAACACAGGTTGAGACGCAACATGCTGCATTTTTCCTGCGTTCAGCGCCTACACGTGACTGTGTGAGTACAGCCCCATTGAAAAGAACTTAATATGTCTATTCCTGCGCTCCCCTGTGGCTGAACACAGAAAAACGGAACGCAGGGGAGCGCAGCTTCAACCGCTCGTCAGTAAGAGCCTTAAGGATGAGGATCTCCAAGCGTCATTGGCAAGGAGGTAGAGGCAGATAGATCTTATACAAATAACACAAGAGTCACTTCTTATAAGTATGTAAACATTTATTGCAAATGATCCAGGCTGGTGCCTGAATTTGTAGTGCACCCCAACACAATGAGCAGGGGGGACATCCCCACCACAGAAGGTTTTAGCCACCAGTTTGAGTGACTAGTTCACCTCTATCTGTCAACCCCAGGCAAAAAATATGGCAGATATGTTTCCAACTGCCCTATGCAAAAATAACAAAGCCACCACTTGCCTTCACCTCTTCATCCTTCTCTAAATGTCCAGATCTCCTTCTGCTCCAGTAGATTAGGTTCATTGGAAACACCGGGTACCTCCTAACCCTTGTCTTGACACTGCTGTAGAACCTCTGTAGCTTAATTCTGTTCCTATCAATCATTTCTATAGTTTCCATTAAGTCCCATATACCACATTATACTTCCAGCCTATCTTCCCCCTTCATTTTGTTAGTGATAAGCAGCTGCTTTGCTAAATAGCCATTTTCCATATGAGGAGTGTGTGTACATTCTGGGACAAATGCTCTCCCCAGTGGTTTGGGCCTCAGGACAATGTTACTGAGGGGAGTGTTGGGGCAGTTTTAGTAGGGGATGCAGTGAGGAACATCAGCTGCCCAATATTATGTCTTCCATGACTAGAGGGAAAGTCCTTGATGACCACAAGTCAGGGGGCAGAGTTGAAGGTATATTTTCCACAAAAGAAACCATGAGGAAGATGACCAATATTATATCTCCCATGGAAGAGTTCTTAGTGGCTGTGCAACAGGGGGCAATTTGGTGCAGTTTTGCAGGAGATAGAAAGGAAGATGCACCATGTGCTGGTGTAACACCAGGAACTGTGTCTATGGGAATGTTTGCATGGAATGAAGATATGTGGCTCTATCAGTAAATATTCCTCACAGTCCAATAAATCAATTGGGCAACATCCTTCCAGAATGGAACTGATGCCAAGGTTCTGCAGGGTCAATTCCTTATTGATACCAGTCATTTGTGCAACCACCCATCCCTCGTATCTCTCATGTCCTACTGATGTTATTTCATTGCCTCTACAGAAATAAAGTCAGATCACATTGAGTCTAATGTGCTGCTCGTAGCACTCGGATTAGCACTGTCTCATTCTATGTTCAGTGCATGTTCTGCTCCACCTACACTACCATAGAATGTCCATCATGGTATTTACATGGTAAAATTCCCTCAGAGCTTAGAAATAGTGACTGGCCCTGATGAGATACTGAGACACATTGACACCAAATGATTTTGGTTTGGCATTAATTTCTCTGCAACACAATATTAAAATGTAGAAAACCAACCTGGAACCAGTCAGATTCAGTATAAGAAACGGTACAGCCCTCAAACCAAAGTAATCAGAATATCCCCCACAGCAACTCATATCAAACAATCATTTATCAAAGAAACAGCTGTTTTTGGCTTTAGAGTCCCTAGTGCACCTCCACTGGAAGTCCATTCACTGAACCGAGACACAATAGCTAACACAACATGATGGGTATAGTACTCGGTTCCTTGCTGCACCCCACATTGTACCTCTGGTATTGAACCCCAAATACATGCCCGTTGAGGTTGGTCAGTTCATTGATGCTATGGGAATCATGACGTTGGCTCAGTATAATACTTGTCAATTCCCAGAAACAACATGAATACACGAAGACTTGATGAGTATTTTGTGTCAGATATGATCTTATCCAAGACTTCTTGTGCTTGTTTTGGATTTGCCAGAAAGAAACCAGATGTTGGTGGTGGTTATAGGCTTCTGCTTTACAGAAATGAAGTTGCCATATTGAAATGAGCTATAAGGCAGAGTCCCTCACCCTGATGGACATCACGGTGGAACAATGTACCATTGGTTTTTGGTGACCTTCGGGATAAAGTGTTGGGATTGTGAATGGTCTCCAGTTGGGTTCTCCAAAATGAATGGCTCCTCTGCGAGAGTTCCATGGGATCTGGAACATTTAACATATTATTGTCAGTAACTGCAAAGATTACTGGGCAGAACATCATGGGGCAACAGATGGGAACCTACATACTGCTAGATAAGTGAGGCTTCCATCACTTTCTCATATAAGGTGGGAAATCTCATGGCTTCTTGGCTAATGTCCCACACAGGATTTTATATCATGCTCAGGTGTTTGATGGGTCACTGCATTCCCAGTATGGCTGATGGGTAGTTCCACAGCGAGCATTATGGGTAACTGTGTAGGATATGGGTAAATGAGCCCCAGCTATGATACTGGACCATAGTAGGAACATGGATTGATCTGGTTCAGGCACAGATGCCTGAACCCCTCCATCCCAATAAGGTTCTTTTGTGGTTCTTATAATTTCCAGGCAAAATAACAAAGTAATGGGCACAATCTGTGCATGCGGTACCTGCAACCCAGGATCACTCCTGGAAAATGCCCTAAACAGAGAGAGAAGAAAGTGCAAGTCATTGTGAATTTGGGTTTGTATTTTTCTCCATAATGCTCTTTAGGCAGCAGTGACAGTTCCTTAGGGTTCCTGGGATGCTGGGAGTTGTAGTTTAACATCAGCTGGTGCATTGCAGGGTAGAAACCCTAGTTATGAAGGGTGTGTACTCTAATATTACTACACAAAGTAATCAGTACTAAGGCCATTCTCTAGGACACTGGGGTCCTTGGATTTTGGGAGCCCCAGTTAAAAGTCCACTTTGCATCCACTTTCCAAATTGAACCTGTGGATCAAACTGTCCGACTTGTTATTTTCACCCCCTAATTCCTTCGTGTCGTGCAAGGCCCGGCCTTGTTATGTTCAGTCTTGGTTTTACTGAGGTTCCGGACACTCTCTCTCTTGTTCCAAAGGCACTTCTCTATCTCATCCCAGTGACCCCTCTTTATTGTGCAGTGGTACAGGCCAGTATGATGTGCAGAGCTTTGTGACAAGGGGTTCCCTGTAGGAAACACGGGGTACACAGTAAGCTCAGTTCCTCCACTCTCCTGTAGGGGTCACTACACTGTTCACCAGTCTGGGCCTTCATTGGAGGAACTGTATGTGACAAGGTGGAGCTTTATGAATTGAAAGCTTTATGAATTAGGAACCTTCTTGATTCCAAATATTAATTACATTTTAGAGAATCAAAGGGCCAGACATTCCCTGAAGAACTTGCGCTTTCCTCCAATGCTCTATGAGCGCAAGCAAATAAAAAATAACACTGTAAATAAATATGTTTCCTTTCGATACAGGAATTAGCTTATTGTGCTCCAGTCTCTTGTCCTGCAGAATATCCCCCCCTTCTGGCAGAGACACAGAATTGCAACCTATACAAAAATAAATGTCAGAAACACTAAATTCTCCCAAAATGATGAATAACCGGCCATCCATGAGCACACGCATCCATCAAAAGTGTGGAAAGAGGTCTCCCCAGTGGTCCTCCTCCCAGAATGTCTGTGACCAGGTCCAGATCCACCTCAGCTCTTATTCAGGGGACCTGTGTGGAACTGAACAAAAGAGAGAAAAGCCTGGAATAAACCAAAGACTCAATCTCCCTACAAAGACCAGGAAAATTGCAAATGGTTACAGAGAAGAGCAACTAAGCTGATGAAGGGAATGAAGGGATCAGTTATGGGAAAGGCAAGTTGGGATTGTTACACTGGAGAAGAGACCGTTAAGGGGGATATGAATGATCACTATATATAAATATATAAGGGGATATGAATGATCACTATATATAAATATATAAGGGGATATGAATGATCACTATATATAAATATATAAGGGGATATGATCACTATATATAAATATATAAGGGGGATATGATCACTATATATAAAAATATAAGGGGGTATGATAACTATATATAAATATATAAGGGGATATGATCACTATATACAGTTGGTGCTGAAAGCAGGTTGTGGGTACATAAAGACCTCCTGGTATCTGTGGTTTTGCTGGACTCCCATCCCCCTGTCCTGCACTAGGCGCCCCACAATATAATATTCTCCGCATGAGGAGTCCCCCCCCCAGCCTGCTGTCTCCCCACTCACCGTGGCTCCAATAAGGCACATTAGCTGCTGCTGCCACTACTGCTGTGTCCCTCAGGTGCCTGTAGGGGGCTCCTCTCATCCACCTCTTGCAGCTGTTCCTCCTCTTCCCAACCCCCGAGTCGTACACCCCGATATCCGGACCTAGAACTTGATCTCTGGGCTGGAAAACATGATACAGTGTTAAGAGTGAGTTGTGACAGAGGATTTCCAGGTTAAAGGTACAGTAGGACCTCTAGTGGACAGACATGAAGATGTGGCCCCTATAACTGTGCTTGCCCTTTATTCCCTTATTCTCAGCATCAGGGGAAGGTTTCTAGATAATTACACCCACCACTCACAGTCCTACAGGGAAAGGGTTTATGTAGAGCCACAAGTCCTACATGACTTACCTGTCTGCTGCCTCTGATGGGGTGAGAGCTCAGACGCCTGCCACATCCCTAGGGGGCGCTGGGTGATTCCTTGATTCTGGTGCACCTAGCAACCAATGGGGTTCAATAAATAAAGAAGAACAATATTCAGAATGTTGACCAGTCAATGCAACCATCACTCACTGAGAGGCCCTAGAGCATCCCCTGGAGAAAGCTCACCTCATGCATGTATATGGCGTGTAGACTCATCTCAGCAGAGGCAAACTCCGAGGCAAGGAGAGAGGAGCGAGACATGTTCTTCTGCTGGGAGTCACTCTGAGACATGCTAAGGAGAGACACACAAGTCATGAACTGAAAGAACTGAACCCTCTAAGGCTCCCTATTTATATCATACGCCCCTAAACTTCTTTCTTATCCTCCTTGGAACCCAACGAATTTAGAAAACCAGACTCAGGAGAAGACCTAGAAGCAGACCAAGTCAATATCTCACCTCTCCTCCTGGAGGGTCTGGTCACTGTGGTACATAGAGCTGCTGGCAGTTGGCCCAGGCTGGCGTCCAGAAAACTGTGAGACAGAGAGGGAGGCAAGGACGCTGGCTGCCGCAGAGGCAGTTGTGGTTGGCTGTGCAAAGCGCCGGTCTCTTGTAGGTAGCCCACTAGCTGTCAACACTGGATGGACAAGGACACTGGCCAATAGGTTATCTGGCTGCACGGAGGCAAGAAGGAAACTGTTGCTACCACAAATGAACAGGATTTGGCAAAGTTAGCTTTAATGGTCAAGGTAGCATGCCGGAACAAACCTACATTCAACCCCTTAAACTCAATTATTCCATATATTTTAATTCTATATTAAAATATATGGGGTACCCCAGCCCCCCATGGTTATTACAAGGCAAGTGTGGTGGCAATTATTAGCCCAGAAGTACTGACCGCCGTGCCAGACTCATTGGATAAGAATGAGCTGCAAATGGGAGCGTCACACAGAATCTGCTGGGCAGGTGGAGCATTGGCCGCATCCTGCTGAACCTTCTCCTTTAAGTGGCCAATGAAGACAGAGCTTTCCAGAGGGGGCTGCCAGTGTGGGTTTGTGATGGCAAAATGCATCAGAGACAGTTCGGTCTTCCCATTCTCCGCTTGTTGGTAGACGGACGCCTGAGTCTGACCCTCTGAAAGCCACTGCAGGAGACAAGGAATGGGGCATGAGATGGGCAGAGGGTGGGGATCCCCGACGTGCAGGGGCTTTTTCCTTATTATGTTATACAGTGTTAGTATCATTCACTAGTTCCTACATTCTTTATTCATCGTCCCACATGATACCAACTCCTTCCTACTCAGCAAGTGCCTTCCACCCTCATTCTGCACTCTGCCCCTAACTCCATCTTCTACTTAGTGTCATCTGCCTTTCCAGTCTGATCCTCTCTGCTCATTCATTACCCACTTATAGACATCCCCTTCTCCTAGTCTATCCTGTTCTAGACTCTGCCTGCTCTTTTTTCTAGACCTCATGTCTTCTCTCAGGTTGTAGACTACTACATGCCCTCACTTTCTAGACCTGATCCTTATTCTTGTGTTCTAGATCAAGCAAGCACACTGATGTTCTACTTATTCCTCTGGTGTTTAGACTCCATCTATGTTCTTAGGTCTTGTGTCAAAGACTCGTTCCTGCTCTTGAGTTCCTGACTAAGCATCTCACCTATCATTATTTAGTAGCACACCCAGTGCTTTTATTGTCCATGATTGTCTCTCTACCTGTGGGTTTCCATGTCTCCTGATGTCCATCTGAGCAAAGGAGCAGATGTCTCCGACTCCTACCACCTCCACCGAGAAGTTGCGGAAGAAGTCAATAATTTCCAAGGACTTGTGGCGCAAGGAGAAGATGAGGATGAATGGAGTGATGATTGGACTGAGAAGTTCCTCCAAGATAAAGACCTATGGGATAGGGAGGGCATATAGTGGTCAGAGGATGGCTACCATTATATCCCAATATAATACACTGCAAAAGCATGGAAACTAAATCTGCCCATAGGATTTATATGCCAAGCGATGACCCTCCACTTACTGCTTTATACTGGAAGAGTTGTGCCAGCTCATCCCGGGTCTCGGACTTGTGGGCATGTCCCTGCCAGTGGTCAGGCATGTAGTGTATATGGGCCAGGACACACTGCAAGAGCTGCTCGGGGCACCACACCATGTGCTCATCTGGAATGAAGGACCTGCAGGGAAATGGGACAATAGGTGAACTTCAAGTTTCCTCACACCTTACGGCCTGTCCTCTCAACTACATTCCTTCCTATCTTCTCTGCAGTGCAAATCATAGTTACACAGTTAGATAGTTACATAGTTAAATCTGGTTTAATAAAGACAAAGTCCATCAAGTCCAACCCCTCCAAATGAAAACCCAGCCCCATACACACACCCCTCCCTACTGTCACATAAATGATATATACCCATATCTATACTAACTATAGAGCTTAGTATCACAATAGCCTTTGTATTATGTCTGTCCAAGAAATCATCCAAGTCCCTCTTATAGTCATTAACTGAATCATCACCCGGCAGTGCATTCCCCAACCTCACTGTCCTCACTGTGATGAACCCCCTACTCTGTTCCTTTAAATGAAACTTCTTTTCCTCTAGTCTGAAGGGGAGGCCTCTGGTACGTGATTCTCTTTATGGGTAAAAAGGTCCCCTGCTATTTGTCTATAATGTCCTCTAATGTACTTGTAAAGTCTAATCATGTCCCCTCACAAGCGCCTTTTTTCCCCCAGAGAAAACAACCCCAACCTTGTCAGTCTCCCCTCATAATTTAACTCTTCCCTCCCTCTAACCAGTTTAGTTGCACTTAGTCTCTGCACTCTCTCCAGCTCATTTATATCCCTCTTAAGGACTGGAGTCCAAAACTGCCCCCATACTCCAGATGAGGCCTCACCAGGGATGAGAAATCCCCGTCCAATTAAAGCCATAACCCATCTATTTCATCTTTCCCAGCTACACCATGCACTTGTCACCCCTTTGCTGGAAAACCCCTCTCTTGATCCCTCCAATCTTGGTAATATTTGCCCCTTGTCTCTAAACTATATGAGTGCTTTGAATCCAACGGACTGAGGCTCTTCTTCTTGAACCATAACCTGCTGGGCCCCTACAATCTGATGTTCAGCTAAAACATTCCCCAGAAACTGTTTTAATCCAACTCACTAAGGACCAGCTCTCAGCTCAAACCCCTTTCTCACTACTAATACCCCTAAATCTATAACCCACTACTCCTCCAGTAACTCCATTCTCTTTGCCTTCATGCTCTAGGACCATGGTGCTACACACAACATAGATGTACTGGACAAAAAGTGCAAGTGCAAAAATGTGCAAGTGGTGCAAGACAGGACAGGACAGGGACAGGACAGGGACAGGACAAGACACACTCAGCAGATGTAATATGTACAGTAAATAATGCTAAACGTCACACATGATGGTGTATCATTGTGATATGACAGTAGTAAGAACATAATAAAGAACATGACAAAGTGCAGATGTGCTTATAGAGAACAATTGTATCCAATCGCTATTTATTTATACAATAAGGTGAGATGGAGTGTGAGTGAGAGAGAGATCTGTCCGGTCCCTGAGTATTCAGGAGACTTATGACTTGGGGGAAGAAACTGTTACACAGTCTGGTAGTGAGGGCCCTAATGCTTCCATACCTTTTTCCAGATGGCAGGAGTGTGAACAGTGAGTGTGAGGGGTGTGTTGGATCAGCCACAATGCTGGTGGCTTTACGGATGCAGCGAGGGGTGTAAATGTCTGTGATGGAAGGAAGAGAGACACCTATGATCTTCTCTGCTGTCTTCACTATCCTCTGTAGGGTCTTGCGCTCCATGACAGTGCAGTTCCCAGGCCAGACAGTGATACAGCTGCTCAGGATGCTCTCGATAGTCCCTCTGTAGAAGGTTTTGTGTATGGATGGTGGGAGATGGGATTTCCTCAGCTTGCGCAGGTAGTAGAGGCGCTGTTGGGCTTTCTTGGTTAAGTAGCTGGTGTTGTGGGACCAGGTGAGATTCTCCGCCAGGTGGACACCAAGGAATTTGGTGCTTTTGACAATCTCCACATTAGAGCCGTCGATGTACAGTGGCAGGTGGTCACTCCTAGTCTTCCTAAAGTCAACAACCATCTCCTTTGTTTTGTCTACATTGAGAGACAGGTTGTTGGCTCTGCACCAGTCTGTTAACCGCTGCACCTCCTCTCTGTATGGTGACTCGTCATTATTGCTGATGAGACCCACCACGGTTGTGTCATCAACAAACTTTATGATGTGATTTGTGTGGTTGCGTGGCTGCACAGTCATGCATCAGCAGAGTGAACAGTAGAGGACTAAGCACACAGCCTTGAGGGGCTCCGGTGCTCAGTGTGCTGGTTCTGGAGATGATGGTTCCAATCCTGACTGACTGAGGTCTGTCGGTCAGAAAGTCCAGAACCCAACTGCAGAGGGAGGTGTTCAGTCCAAGCAGGCTCAGCTTTTCTATCAGATGCCGACAAATGATAGTGTTAAATGCTGAACTAAAGTCTATGAACAGCATTAGAACGTAGGTGTCTTTTTTGTCCAGATGAGAGAGGGCCAGATGGAGGGTGGTGGCTATTGCATCGTCTGTTGAGCGATTTTGATGGTATGCGAACTGTAGGGGGTCCAGTGCTGGTGGCAGCAGGGTTTTGATGTGTTTCTTGACAAGCATCTCAAAACACTTCATGATGATGGGGGTGAGTGCCACAGGACGGTAGTCGTTGAGGCAGGACACTGATGATTTCTTTGGCATCGGGACAATGGTGGTGGTTTTGAAGCACTTCAGGACAGTGAAGGTGTTCAGGGAGATGTTAAAGATGTCAGTGAAAACATCTGCCAGCTGATCTGTACATTCTTGGTCACTCTGCCTGGGATATTGTCTGGTCCTGCAGCCTTCCGTGGGTTTACTCTTTCTAGAGTCATCCTCACGTCAGCCACCGTCAGATCCAGTGCCTGGTCACTAGGCAGAGTGATGGTCTTCCTCATTCCTGTGTTGTTCTGTGCTTCAAACCATGCATAGAAGTCGTTCAGTGCATCTGCAAAAGAGGGGTCACTGTCACAGGCAGATGGTGTTGACCTGTAGTTTGTGATAGCCTGGATGCTCTGCCACATGCGCCGTGTGTCGTCATTCTCCTGGAAGAAGCTGTGTATTCTCTGAGTGTATGAGCGCTTAGCTACTTTGATGGCATGGGAAAGTTTGGCTCTAGCTGTTCTCAGGGCGACTTCGTCACCTTCTCTGAAAGCAGAGTCTCCGGCCCTCAGTAACACGCGTACCTCTCCAGTGAACCACGGCTTCTGGTTGAGGCGTGTAGTGATGCACTTGGAGACAGTGACATCATCAATGCACTTTGTGATGTAGCTGATTACAGATAACGTATACTCATCCAAGTTGATGTAGTCACTGTAGGTTGCCGCCTCCCTAAACATGTTCCAGCACTCAAAACAGTCCTGAAAAGCAGTCATGGCTCCTGCTGGCCATGTTGTCACCTGCTTCAGAACCGGTTTAGAGTGCCTGACGAGTGGTCTGTATGCTGGAATTAGCATAACAGAGATGTGGTCTGAGTATCCGAAGTGTGGGCGGGGCTCTGCTCGGTATGCACCGGAAATGTTTGTGTAAACCTGATCCAGCGTGTTTGGCCCTCTCGCAGCAAATTCCACATGATGATAATCAGTCCATCTGTGAGTGTTTTGTATGTACGTGATAGCGCTGTACAGCTCCCAGAGCGCATCTTTGGTGTTCGAGCTGGAAGGAATGTAAACTCCAATAATATGAATGAAGGCAATCTCACGGGTAAATAAAAGGGTCTGCACTTTGGAACAACAAACTCCACCAGCGGTGAGCAGTGGCTGGACACAAGCACAGAATTCCTGCACCATTTCGTGTTGATGTAAACACACAGACCACCACCACGATTCTTACCGCTGAGAGCAGCGACTCACCGCGACTAGCCCATCTAGCTGAATGGCAGCACCCGGGACTCTATCGCTGAGCCACGTCTCTGTGAATACGAACATGTAGCAGTCTCTGAATTCACGCTGGGTAGTTTGCTGGAGTCAGATGTAGTCCATTTTATTTTCTCTGGAGCAGACGTTAGATAGTAGTATGGATGGGAGCGGGCCGGCTGGGGTTAGTTCTTAGCCTAGCACAGACTCGCTTTCCGCACTTCCGCGTCCTCATTTATAAGTGCTTCTCCTTCCGCCATTGGCCCCAGGTGAGACTGCAGTCAGAAGACCGGCTCCGGAAGTAGGCCGAGATCACGTAGTGTGTGCAATAAGTCATCCATTATCGTAAGATATGCATGATTGCTGTACTGAAGGAGTGTCAGGCGATTATAGACCTGGACCTTAGTTGTTCTGACATCCATAGCTTCACAAAAAACAAAGTAAAAAAGCACAAAAAACACACAAAAATAGAAAGCACCTTGTGATCCGGAGAGGCCGCTGCAATCTACTGTTGTGCCGCCATCTTGTCCACCACTAGGCCCACAGTCTCCCCGAGGTGCCCCATGTCACCAGGCCAGCAGTCTGCTCTGCAGTTCAGGCCCCAGCTCGGTCCCGGGAATCTACTGCTCGGCTTCTGTCGGGGAGGTAGGCCCGGTTTTGTTCCCCCGGCTCTGTGTGTGCTAGAGAGACAGTTTTTCCTCCTTTAGGCAGCGGATGTTCCTTTTAGGCTGCTGGTGTGGTTGATGTTGGCAGAAGGGGACTTGTCTGCATGGATGGGTGCAGATTTTAACAGTACCCTGGGAGCCCTTGCAGATGTGTCTTCTCTGGGGGAGGGTGGATGTGGCAAACCTTTTGGCCAACTAATCAACTGATATGGTCCACAATACCCTATTGTGCTGATGAAACTGAGATTTATTTCTCCTCTCCTGATGTCATCCAAGATCTCTTGACTCAGGTCTCTCCTTGCTTGTCTCTGTCCCACACCCACAACATCCCAGAAGAGTCTATCTCAGTAACAACTCCATTATCCCCCCAACCTATCTCCCCAGACCAGGTGACTTGTCAGTCCTCATATCCAACAAAATCATGTCATATTCCCCATGAATATTTTGAAAATACAATAATGAATCCCTCAAAATTTTTATTTCACATCATCTCAGTGACTTCACTTCACCTCTCCAGTTCATATAACAATAACTCCACATTTGCCATAAATGTCCCATCAACTGGCACAACTTGGTCCCCTGGCAGAACCAGTCAGAAAAATTATAAATATCTAATAATGACATTGTGTGTGAGAAGGATCAGCTGCCGCTTTAATATTCTACATATACTTCCTACAGATTGGTGGGTATCATTAGGCTTTGATTTTACACTTGATTTCAGGGGTGTGATTTATTTTTTTTTATATATATGTATATATATATATATATATATATATATATATATATATATATATATATATATATATATATATATATATATATATAACAAAATGGAATGCCCATCCATGAGGAGAAACAAAAGCCTGGGTGCTAGTCCATAGAAAATAAATAAATACTGCAATAGTTGACAGCACTCCACATTCTCTCCTGCATCTGGCACAGACCTCATTCTCTCTCCTGCATCTGGCAAATATGCCACTCCCCCTTATATAGCTGGCAGAAGGCCCATGCCCTTTCCTGCATCCCCACCCTCTCCCTTCTGCAGTTGGAACAGTGCCCATTGGTTCTCCACCTGAGGCTGGAAAGGAGCCCACTGCAGGTAGGTAAGGTCCTTAGGCAAGACAAGCTTTACTGCCAGTACACACACAAATGATTATGTACCACTTACCTGGCCACTGTGACCACTACTCCCAGAACAGTGATAGCCGTGAGGATGTGCTGCACAGTCAGAACGTCTTCATCATAGACGGTGAGTGCGATGAGAACAGCCAGCAGGGAACCAGCAAAGAAAGCAATGTTCTTAGCGGCAATGGCCAGCAGTGGGGAGGCAAAGGAGTTCATGTACTTGGTGGCCGGTTTGTAGCCTCTGCTCAGCCGAGCCTGGAGTTCGTGGGTCAATTCATTAAAGTGGCGCAAGTAGAGTCGCCCATAAAGTGACCAGCGTCTGGCACCAAGGCTTCCTGGCTCCCTTTTGATGACCTCAGTGTAGCTAAAGAAGGCATAGAGGATCTGCCAGACGAGAATGAAGGGGCAGAGGAAAAGGTTGGCCAAGCCCAGAAGTACAATAGTCCGATTCAGATCCTGGGCCAGTTCCAGCCTCTGACCAAGTCGTTTGTATTTGGGCTGCAAGTTCCATTTGTTCTGGAAAAGGGAGCCCGGACCCCAAAAGAAGAGGAACTCCATGTTGTACTTGAGGCCCTGGGTCAGGAAGGTGACTTCTCCCATCAGTGGCAGGCGGAAGTTGACAGGGAGAAGACTCTTGTTGACCATGGCCACCATGTAGTTCTTGAAGCGAAGGATGCGGTGGTAGATGTCCAGTTCCGTCAGCTCCTTCTTGTGCACACACATGGGCTGCTCCCGCTGCAGTGAGATCAGACGGCTCTGCACTTCTTGCCAGCTGAAGTTACACAGCTCTTCCTGCTCAGGAACAGGGGCAACAAGATGGCACATATGAGTAGGGCAGAGAAGAAAGAGTAACAATGAGAGTAAGAGACTTGTAGGGTAGGGTTATTGGGACAATGGCATAAAGGTGACTTTGGTTCAGTTCACATCATGTTTGGGTTTGACATGAAGGGCCCCAAACTTTGTTTCCCCCAATTTCTAACCCCAAAGAACTTAGAGCACCAGCCACTGGACCCGACGCATATCCCATCTGCCTCTCACTTACCGAGGGGATCTTTAGGGCTCGGATATAGAACCTGCGGATCTCCCAGTAGCTGAGGAGGCTGCAGAACATCTTGATCAGGCGGTACAACCAGAAGATGGCAGCCATGACCAACAGGAAGATGATCCATCCACTTTCCTGGATCCTGGGGGAGAAATGAGAGACACCACAGGATTACATGTTTCCTTATACATGTACACTAGCCCCAGTGCCAGTGACCCCACTCATGTTTACCTGAGGGCGCACTGTTGAGCAGATAAGATGGCGTCTGTCAGGGTCACCTTATTGCGATCGGCGGCACCTCCTGAGTGTGTATGGTTAACGGGTTTGTTGGCAAAGAGAACATCATACTCCACGCAGTGGAAGAGGAAGGTGGTGAAGGTGACAACAAAGAGGAACTGGCTGCAAAACAAACATCATGTTAAATGGAAAATATGGGGTTCCAGTTAGGATTATTATGGGTAGGCAAGGGGACTCAAGCTCTACATGGGGTACAAGAGAAAGATGTTACATACATGAGCTCGAAGAAGTCGGACAGCACCATGCAGGCGAAGCCATTCTTCTGGTGGAAATGATAGATGTGCGATGGGTAGTCAAGGAAACTTCTGGGGGTTTATGGGTTGGCTGGGGGTTCTGATCGCCTTTCCTGGTTCCTAATCTTGTGTGGATCTCACTAGGATTACCAACTGCTCCCATTGAGAGGAAATTATGTCAATCAGGTTGCAGTTTTCAGGCCAGATATGAAGGTGGTCTCTTAATAACATTAAATCTTTTATCTATATGTCTCACCAATCGACTGGGCCCCACCAGGTCAGAACCAGCTGCACCAAGAACTGCTCTGCCCTCACTGCCCCTCATGTGGCCAGAGCAGTGAGATGGAACCCCTAGTGGGCAACAATGGTACAACTTCTGCACTTCCACTAGGGCTGGTACAGTGGGACTGAGCTCTTGTGCCCAGGGGCTATTGGCACCTACAGTAGCACCACTAGGGAGGGAGAGAAGGTATTAGGGATACACCCGAGTCCTATTACTGTATAACTGTCTCTGTATAACTCTGGCAGAGTCGGGTTATTCTTGCCTGTCAAATGGAGCAGAACTCCCCCCCCCAGAACTCCCAGCAGCCTGGGCACTTTCCCTGGAAAAGGATATTTTGGTGAAGAAATTGTCCAGGTTCTTGATGTGGTGCCAGGAATCTGTTGTGAAAGAAAAGTCAGAAGTGTCAGCACATTGTGCAGCTCTGTGATTGGCTACAGGCTCGGAGGGCCACTGTCTGCCCTTGGGCACATCCAAGATATTTATCATGTACCCAGAGAGACCGTGCCAGTGCTGAGGAGAGGGGCAGAGTATGGACTGAATGAAACAGGAGATATTCCTCGTACCCAATGGGGGTAACTATAGAGGAACCAGATCATACCAATGCTGGGGGGAGGGGGGTAGAGTGGGGCACTGACAGTAGGGATATATCAGCTACCTGGGGGGGTAACTAAAGAATAATCAATCCAAACAGCAGAGATGGAAAGATGCAAAACCCTCACAGATATTTTAAGGGTAAGTATGACTGGTGCCTTTCCCACATGGACTACTGCAGCTTCTTCCTTTTCTCCCCATGTCTGTCTTTCTGTACATGTGATTGTCCGAGTGACTCAAGTTACCCCACAAATATTCCCCTTGGCCACACTCCTACCTTTAACTGAGTCGGGCACATGCACCAGTGGATCATCTTCTCCAGGTGGGGAGTCCTCCTCAAAGTCCTCCAGTCTCTGGTACTCACGGAACTGTTCCTGCTCCTCCATCCTCAGGGCATCCTCCCTCAGGCCTCCCTATCTCCAGGCTGGGGAAGGAAGGTGCATGTGATGAGTCTTCATCTTATTGACATCAGAATTAGTGGCAGGGGAGACATGGGGACCAGGCTGATCTGCACTACACACCCCATTGTAATTATGTTGGGGGACAAAATTGTATCCCAGGCATGGGGGGTCCTTGGAGGATTGTGCAACTATTATTCCCAGCAGCCCATTGGCTGGCAGAAAGCTGCTGGGACAGGTGGAGTCAGAATATTCACAGTGTAAGTGGGATGGAGCCAACCAAGGCCTCATACTCCAGGCTCTCCAGCAGAATAAACTATAAGCCAAATGTTGTCTCTTGTGAGTCACTGCTCCACCTGGGCTGAGCTGCTGCCAATAAAGCTAGACTTGTGCCCATTATACCCCATCTTGTCTTCACCCAGCTGCCATGTGACTGGCACTGAGCGTGTAGGGGACATCTGTTCCACCGCTCTTCCCACTCATGAGTAGAATGTACCACTGGGCCTTTCTATAAATAATTTCCTAGAGTTTCAGCAGTCACACCGTGTTCTGTCTCTGTGACACGTGGCAAGCTGCCCAGTAGGGTTATTATTGGTGAGGGTGCCACGTGCCGCTCCTGTAAACAAGGCAACTAGTATCACTATCACCACTTCCTGTGAGTCAGACCGTGTCACTTCCTGTGAGTCAGACCGTGTCACTTCCTGTGAGTCCCCTTCCATATGGACCTTTATGTACCTTGGGGAACCCCCAGTTGCCCTGAGCCCCAGTACACAAGCCCCAGTACACAAGCCACAAAACACAGTACACAAGCCTTCACCCTTGTGGTTAGTAACAGAGAGAGGAGATTCCTCAGGTGGGTGCTGGGTGCAGAGGAGAGAGGACTGGCACTAATGTGTGTGAGGCTAATGAGCCAGAGGCACATGTAGAAGCAGCTCAGTAGCCCTGTGGCTATAGAGCTGCTGTAACATACTACTTTTCCTGGCCAATCAGGATTCCCTCACAGGAAGGGTTAAACATGATGTGCCAGTGTGTTAGTCACGGGCCCCACCCAGAGGCACGCAGCAGGGCCACATTCACACAATTAGACCAGTGAGTCAGCCGGGCAGCGGATACACGTGACGTGGGCACAACAAGAGGGTACAGTCAGGGAATACAGGGTTAAATGCTTCCCCCTGGGGGAGGGGAGGCTGGTCAGTAGCAGTTGGACAGGTGTCACTGAGGCACAACTTGATGGATTTGGGATTCTATATTAAAGGGATACACACAGGTGAGACAGTTGCACATGGGGATTGTGTAGAAAAGGGAATACAAACACCCTGCATGGCTAATTAGCAGTTAGTTTAGATGCATGGCCGCATGGAAACCATTGCTGTCAGCACAATTAGATCTGCACAGTATCAGGGACAGGCTCAGACAGGGCCCAATTTGTATCTAATGTAGGGGGGAAACATGGAGCAAATTCCCATTAAAGGCAAATGCCCCCACATACAGGAGTCCCAGGCCGGGTACGGAGAGCAGGAGGGGTCAGTGCTGACTGGAAACTGTTTGTATTTGTTTTCCCATGTGACACTGAATTGTCCTGCAGCAAAATATCTCCTCCCCAGCCCCTCTCTCTCTTTTACTGTCCCACTCAGTATCCCACTGTCTCGCCATCCTGCAGTCTGTCTCTTCCCTCAGTCACATGCAGGGATGTCTCTTTCTCACCCACCAGCAACTCTCTGCCTTAGATCCAAATGGGTTACACTAAACTCAGGAAACTCCTCTGGATCCCAACAGTCTAATATCTCTCTCTCTGGATCCCAACAGTCTAATATCTCTCTCTCTGGATCCCAACAGTCTAATATCTCTCTCTCTCTCTGGATCCCAACAGTCTAATACCTCTCTCTCTGGATCCCAAGAGTCTAATACCTCTCTCTCTGGATCCCAACAGTCTAATATCTCTCTCTCTCTGGATCCCAACAGTCTGAAACTTCTCTTTCTCTGGATCCCAACAGTCTGATACCTATCTCTAGATAATGACAGTCTAATACCTCTCTCTCTGGATTCCAACAGTCTGATACCTCTCTCTCTGGATCCCAACAGTCTAATACCTCTCTCTCTGGATCCCAACAGTCTGATACCTCTCTCTTTGGATAACAACCGGCTAATACCTCTCTCTCTCTGGATCCCAACAGTCTGATACCTCTCTCTCTCTCTGGATAATGACAGTCTAATACCCCCTCTCTCTCTCTGGATCCCAACAGTCTCATACCTCTCTCTCTGGATCCCAACAGTCTAATACCTCTCTCTCTGGATCCCAACAGTCTGATACCTCTCTCTTTGGATAACGACAGTCTAATACCTCTCTCTCTCTGGATCCCAACAGTCTGATACCTCTCTCTCTCTCTGGATCCCAACAGTCTGATACCTCTCTCTAGATAAAGACAGTCTAATACCTCTCTCTCTGGATCCCAACAGTCTGATACCTCTCTCTTTGGATAACGACAGTCTAATACCTCTCTCTCTCTGGATCCCAACAGTCTGATACCTCTCTCTCTCTCTCTGGATAATGACAGTCTAATACCCCCTCTCTCTCTCTGGATCCCAACAGTCTGATACCTCTCTCTTTGGATAACGACAGTCTAATACCTCACTCTCTCTCTGGATCCCAACAGTCAGATACCTCTCTCTCTCTCTCTCTGGATCCCAATAGTCTGATACCTCTCTCTCTTAATAACAACAGTCTGATACCTCTCTCTCTGGATCCCAACAGTCTAATACCTCTCTCTCTGAATCCAGCAGTCTGATGTCTGTCTCTCTGGATCCCAGCTGTCTGTCTTCTGGCTTTTCTGGATCCTGACAGTGTCCTCTGTGGCCTTCCAGATCCCAGGATTCTGATCCCTGTCTCTCTGACTGGCAGCAGTCTCTCTCCTCTCTCTCTGTGTCTGGTTCCCAGCAGTCGGATTTGTGTTTCTGTGGCTCCCAGAATGCTTTGGGCCCCAGCTGGCAGTTCTCCTCCCAGGGCCCAGGGAATGTTGTCTCCAGTCTATTGTGTTTCCCAGCTGGCAGGCAGGGGATTAGGGCGGCAGCAGCAGCAGCAGAGGGAGGGGTCACGGAGAGCAGGGGGAGGGGTGAATGACATTCCTGGCTTCTCATTGGCTCATCCCTTCTGTTTAGCAAGGTCCCTGTCTGTCACAGCAAACTGTAACCCTTGCACTGCCAGAGGGATCTGGATCAGCTGCTGACAATTCCCCTCTCACCCCATTTACAGCCAACACCTGCCTCAGTCCAGCAATGAAACAATGAACATATGTCTATATATACTGTATATACCTATAGGGAACGTTGTGCTCACTCTCAACAATTTT